>JAFIRS010001266.1:0-399692 GCA_018342105.1 Gonioctena quinquepunctata | reverse complement strand
AAAAATTTTAAAACAAACGAAGCAATGGGGTTCGGATGTTCCTCTTGCCTCCACGGTTTTCTATTCTGAATGTCAAGTAAAATGCGAGGTTCCCCACAAAAGGTAGAGTATAAGGGATAACTGAGAAAGGGCTAAGGAACGAGGAAAAAAAAAAAATAAAAAAATTATAAGAACCCCTGACAAAAAAAGAAAAAAAACAAAATCTACGAAAAAAAAAATTACCCAAATTTCAAAAAAATCCCTTTGCCTTTACCGGGGATTTAAAAACACAACAAAAAACCCGGGCGACTTTGTCTTAAAAATTTTTTCAAAATATTTCTAAAAGTTGGGGTTTTGTTGAGATCGACAAGGTTTCTGTTTTTTTTTGCTGTTTTGTCTGTTTGGGGGAAATCCTTAAAAAGGGGGAATATTTAAAAGGTTAGAAAAATTTTCTATTCATTAACGAAATATTCAAAGATTATTGTTTTTCGTGTTTAAAAAAATATTCGCTTTTTTGTAGTAGAGAAAATATTTATTTGGGATGGGACATTGTTTTTGCAATTTTTTCCTTTTCACCCCCCAAATGGACATTACATTCCACTGGCCTTTTTTTTACTTCCTGATGAACGAAAAAAAAACTTACGAAAGTTTTTTTCGGTTATTGAAAATATTGGGCTTGATTTAAAACCCCAAAAAATGTCGGGGGGATTTTAAAAAGGAAATTTCAAACGCATGCAGGCAGTATGGCAATCGCAATTAGTTGATTGCCGCCCACCAAAATTTGGGTTTGGGGAAAAAAATTCAGAAACTTGAACTAACATCAGAATACAAAATCAAAAAAACGAAATAAATGGTTCAAATATACGTTGGGGTTCCCTTTTAAATCCCGTCGATGTTGGGGGTTTTTTTTCCTTTATTCCGCGAAATACAATCTCAAGATGGGATAATGTAAAAATAAAAAGGTTTTTCCAGTGGAAAATTAATTCGGTGAAGAAGCCAGTTCTCCCCCCGGGAATTTGGGAAGGGGTGCAGTAACCCGAAAAAACCCCAAAAAATCGTCTTTCCACTCTGATTTAATTCTTTTTTATTCCCCCTTTTCCCAACATATTTGCGTTCATGGAAGTGCTAAACAATTTCAAACCGATTCGTAGGTGAAATTAAAAGAACAAGTGAAAATTCGGTACCTTGCAGTACGTAAGCGTAAGAACTTTTATTATACAACCCCTATAATCCAAGCAAAATTTCATTACATTTTTTAAATATGTATCTCAACTGAAGGCTAAATGGCTATTTGGAATATATAATGAATAAAACATGGAAAAATTTTAACTATTTTTTTTTTCATTAAAAAAAAAAAAAAATTATTTAAGTGACTTAATAACCCGGTAACTTAAAAGTGGGCATTTGTGCAGGTAAGAAAAACCAGAGTCCAATTTAAAAACATTCCTAACAGGGATACTTCACAAAAAAAAAATTTTCTGAATTTTAGCGTTCAGATGGATCCCCTTGAACCCCATAGCTTTGCTGCAGATTAGGGTATGTTCTTGTTTATGTTTTTCCCAAAAAAAGCCTACTATTTTCATAAAACAAAGGGATGGTATTATGAAAAAAAGCCCCCAAGGGCTCCCCATTTCTCGTTTTTTTTTTTTTTCATTTATTTCACATCCGTAATTATTATTTTAATTTTTTCAGTTCGGAAGAGAGTTCTCCAACATACTCCCCTCTTTTTAAAAAGGGAAACAAGAAATCAATAAGAAGCCAAACCCGTTTATACTGGGAAATTTTGCTTTTTCAGTTTGAGAATCGTTTTTCCCCTTTTTTGCTCACGAAGTTATAAAAATATTTGTGTACCTGAAAAATTTTTCCCCAGAGGACATTTTTTTTTTTTTTGAGTTGGGTTTAACACAAAATATGTTTGTATAGTGCCTAAATCTCTGTTTTCCCTCTCCTCCTCTGGGGTTTAATGATTTATTTTTAAAATGTTTACGTATTTTCGCCTCCCCGGGCACGAAAAAATTTTTCTAGATAATGGGGTTATTGTTTGGCGAATTTAACTCTCGAACTTCCATCTGTTTTCAAATAGAAAATATATTACAAAATGATTTCTGCAAAAAAAAACCTTTTAGGCATTTTAATGAAGGGGGTACAATGAAAATATAAAAATAATGACCTCAGTTACCCATCGAAAATATATATATATATAAAATTATATATATATATATATATATTTATATATATAAATATATATATATATATATATATTTTTATATATAAAAATATATACAGGGTGTCCCTGGCTTCCTTTTCTTTCGGGAAGTATAGATGGGGTCAAAAATCCCAGTACTTCATATAATTTTTTTGTTACCAAGTGGACCCTCAAAGTTACAAAATAAAAAAATGTTTTTTTATAACTTTAAAAGTGAATATTCAAAATCACAAATTTTGGTGATTGACTGAACAAAAATTCCTTCGATGAGTTTTCAGCGGGGAGTCAGTTGTTTGCTACAAAGTCAGGAAGGGACTACCCCGATGGTCCACACCCTAAAACTTTGAAATGCCGGATTTGTCAATATGTTTTAACAAAACAAGGTTGCCTGAAAATTTCTTGAATAAAAGTATCTTGGGAAAATCGATCACAACGATTTTGAAAAAAATGTTTTTTGTTCGAGACACCAACCGGGATGTCCCCCATTTTTGAAAGATCAATTTGTAATGAAAAGGAAATGAAGGTACAATTTCCACAATTTTTTATAAAACATTTACCTTTTAAAAACTCAGGTTAAATAATCAACCAAGCAAACACACAAACAGCAAAAAAAAATTCCGCTACAAAATTCGATTGCCCCCCCGTCTTCTCAATACTTTTTTTAGTCGGCGCAAACACCTTCTTTTGGGGGAAAAATGCCAGGGTCGTTTCTTTTTTCAAATGAATTAATTCTTTTAAAAAATTTTCTGGTGTGAATGGTGGGCTAAACGATTTTTTAGATCCCCCAAAAAAATCCAATGGATTTAAACCCGGGAGGGGGATGAATATGGCCTACCTCTAAATCCATCTTTTGGGGGGAAAATTTTTCAGATGGCCCCGCACAATCAAACTAAAATGAGGAGGAGCGCATCATGCATAAACCAAAATCTCTTGGGTTTTTTGCAATGGAACATGTTTCGTCCATTCAAATCGTTCTGAATGAACTCAAAAACGTTCTCCTTCAATCGGTCAGGAGAACAAAGGTCCTATAAGATGGTTTCCTTTGATACCAGCCCAAACCCCCGGGTTAATTTCCGTTGGTTTTTTGAAAAACCCAAACTTCGGCCCATGTGGAATTATGGGGATTTTAAACCCCTCTCTTGAAACCGCTTCATCATTAAAAAACCGAGTAATAAAAAATCATATCCTCTCTTTGATTACCCCGGAAAATTATATTCCAGTCTTGGGGAAAAACTTCAGGTGCCATGGCATGTACCCTGGATGATAGGGTGGAGCAGTTTTCCCTAATTATTCTATGAATAGGGGTTGGATGTATGGAATTGTTCTGATAGGTTCCGATGCTCATTGGAGGATCATCAGCGACCTTCAAAACTTTTCCTTCAATCAAGGAGCACACCCGGGGGTCCTCACCACCTCGGAAATGAACCTACAATAATATCGAAATAAAACAACAGGCTCCAATTAATTATCCATTAAAAAATCCTTTTCCCCCCGCTGGATGGACCGATCAAAGTTTCTCTTTCCGGTAACGTTCGATTTTGAAAGCTCGGCATACAGACGACGGGCTTCGCAGCTTTCCAAATGCTCGTCCTACAATGCATGCATATCGCTATTCGGGAAAGTTTTTTCGGCCATATCAAAACATTTAAAAAATCCTATTAGAATATTGACAATCAATGACAACGCACCACCAACAAAACAAAACGCATTCCGTTGAATTTTTTTTCCCCCAAAAAATTTTTTTACAAGGGTTTTTTTCAACATCTGTGGAAGAATGGAACAAAAATTAATTACCGGTATTTTTCACCCATTCATTCAGCCGTTTCGAGTTCATTCGTTTGCTTTTATTATTTGTTTTCGATGTGCTTTTTTTTTTGAAAATTTATCTTCGGGTTAAGATTTTTCCCCTGGAATTATCTTATCAGTGAAACTCCTCAAACCGGGGAAAGAATTTGCAACATCAAATGTTGAGTTTCATGAATTGATAACAACACGAAACGTGCTTATTCCCCTACATACAGAATATGGACTGAATTCGATATTCATAGTGGGTATTGTTAGTTCAAAAAAAACCACGAATCTACATAACTTATATTTCATTTGAAAAAATATCTTCATTGTGAATAAACTTCCAACGGACTGTATTTTTTTTTACGACTTTATTTTGGCATATTTTTTTAATTCCGATATAAAGGTTTTGAATTAATTTTAGCTTGTATTTTATGGAAAATTTTTTTTATTTCAAAAATGGTGGACGATCGGGGTGTCGTCGAGAAAAAATGCATTTTATTGAGAACTTTTTCCCCGATTTTTTCCCCCCGATCTTTTATTCGTAAATTGTCCGGTAATTTTTTTTTTTGAAACATATCGACAAACCCGACATTTAAAGTTTTGGGGTGGGACCATCGGGGGTTCCGTTCCTGATTTTTTAAAAAAAAACGACTCCTGCATGAAAGCTCATCAAAGGAATTCATTTGTTTGTCCCCAAAATTTAGATGATTTTGAATACCCCTTTTTAAATTACAAAAAAAAATTTTCATTTTGAACTTTTGGAAAAAAGTTATAAAAATTTTTGGTGATAGCCCCCCCATCTATACTTTCCCGGGAAGAAAAAAGTCCATGGCCCCCTGTAATATATATATATATATATATATATATATATATATATATATATATATATATATATATATTGTTGAATGGATATATGTCAAATAAAATAAAAAAAAAATAAAAATAGGGCCAGTGATATTTAAAAAACTGCATAAATACCTGCTATGATTGTTTTTGTAATTTTTTTCTTACCGTTGCATCTTGAAAACCTTTGGCCATATTTCTAGTTGGGCCAGATAATTCACGAGGGTAATTTTTCTATTATCATCATTACGTTTGTAATACATTCAATTGAATAACCTATAAAAATATACAAATCAAATTTAGAACGAACTTCAAATTCAACTAAACATTATTTTATATGCAAAAAACCCACTGTATAAAAATTTGGAAACAAAAAGAAACATGACGGCAAATGTCATATTATTTTTCTTCTAAATGATCAAGAAATAATAAAATTTGAGCATAGAAAGATGAAAAAATGTCTTTTGATGAAATATTTGTAAATAGAACTATGCGTAGAAATCAAATTTGTAAAAACAAGTTTAATAAGTAAGAAGTTGAAAAATGTGCTTTAAAAGATGCTAATATGAAAATTGATGAAGAAAAAAAAAGTGCCAAGGAGAAAGAAAAATAAAGGAGTCGAGAAATGAAAATGAAAAATGAACCAAGAACTGTAAATTTCTATGATCAATTTTGAAGGAAAATGCTTATAACTGAGGCATTTGAGAGACATTCATGCATACAATAAACAACAACAACAAATCAGGAGCAAAATCTACTAAGAAACCACTTACCAAGGGGTTGGAAGTTAGAGTCCCATTTTTTCACTTCACTCCAGAAAATAGGCCGAATTTTCAAGACATCCACTTCAAATAACCACAGAACATTCCTGGATTCGTGGGGTGAAGAAATCCCATAAAAATTATTTTATCTTCATAAACTAAATAATAAAAGTAGGATATTAATCAACGTATTCCCCGGTTTGATTACAAAAAAATATTTAGGAAATATTCTTCTTCTTTTATCAAAAGACAAGAAAACCTATAAAATTTTTTTGGAATATTTATATTATTTCCCTTGAGCAAGCAAATTCAAAGTTTTCAATTTTAATTTGTTGAAAAGTATTACTAGAATGAGATAGATATCGCAGGCATGGTTGTTTTGCTAATATTTCAATAAAAACGATTATCTTACTCATAATTTATTATTTGATCATTTTACAATCAATCTTTCTAACATAAACAGTATATTGACATCCCAAAACAACTAGATGGCTGCTGCAATCCTCCTAATTAGAGAATCATCTCTACATAGGCGTACCGGCGAGCAGAAAAGGTAAAATAAAAAAAAAAAAAGAGAGTAAAGTGTACAGGAAAAAAAGGGTAACAAGCATCATAGCCGGAGTTTTCTTTTGTTATGTTAGTATATGTCACAAAATTTAAATAAATGAAAAAAAAAGAATAAAATCCCACCAACAATCAAATACAACATAGTATATATTAAAATATATATATATATATATATATATATATATATATACGGGGGAACTCATGGTCGATGGTGGGTAGGTAGGTAGGTGGTCAGGGGTTAGGATCCTGTACATTATTACTTTTCGATTTGCTATTGTTTTTTCCCATGATTTTTGTATCATATTTCCCTATATCTATCTCAAGCGGTTTTCTAGAAATTAATTGATTTTTTTTTTGTCAAAACATAGCATCAATTGAATGTTTATCACTGCGGTATTTGGTTGTAGAGAACTAAAATTTTGGGAGTAGTTTAAAATGTTCTTTTATACAGGGCCGTTTAAAATTTCATTTTCTTCAGATACAAAATGGTGAAAAAGTGTATTTTTTTTGAATGGAATACGCTGTATTTATCAAATTCCGCAAGACAACTGAAGTTCCTTTCGATGATGTTATATGTTCCTATACCTAAATAGTCAGGTTTCGAAATGAAACAAGTTTCTATAAAAATCGGATTATTTTGCCATATTTTCTATTAGGTAGCTATGATATGTAATGGAACATGTCAATATGAAAATCGACAATCAGTGCATCAATAATAAAAAGTTTGCGCGTTAGCTAATTTGATCTGAAAATAACCAAAATGGAAGGGGAAAAACTATCAAATGAAGTTTTGATGAAATTGTTCATTCTTCATAGTCTCAATGTGATCAAATTATGCAAGAAGGTTCAATGGAATGTATGTTAGAGTCAAAACTGAAAGCGAAAACAAAATTTACCAAAGCCTGTACGAAAAAATTTCAATATCATAAATGTGTTAGCCTATTTTCACGCATATCCCCAAGCTTCCATCAGAAGTACAGAATAAGATTAAGGCTTAACTCATGTTTCTGTTCAAAGAATCCTCCATAATCATAACATGCACCATACAAATTTACGAAAGTTCAAGCCCTGAAACCAGAAGAACATCAAAATAGAATACACTTTTTTGAAACATTCTGATCCGACCAAGAAGCTTCTATCTATTTGAAGAAAAAAATTTGGAAATCGAAGTTGAGTGTTCGAGGATAGAAGATGATAGAAGATTATAGAAAATGATAGAAGATGACAGAAGATGATAGAAGATGATAGAAGATGACAGAAGATGATAGAACATGATAGAAGATGATAGAAGATGATATAAGATGATAGAAGATGATAGAAGATGATAGAAGATGATATAAGATGATAGAAGATGATGGGGAGATGATAGAAGATGATAGAAGATGATATAAGATGATAGAAGAAACAAACATGTCTGGGCTAACAAGAATCCACATACTGTCAAGAAAATGGGATTTCAGGAAAAGTTTAGTTTGAACTTCTAAGGTCCTAAAGTGAAGGATTTTTTTGGATAATCTATCAATAGAGGAGTTATCGTACTTGACATTGATAAAGATGATTCATCTTATTCCGACTCCGATACCAGTTGCCATTTTTGAGAGGTTAGTTATTGTAAATACTGTATAACAGTGCTTCTCAAACGTCCTCTCCCCCCCTCATATTGTTGGAACGATTATACATAAACAAGTGAAATTTGGAAACTGAATATTGAAGGTTGTATACTTCCCTACTAGTGATGATAGATGACGAAATCTTCAGAAATGACGTCACAAGGCCATTGTGACCAATAATTTTGAATGGAACCCTACGGCAAGCGACACCTCTTTTGAATGGTATCGAAAAAACCTATTCAATGACTAATGACTAATGACTAATTTTGTTCGTGTTTATGGCAACTCGCTTTTAAAAAACGCAAAGCTGTGATGAATTAAATCAGTTAATACTAAAATTCAAAATTCAAGCTCCGCCTCTGGATAGTTGTGAAAGAAGCTGTCTTCCTAATTCGACGTTTCTGTAATTGTCCAAGTTTTTGCACATTTAATGATTTGTGTATTGTTGATCAAACGGTTAACTATTTCAGCATTTTTGGGGCTTTTAAATTTTCTGTACATTTCAATAATTTGTTAAACTGTTGGAGTCAACGTTTAGTTTCAAGAAGCAAAATGGTACGTGCTTTGGTATAAAGAGCAGCGTCCTAATTCTTGGTGAAACTAAAAATTTTCCCATGCAGCAGAATGAGAGGTTTCCCGATCGCCCCGTTTCGAGGACTCATTCAGGGAGCCTTTGTAAGGAAACAACGGGTAGTATCAATGATGCAAACGATCTGGCAGACCAAAAAATTTCTGATGAGAAAAAAAAATTTTACTGGCAAAGTAATGGTTAATCCTATTTTCAACAACTCACGTTGCATCTCCGGAAGTCAGTCAAACATCCAGGGTTTGAAAAAAAAAAAAAATTTCATCCATACAAATTAAAAATAGTTCATCAACTCTCAGACGATGACCCGGACCGAAGACTGGGAATTTTTGTGAAAATATGGAAACTAAAATTAACCAACAGCCAGACTATGTCAAAGCAATTTGTTTTAGTGACGAAATACTTTCTATCTGAATGGAAATGTAAATACACGAATGTGGTTATTGGAGTGACCTCCTCTCACCTGTTTGGAAACACCTACCCAATTTCCCCGAATGAATGTTTGGGCGGGGATCCTGGAAACCACATCGTTGGCCCCTTTTTTATCTAATTTAACTGGTGAGGTTTTTGGAGCTGTTGCCAAAAATAGAACCGTTAATCCTTGAAATTTTTGGAAGATAATCCCGATGAATTATGCAATTTGAAAATAACATTCCAACAGGATGGTACTCCTCCACACTTTTTTACGGTGCAGTAAGACGGGACTTGGATGAGGGTATCTGGTTAGATGGATTGGAAGACGAGGTTCAACGGAATGGCCAGCTCGATCACCGGACCTCACACCTTTATTTTTTTTCTGTAGATTACCTTAAAAACGAAGGTTTACGCCACTGAACCTGCAATATTGACGTTTTAAAACAACGCGTATTGTTGCAGAATGTTTGGCTGTTTCCCACCATTTTTTCAAAAAATACGAGGGGGGAGGGTTTTAAAAAAGGATATTTCACTGTCAAAGGAGGAAATTTGGGGGTCACTTCCCAGCAATTTCTTTAAGGAGATACTAATTCTTAAAAACTGTAATTAAAAATCATACTGAATGGAATTTAAAAATTTTACTGTTTACTAATGAGCCATTAAAACTGCCATAAACACAAACCAAAAGGGAATAAAATAATAGGTTTTCGATCCTTTTAAAAGAGGGTTTTCGCTTGCCGTAGGGGTTTCCCTTTGAAATTATTGGTCACAATGGCCTTGTGACGTCATATTTAGACGATTTTGTCATCTATCATCGCTAGTAGGGAAGTCCTCACAACCTTTAATATTCCCGTTTCAAATTTTCCCTTTTTTATGTGTAATCGTTCCAAAATAAGGGGGAGGGACTTTTTTTAGAAGCACTGTATACTCATTGTAAAAAAAAATAGACAATAAAACTGCATTGCGCCCCTTTAAAAATATCCCAAATTGATTGTGACTTCATACAAATCCCTTTTTTTTGAATAATTTAATGACCCACTGCATTTCACGTTTTTTCTTCCCAAAAAACTATAATGGGTGAAAATACACAACATCTTACTTTTTCAATTTTTTACCAACTAATTGTTGAGGAATAATATTATAAAGTAATGTTTGACGTAAACCCCAAATATTTTCATAAAAATAACCATTTATATTACTAAACAGAAATAATACCCCCGAGGAGACACCACTGAAAGGTGCCTGGTCAGAATTTTAAAATCCTCAACAATAGATATTGGCCGGGTGGCACTACCCGCGAAAGAAGGAAAACAGTTTTTTGCTATTTTTATAAAGGTTCTAAAACAAAATTTGCACGAGCCTCTCTGTATGGATTTTGCATACTGAAGGAGGGTTCATTACTCCACGCCTTTATTTTACGGACTATATTTGAGGTTCAACTGTTTTGTTGTTTGTTATTTTATATAATGAAAATTGTTATTTATTAGTTTAGTGAATATCGTTTCGCTTTCAGTTTTGACCCATAGCTGATAAAATTATTTTGTAATCGTACTCATTTTCTCTTGTTCTTTGGTGGTGAATCGGGATACATTTCATTGAGCCTTCTGCATGTTCTTACTATAATTTGCTCACAGTGACCATGCAGAATGTACAATTTCATCAAAGTTAATTTGGATAGTTATTGCTTTCCATTTTAATTTTTTTCAGATCAAATTTTCGTTAATGAACGCGCAAAATTGATGCATTGATTGTCGAATCTGCATAATGACATGTTCCATAACATTTCATAGCTACCTTATTCAAAATATGGCAAAATAATCCGATTTTTATATCAACTTGCCCTCATTTTGGAAACCTGACTTTCAAGTATTGGATCTGATAAATCATTTGAAAGAAACTTCATATAGGGTGTCTGTTTAAAAAATGACTTCCATTCATTTTTGTATCTATCGATAAAATCACTAATTTTGAATACCCTGTATAATAGAGGAACCATTCCTTAGACTAACTATTACACAGGGCATTGGTGAACTACTCCCAAACTTTCAGCTTTCTACGAATCAAATACCGCAGTTGAAGTATGTTTTGCATAAATAAAGAAATCAATTGATTTCTAGAAACCGTTGGAGATAGGTGTAGGAAAATATCTTACAAAATAATCGGAGGCAATGGCATAGCGGAAAATGCAATGAGTATACAGCGTTGTTGAAAAATGAAATGTGTTCATAAAATCAGATGTGGAATCATCTGCATCTGAAAGATCAAACTTTGAGTCACTATCTTCCATCGTCAAGATAACCTCCTGTGGGGTGTTCATGTTGAAAGGAAACATTCTCAATTGAATATTGAATAGAAATATTTTCTGAATTGAAAAATCCACCATAAAATGAAGTATCTTGTGAATTCAACGAACAACTATTTTCGTTAAAGCACGCTGACATTGAGAATGTTTCCTTTTCAATTCGGAAAATTAATTTCGTACTTGCTGGCATCCAGTGAATTTGGGATTCTACACTAAATTTGTTGTTCTATATCGTGGTGGTATATTTATACAGAATATGTATTGTATTTTTTTTTCAGATCGCTCTTGTAACAACCCGTGGGAATTGGACATAAATGTAGAGTAAATTATCAACATAAAGAAGGAGTATCAACAACGTACCACAACAACCACTGTATGGTCTGTGACCAGGACCTATGTAACTATTCCTCCAAAGTGGAATTTTCAGTTTTCACAATGGTGCTTCTTTCATCGTTAGCACTATTTCACTAAATATTCAATGCCCATCCAGAGGGAATATTTTACAAACAAATATATATTTAAAAATATTCTGCATTTATTTTGGCAAATAGTTTCAATATGAACATAAATTTCGAAATGGTAAATTAATAATCCAGTCGGAACCATGCTAGAAAATATTTGGATTTGTTTTGAATCAGTTCAGTTTTCGAGAAAACAGTGGAACGCAAGTAGCAGTACTATAAGTAATTAATTTTATACAAGACTGGCTTGACAAAGAAAATTATGTTGAAGCTGTTTATATGGACCTTAAGAAGGGTGTCGATACAGTAGACCCTATGATTCTCTTGAAATATCTCGATTTAATGGGAATCAGAAGTATACAATCTCCTGAAATCTTACCATTTGAACTAAAATCAATAAATAATAAAATAAAAAATAATATATATATAAACAAGGATGTTTCTTAAGGATCTGTATGTATTAAATATTCAAAATATTTCCCAAATCAATTAAACAAATGGATATACTATGTATATATGCAGATGATACAATTCTTTATATGCAAATAAAAACACTACAATTCATATGATAAATGAAGATCTGAAGAAAACAATGGCTTTTCCCCAATGGCTTGTTGGTTCATTTCAGATGTCCTTTTTTTATTCAATCTTTAACCAATATTAATACTGTCTGAATATTTGTTATTTCATTTTATTATTATCGTTTGAAAAATGTTAATAATCTCCTTTATTATTAAAATAATTATTATTGAAAACATGTATAATCTTATACGAGTTAAAAACTGTGTGATTATACATATATTTTTTTAAAACTTATATTCACCATTTCACCTTATATACAATGTTGTAACTAGGGCACACGCATGTGACTATTTTACACAATATTTTGATTTGCACATAAAGATTACCAACTAGAAAGCTCAGCAACGAACTTAGAAATTGAAAAAATGTTCATAATTCCTAAATAAAAATGCCATTTTTTTCATCACATTAAAAAACGTACTCCTAGTGCCTATAATGGACGTATGCACGTTACTTCACACAATTCACTATTTTACCGCTAGTTGCTTTGAACTGTCAACTATAATATTAACTATCTCCATTTATATATTGTACTAATATTTTATCATCAGAGCATTTTCAATTGTTTTGTAACGAACCTAGGCCGGACCTGTCGCCTCACGTGTTGCCATCGACAGCGATGAGATCATCCCCGGAGATATTCGAGAACCATCCAGTGCGCTCTTCCGCGGAAAACAACGGTCAATATTGGAAACAATTGGAACATGCCGTCGCCAACCGTCCGAATTCGAAACATCGGAATGTATCGGAATAAATAGGGTGCGCTCTTCCGCGGAAAACAACGGTCATATTTGAACCAGAGTAGGACAGTCTGAACGAGCCCATACCATCGAAGCTATACAGTGGCGTAGTAATATAAATTAATTTGTAGATTCATTTTTAAATAAATTATTTACACCAAGTTAAGTTTATTTACGTTACAATTGGTGTCGGAAGTGAGATTTTGAAAATAAACAAGTTATCGTGGAGTGGATAGTCAGAAATATAAATTGATAGTCCTTTTTTGTACGCCCAAAATAGACCAGTGGCCGGTTTTCGCGAAGTGGACAATTGTGCGTGGAATATAAACTGATACACTGTTCGCGTGAAACAAAAAATAGACAGTGGCCCGGTTTTCGCAAGTGGACAATTGTGCTGGGAATATAAACTGATACACTCTTCGCGTGAAACAGAAAATGACAGTGGCCCGGTTTTCGCGAGTGGACAATTGTGCGTGGAATATAAACTGTTCCCTCTTCGCGTAAACAGACAATAGACTGGTGGCCCGTGGAAAGAATTCGCGAAGTGAATTTTTACAAACTGATAAACTTTTCGTGTGAAACAGACTGATACCTCGTCAAGAGACAAAATGTGTCAAGAAAAGTGCGTCTTGCGGACTTGAAGGTAGGGAATTGAAACAGGAATTGGAGAAGGAACTGGAAACAACGGGTAAAAGCAAATTACTCAGGAAAGACTTGCAGAAGGACTTATCCAAGAAGGTGGGGACCCCGAAACATTTTTTATTCAAAGTTCCGGAGGTGATTTGAGTCCGATAATAGAATCCTTGAAAGAAGAGCTGCAACAAAATTCGAGGACTTTGGAAGAAAATGCTAGAAATCTGGAAGAGAAGCTTCAAAGAAAATTCTAGAAATCTGGAGAAGCTTCTAGAAATTCAAGAAGCCTGGAAGAAAATTCTAGAATCTGGAAGAGAAGCTTCTAGAAAATTCAAGAAGCCTGGAAGAAATGCTAGAAATCTAAGAGAAGCTTCAAGAAAATTCTAGAAATCTGGAAGAGAAGCTTCTAGAAGAATTAAGAAGCCTGGAAGAGAAGTTCCTGGAAAACACAGAAGGCCTAAAAAAAGAATTGTGTGGTGTGGCTAATTTCTAGAAGAGAAAGAATGGGAACCGTTGAGGACAGAGATAGATAAAATTAGGGAGCAAATGAACACGGAGGTGATAAAATCAAAGATGGGTCGAGGCAGAAATGGACAAAATGAAGAAACGATCAGTAAGCTGGAAAACGAATTAATAGTGCGCCCTCCACAGAGATGGTTAACGAAAATGCAATGCTGGACTTGAGTTTGAACTTGGATAAAGTTCAAGAGGAATAAAGATGTCAAAGGTCATCTCAGAAATAGGGAAGCTTTCCATGAAGCCGCCTCAGTTCGACGGAAAAACTCCATGGGCCATTACCGCCGGCAGTTTGGAAGCAGCAGCCAAAGCAAACGGATGGAATGCAGGGAAGAGCTGTAGCACTGACACTTGCATTACGTGGAGAAGCGACAAATATTCTACAAACCCTCACCGCCCAAGAACAGGAGGACTATGATCAGCTGATTAAACATCTAGAATTACGATATGGCCACGCCCATTTGGAACACGTATACCACTCCCAGCTGAAAAATCGCTGCCAAAATCGGGCGAATCCTTACAAGAATTCAGAAACTGACATTGCACGCTTGGTTCGTCTCGCATATCCAGCCACACCGGAAAATGTAATGGAGCGACTAGCGTTCAAGCATTCTTGGATGGACTCCGTGACCAAGAAACCAGACAAGCGTTGTATTAGCTCGTCCACACATCTCGTAGACGCACTGGCACGAGCTTTGGAATTTGAGGCAGCAAAACAATGCTGCAAAAGCCAAAGTAAAGTTCAAACGATTGAGGGAAGACTCACGGAGCCTGCTAACTTGGAAGCTGCCATAAGAAAAGTGATGAAGGAAGTGTTGCTCGAAAAGACATATAAGATGCCGGAATTGTCGCAAAATTGGACATGTGCGTAGCAAATGCCAACATTCATCGACTCCGATGCAGGAAAACTAAGAAAGGTCGATGAGAAGGGGCAATCGTCGGCATGTGTCCGGCAAGCCCCAGTTAACAACGCATATGTCGCTATGCTTCAACGACAGAACAAAGGGTGTCTTCGTAGACGGTCTCATCAATAACGAGCCTTGCACCATGCTGCTAGATACAGGTGCGACTAGGACAATTCTCGGGCCTTCGCGCCAGAACACCGGAACGGATTGAACCGACAACTTGGAAGCACGCACAGCAACAGGGAGCCAGCTACTGTATATGGCGAGCTACCGATTGAAATAATTTTGGGCAACACTAAAAGTGAAACATCAGGCACTTGTAGCGGACATCGAAGACGATGCAATCATCGGAATGGACATCATGAATTCCAGAGGGTTTGAATTGGATTTCAAAGACGGCGTCCTACGTGTCAACGGAGAAGAGCTGGTACTTCATGGGAGAAGTGAAGAGTTGATCCGTGTGCTGTTGGCTGAAGATGTAAGCGTACCTGAGAGGGCTGAAACCATTCTGGAGGCTCGCCTGGACGGGAGTGCGAGCAGTGGAGACGTGGTGATGTTCGAGCCCAAACTTCATGATGAGAAAAATTGGACGAGGGATTGCACTAGGGAAGACCTTGTTGCGTGCTGACAAATTTGTGCCGGTAAGGTCATGAATGTCAATTATTTCCCAGTGACCTTGAAGAAAGGAACAATTTTGGGGCACTGCTCGTCAGTTTCATCCGTGATCCGGGGCGTACGAGGTACGATTAGCCAACCCAACAACTTGCCCACAGAACTAGAGAAATTAGTTGCCATCTCTTCCAAAGACATAAAACCAGCTCAACAGCCCAAACTAAGAGATTTAGTCAAAAGTACCAAGACATCTTCGATACCGGACAAGGAAAAGGGGTCGAACTAATGTGGTCCAGCACAAGATTGATACTGGGGGTGCCCGACCGATCCGGCAATCAGCAAAGAGACTTCCTCTTGCCAAGAGGCAGAGGCTGACAAAATAGTCAGCGATATGGGAAAAGAAGGAGTTATCGAACAAATCTGACCAGTCCCTGGTCCTCTCCAGTCGTACTGGTGAAGAAAAGGATGGATCGACCGCTTTTGTGTAGACTATCGCCAACTTAATAATGTCACGAAGAAGGACAGTTACCTCCCGAGAATAGATGACACCCTAGACACGTTGGCTGGTTCCACGATTTTCTCGACCCTTGATCTGAAGAGTGGATACTGGAAATGAGAACTCGCTCAGGAAGATCGAGAAAAGACTGTTTTTACCATCGGCTCAGGATTGTGGCAGTTCACCGTTTATGCCATTCGGGCTCTGTAATGCTCCCGCCACATTCGAAAGATTGATGGAAACAGTACTGAAGGGACTCTCATGGAACACGTGTCTAGTGTATCTCGACGACATAATTGTGGTCAGCAGATCGTTCGAGGACCACGTGAAAAACTTGAGGAAGTATTCCTGCGATTGAGGAACTCCGATTGAAGCTGAGCCCTAAGAAATGCCACCTGTTCCAAAAGAGTACGATACCTCGGCCACGTTGTCTCTGGGAAGGAGTAGCAGTGGATGACCAGAAGATCAAAGCTGTTAAGATTGGCCCAT
Source organism: Gonioctena quinquepunctata (assembly GCA_018342105.1). Lineage (NCBI taxonomy): Eukaryota > Metazoa > Arthropoda > Insecta > Coleoptera > Chrysomelidae > Gonioctena > Gonioctena quinquepunctata. The sequence continues at coordinate 383,199 of JAFIRS010001266.1, read as the reverse complement.
CCCAAAGACATACACCAACTTCGAAGTTTCCTTGGTTTGTGCATATACTATCGCCGATATGTGCTGGGGTTTGCAAACATCGCTAAACCACTGACCAGGCTCACGGAAGGTCAAACAAAGTTCCAGTGGTCCGAAGAATGTCAAGACTCATTCAGGAAGCTGAAAGGAGCTTTGATCAACGCACCTATACTGGAGCTATCCTACCCAAAGGGAAATTCATTTTGGATACGGACGCCAGCAACGTGGGACTTGGAGCTGTCCTATCTCAGATCCAGGAGGGGCAGAGGAAGGTCATTGGTTATTTCAGCAAGACGCTCAGCAAACCAGAGCGCAATTACCCGTGTCACCAGGCGGGCGAGCTGTTAGCTGTTGTAAAGGGGGTGGAGCACTTCTACAAGTACGTGTATGGAAGAAGATTCCTGTTGAGAACTGACCATGCAGCTCTCAAATAGGCTCTTACAGTTCAAAATCCTGAGGGTCAAGTAGCACGTTGGATCGAAGACTCAAGAATTCGATTTCGAGATCGAACATCGAGCCGGAACTAGCCATAAGAATGCAGATGCCTTGTCGCGAAGACCATGTCAGATGATTGCTCACATTGCCGACGAGCAGAAGAGAAAGAAGCAACACTTTGTAGAACCGCGGCAATGGATGACAACTGGAATGACAGCAAGATCCAGAAAGACCAAGAGAGAGACCCCGACCTTGGCTTAGTCGTCAGCTGGAAGAAGGGCAATCGAAGACCATCATGGCAGGAAGTCGCAGGTTACTCGCCGGCTGTTAAAATCCTATTGGGCACAATGGAACTCTCTTATTCTGGACAATGGGATCCTGAAACGTGTGTTGGAGGCCGATATTGGTGGGGAAGACAGAGCCAAATAATTGTTCCCAGGAACAGAAAGAGGAAGTGCTGCGGGAAAACCATGATGGTGTCGCCGGAGGACATCTGGGAGTGACGAAGACCCTGCAGAAAGTGAGGCAACGGTTTTACTGGGCCAATTGTCAGCTGACGTCCAGGACTGGTGCAGGAAGTGCGCTGTATGCGCTGCTAGCAATGGACCTCGAATACGCCCCAAGGCCCCGATGCGTCAGTACAACGTGGGCAGCCCGTTCGAGAGAATCGCCATTGACATCGCCGGCCGTTTCCCGTATCCGACCACGGAATAAATACATCCTTGTGGCAATGGACTACTTCAGTAAGTGGGCGGAAGCCTATGCCCTGCCAACCAGGAAGCCATCACCGTCGCCGACGTCTTGGTGAAAGAATGGATATGTCGATTCGGTATTCCAATGGAGCTGCACTCGGATCAAGGCAGAAATTTCGAATCCAACCTTTTCCAAGAAATATGTCTACTGCTGAACATCCGCAAGACAAAACCACGGCCCTACATCCGCAGTCCGATGGAATGGTGGAACGGATGAACAGGACGATCAACCGCCACTTGTCCAAGGTTGTCTCTGACCATCAAAGAGACTGGGATCAGTATCTTCATTTGTTCCTGATGGCCTATCGATCCGCAGTACACGAGTCAACCGGTCAAACTCCTGCTAGTATTATAATGGGCCGAGAACTGCGACTGCCTTGTGACCTGAAGTTTGGGATACCGCCAGGACAAGACACTGCGGGAGAGGACTACGTCAGCAAACTTCGGCAGAGAATGGACGACATCCACGAACAGGTCGGTTGAACATCCAGAGTGCCAGCGATAAAATGAAGAAGACCTATGACATCAAGGCCGACGCTGGAGGATTTAAGGTTGATGACCTGGTTTGGCTGTACAACCCCAAACGTCGTCGTGGACTATCACCAAAGTTGCGGAACTCGTGGAAGGCCCGTATAAAATTGTGAAAAGGATAAACGACCTTGTGTACCGAATCCATAAGCCACCCCGAGGAAACCAAGGGTCGTCCATTTCAACAGGTTGGCCCCATACGCTGGAAACCATGACCAAGTTCGCACCCTCAAGCCACCGGAGGATGATATGACGTTCGAGAAGTTTATTTCCTTGTTTTCAAACGGGCAGAAAGTTCTACATGGGGATTACTAGAGTGGTGTTACGAGACTTTTTCGAGGTGCCTGCTTACTACGCACTAGCGCACTGTGTGGCAGAAGATCTTCAAATGTCTAGGGGCATCGCCGTAGTGTTCTCCAAGAAATTTGGTCAACTCCAAACACTGCGGGAGCAGAATCCAGAAGTTGGTGGGGTGCTACAGTTGAAGAAAGGCCAGAGAAACATCTACTACCCTAGTTACCAAGAGGCATTCCCAAGATAAACCGTCCTATGAAGATGTCTGGAAGAGTCTCACCAAACTAAGAGATACTATGGTGGACCAGAATCTGGTGGATCTAGCAATTCCAAAATTGTCCTGTGGTATTGATGGGTTGGACTGGAGAGTCATAAGAAGTAGGCTGGAGGCGATATTCAGATCCAGCGGCGTCAAGATTTTGGTTTGCTGTAACCCTCTTCCACGACCGATCATGAAGACCGTGGAGTGTTACTTCCATCGAACTTCACGGTGCAGAATATGGGAGTCATGCAGATATCGTCACACTCAAGGATGAAATTTCGGGACGAAATGTCTTTAAGAAGGGGGCAATGTAACGAACCTAGGCCGGACCTGTCGCCTCACGTGTTGCCATCGACAGCGATGAGATCATCCCCGGAGATATTCGAGAACCATCCAGTGCGCTCTTCCGCGGAAAACAACGGTCAATATTGGAAACAATTGGAACATGCCGTCGCCAACCGTCCGAATTCGAAACATCGAGAATGCTGTATCGGAGATAAATAGGAAAACCTCAAGTGGAGTAGGACAGTCTGAACGAGCCCATACCATCGAGCTATACAGTGGCGTAGTAATATAAATTAAGTTGTAGATTCAGTGTGAAATAAATTATTTAAACCAAGTTAAGTTTATTTACGTTACAGTTTCATCAAAAGTCAGGTTGAATTTTTGTTTGGGTTGTTCGAAATGATATTTTTTAGCAATATTCCTGAAACCACCACAATTGGCGCTAGTGCTTTTGGGAAGTTATTCAAGTGAAGGTCGAATCGCGTTTGAAATGAGGAGCACCATCAAATTTGAAAATTTCGACAAAATTTTGGAATATAAGAAATTATTTTAACAAATTTTTGAGGGCCGAACTAATACAGAAAAAAATTAAAATAAAATTGTGCGTGTTCCCTATTGAATTCACAAATAATTTGAAAAACTTTTTAGACTATAACAAAAATGAATAACAAACATAATTTTCTATGAAATCCCATATACTTGTATAATAATTGGTTATTATAATATAATAATCATTTATTTATCATATCATAACATACAATACACAATTTGAAATATTCTATTCCAAAACCAAAGGTGAGGTAGGGTGAATAGAGGTTCTAAAAAAAGAGAATTTCTAACTTTATGAAGAAACAACTGTCAAGTGGTGTGGGGATGATGAATATGAATTCCTAGATTGAAAATATCGATATTGAAAATTTTGTTCTGCACACTCTATATACAAGTGAACATACATATATAAATATATAACTATATTAGATACATTGTAAAGATAATACATATATTACAAAAAAATATTCAATTATAATGAAGGTATGTATCAGGGATCAATGATATTATGAAAAAGTCATCTGTTCATAGACAAAATCCAAGCTTTTACCTTTTTTAAATATAAATTTTGTAATTTTCAGTCAGCCAGATAATACATTTCCCGACCTTGGAGTAATATAACAAAATATATTTGGCTATTGACTTAAGTGCACACGGTAATATTTCATTTGCTGGTAATTTTTTTCTAGTTTGGTATTTATTGTTGAATTAGACACAGGTCTAAAATATGAAAATAATCGAATGGATTTGCAAAGAAGTTGTATTGAATTGAGAATTTGAGCATCGCTGAACAAAGGGCCAGAAGAATATTGTGTTTAATATTTGCAAATAATTCCCACTATGAGTTTTTGTATAACTTTCAAGGGTCTCTACTTTTTGATCCTCATTCCTCCCCAGCCTATTATAGCATATTGTAAAATGGACTCGTGTGAAAAACTGAATTATAAAAATTATAAAATGTATAGATACGTCTGCGGAGTTTGTGACTATAATTTGAACACGAATGCTCCATTTCTGAAATGTGTCAATTACAATACCAAGATATTTAGCTGATTACTGAGATGCGGTAAGTATTTTTCTTAGGTGGTAGACGGTATAATTTTGGTTTTGGGATGATTTATTATCAAACTATTTTCATTGAACAAACCTGAAATTATTTTCAGGCCATGAGTAATAATTTTCCTCGCCTCAATTATATGATAAAGGTAATAGGTCTTAAAACTGTTCCTTGTGGCACGCCGCAGACATGGGGTTTGGAGCCGAAAATGATATACTGGTTATATCAAACGATTACCAAACACATGGTCACCTATGCCTCATTAGTATGGTGGCCAACAATCCAACAGTACTCGGTACACATCAAGCTGCAATAAGTGCAGGTCTGTCTGGAGATCACATGGGCAAAATTCACGTAACCCACTGCAGCATTAGATAGATAGATATTTATTTGCGATTCCGGTACATTTGGTACATATAGTATGTCAATAGTAAACAATATTTACAATAAATTCATACATAAATAAAACACAATACATAAACATAAATTACAGACAGGCAGAATACAAAATTAAAATAATAGAATAGAATAGAATTTTATTGAGTACCAATAACAGCAGATTATTACAGACAATTATAATAATTGTGTGTGGTACAGGTCAAAATTACAGGGAATATTTTCCATTAAGAAATCACAGGTTAGGTTAGGTTAGGTTAGGAAAATTCGATAAAACCACGGAACCATGCCATATTCTGAAAAACATTTCTTACTGGTCCCCAAACAAGGAGAAACAATAAAAATAAAGGAAATATACAGAAAAACACATTGAAAAAACAACTAAGTAAATGTCATTTGATTTATATCTTCCAATCTATAGGGCTCTGCAGAGACTCATAGTTTCTTAATTACTTACTCAAAACTAAAAAAAGTTTTTATTTCCTTCATGTTGTTCGGCAATGAATTATAAAATTCTAGGCACTTATAGAGACAGCCTTTTTCTATGAGAGAGGTTGTATGGGGAGGGTAACAAAACATCTATTTATTTCTAGTTCTATAGGTATTTACATTAGCATAATTATTGAACAAGTGCTTGTTTTTATAGACAAAATTTAAACATTCGAAAACATACAATGCGGGTAATGTTAAAAGATTTGAGATGCTAAAATGCCCTCTACATGAGTCACCAATTTCAGACCACATAATATTCTTATTGCTCCCTTTTGTAAAATGAATACCTCTTGATAATGTGAACCCCACCAAAATAATATTCCATAGCTCATTGAGGAATAGAAATGACCAAAGTATGCTGTTAGTAGAGCAGAGCTATCAGTAACTTTTTTCAGTTCTCTGAGAGAATAACAAGATCTACTCAGATGGCCACATAGCAGTTGTACACGATTTATCCAATTCATGTGTTGATAAATGGTGATTCCAAGGAACTTTGTGCTAGTATTATGTTATTTCTGTATCATTTATGAGGACATGCGAGGGAAAATCATTGGTATTTCGACTCTGTCTAAACAAAATAGCATTAGTTTTTTTTGTATTTAATAAAAGGGTGTTGTCTTCAAACCAGTGAGCAATGTTATTTGTAATATCAATAGTTTTCCACATAAATCCTCGTATTGCTTCTCTGCTATTAGTATATTTGTATCGTCAGCATAGTTTGTTAATAAGATTTGAGGGTTATTTACCAAGTTTGTCATATCATTGACATACACTGCCCTGGGATACTCCTAAGTTTATTGTTGCATCATGTGAAAAGTGCTCAGTGTGACCATTTTGTATAACAACTTTTTGTGTTCTGTCAGTAAGATATGATTCGAACAATTTATTGGCTTGTCCACGAATACAATTTTTTTTCCATTTTATTCAAAAGTAGCTCATGATTCACACAATCGAAGACCTTCGATAGGTCCAAAAAAATACCATGTACTATCAAACCATGGTCTAAAAAACTGAGTACTTTTTCAGTAAAAGAAAAGATAGCTATTGTGGTAGATTTACCTGCCTGGAAACCGTGTTGACAACTAGCAATCACATTGTTCATACTTAAGAAGGGGATAATTCGTCTGCACATTACAATTCCAAATAATTTGGAAAAACTAGATAGCATGCTTATGGGACGATGGTTTACAATTAGGTGAGGGTCAACTTTTTCGAAAAGGGGTTAAATATATACATATATAAACTGAACAATCAAAATATCTGATTATCTTATTTATCTAATTTAGGGCGTCGTCTAGGTATTCTTTCACACTGTGATAGCATTTTTGCTGTAGCAGTTCCTTCATCTTAGCTTCAAACGTCACATTAGATGCAATTTGTTTTCATTGAAATTGGTGATTTTTTGTTAAGAATTATTGCATTATATAGTGGCGAATTTTCATTTCATTAGGCTGTCTTATGATGTGGAATTCGTAGTTGGTTTCCACATCTATCATTGTAATTCAAGATGGCCACCGGTCTAGGTGGGAGTCTGGATCTGCTGCCAAAAAGTGATAATTTTACGTGCAAACATTGCAGAAGGGCTGTAGTGAACTATGTGAAATGTGTGAAATGCCACGAACCACTTCATCCCAGTTGTCTGAGACAAGCAAATCAAGCTAAAAACCCGGATTGCTTCCATAAGGTAGAAGAGACCTGTGAAGTTGACGCCGTGAGTAGTGAAATCTCATTTAAACTTGAAGTGTATGTAGCGGAAAATGCCCTGTTGAAACGCATAATTACGGAATTAGAAGAGAAATACCTCGTTTTGAACGAAAATTGTCAGCTGCTACGCGATAAAATTGTAAATATCGAAACAATTCATCAAATAGCCCAGGAAGAAAGCCTGAGAAACAAGAATAAAAACAGTCCACAAAACCCAAACGACAAAAAAACATCAACATCCCCCAAGGCCAAGAGCCACCTGCAAAACAAGGAGAAGGCCAAGAAGCTATCCAAAATTGCATGGCCTTCAGGCAGCACTGAAAGCCAATCTCTCTCTGACACCGAACTAGACACAGATCACAAAGTTCAAGCGAGAGGACCAAAGAAACAATTAGAAAAGGAAAATATCATAAATGACAAAGATGACACAAAAATAGAAAATAAGCAAGATGGCGACCAAAAAGTTCAAGTGGGTGAACCTAAGAAACAAGAAGAAGAGGAATATGTCAACAAAGACGACACAAAGAAGATGAAAAATAAGCAAAATGGCGTCCAAAACAAAAATAACCTAGGTTACGATTATGTGAATAAATCAAACAACAACAACAACAACCACAAAGGAGATTTTGAAGCAAGTGGTGATTGGAAGACTGTATCATACAGGAGACACCCAAATTATGAGAGAAAGAAACTTGAGCATAAATTATCTACAGGAAGTCGAAGCAGTAATGAGGCTATGGCATCCTTAAAAGTTATAAATCGGCTAGGCTGGATCTACCTTTCTGGATTCCACCCTGATACAACCAAAGAGGACCTACTGAAATGCCTGGATGGGAAATTTGCAGACCAATATATTTGTGAAAAGATAACAAAACTACTCAACCCAAAAATGCTGTCCTTCAAGCTTGGAGTCCCTATACAGCTTGAAAAACAAGTAGGGTCCCTTGAATTTTGGCCAAAGGGCATAATTGTTGAAAAATATACACCCCAAATCTACAGAAGCCACCAAAAAAATTTTCAGAAGGAACAACAGAACCAAACCACCACCTAGGTAACATCCAAAATACAGGATATAAACTGCTACATCTGAATGTGCAAAGTGTCAGATTCAAGTTTAACCTGCTAGAGGCTCTAGCTGAAGAATTTGATTATGATTTTATATGTTTAAACGAACATTGGTTAACTTTCGATGAATATCACAGTGTGAATCTCAAAGGGTTACAAGCCTGTCTCTGGTTTTGCGGACTCGATGGAACAGGGGGGGGGTTTGTATATATGTGAAAGAGCAATTGAAAGCCTACCCATTACCTACTAACATCTCAAATATTTCCTCAGAATTGCATTTTGAAGTTTCTGGCCTATGTTATAGTAATCTCCAGCTGTTAACAATTTATAGGTCTCCAGACGGTGAGTTTGGATCTTATATGTCTAAAACAAATGAGCTGCTTGGCAAGCTAGATCATAAAAAAAATATAATCATAACTGGTGATTTCAATGTTAAATTCAATCCTATGGATAATCAGGCTCACCAGCTGTGCAACCTCTTTGTATCATACGGATTGCACTATACCATGAGCATACCAACTAAAGGTAAAAATTGTCTTGATAATGTGTTCACTAACTTTAGGGAGGGGTACTATCAGGCAGATGTCTTTGACCCTTGCATATCGGATCATTCAGCAATAAATTTCTACTTCAAAAAAGAAAAGAGTAAGGAAACAACGTCTAGAATAAATTTCAGACCAATCACAGAGGCAGGATTGTTCACTTTATACAAAACCCTAGAAAATGTAAATTGGAATGAGGTAAATGACAAAAACCAAGAAACACAAGTAAGGTTTGAAAATTTCATCAATATCATCAATAACGCAATTGAATTCTCCCTGCCCAAAAAATCTAAACTAAGCACAAAATCCAACAAAATCACACCAAAGATTAACTGGTTTAATGATGACCTAATTCAAATCAGAGAAACACTTCGTTTCATGAATGATGTACATAAAAGAAACCCCGAAGTTATCCCCAAAGAAAATATCCGTGAGTACAAGCGCTTTTATCGTACAAGCCTTTCCAATGCAAAAAGAGAAGCTCATGATGTTTATATAAAAAAATCCTCCAATAAACAAACAGCAATGTGGAAAGAAATCAAAGGAAACAACCCCATCACAAAATCTGAAAATGGTCAAAACCTATCAGCAGAAAACTTCAATGTTTATTTCTCGAGGATAGCCGAGGACTTAGTAGAAAATCTACCCCAGACTCCTTCAAATCCCGCAGAAAAAATTAAATTAGATAAAAACCTAAATTTTTGTTTCCGTGAAGTAAGCTACAATGAGGTACGAGAAGTCATTTCAAAATTGAAAAATTCAAAGTGTACGGATGCTTATGACAACAATGTCAAAACGGTAAAAACCATAGCCAACCTAATAATATATCCCCTGACAAATTTGATAAACTCGTGCATAGCAAATAACATATTCCCAAACATTCTAAAACTGGCTAAGGTAATTCCTATTTACAAAAAAGGATCCGCTGAGGAACTATCAAATTACAGGCCTATCTCTGTGGTACCGATTTTCTCAAAAATTTTTGAAGCACTGCTAAAAATACAAATTACTGAATATTTTGAATCAAACGACCTGTTCAACAAATGCCAATTTGGCTTTCGTAAGAATCTCTCCACAACTCTCGCCATAAATGAACTTGTACGAGTCATAAATAATGGATTTGAAGAGGGTTTATATGTCCACGCGGACTTTCATGACCTAACTGAAGCATTTGATTGTGTTCAACACGACGTACTATTAATAAAGCTAACCCAGTATAACTTTAGCCCAAATAGCATTAACTTAATGTCCTCTCACTTATCAGACAGACATATGTCACACATAACGGTAGTATTTCTAACAAAGCCTGGATGAAACACGGGGTGCCACAAGGCTCAATCTTAGGACCTACCCTCTTTCTTATTTATATAAATGACCTATCGCATAACATTGTTGACTGCAAAGCTATACTGTTTGCAGATGACACCACAACATTAACTTCATCCAAAAACCCTGACACACTCAGAGATAACGTGGCGACCCAGAATACAACCATCAAAAACTGGTTCACGGCCAACAAATTGACCTTAAATGAGAGCAAATCTCAATCACTAGTATTCACTGTACGTCATCATGAAAAAACTCTAGCTGATCCTGTGGAATTTTTAGGGGTTTATATCGATCCTCACCTAACTTGGGAATTCCATACAAAAAAATTGAGTAAAAAACTCTCTTCCATTACCTATATGATAAGAAATCTCAAAAACAATGTTTCTTTGGATGTTCTCTTGACATCCTACTTTGCTTATTTTCACTCGAACATGACATATGCCCTATTAAGCTGGGGCCATTCGTGCCACCTAGACAAAGTTTTTGGAGTTCAAAGACGTTGTGTGAGAGTAATTGCGGGTCAATCCTACAGGGACTGTTGCAAACAAAAATTCAAAGAACTGGGCATTCTAACAGTGCCTTGTGCATATATCCTCGAATGTGTTACCTATGTAAAGAAAAATCTGGCATCATATAGTACAGCTGGAGATTCCTATGGTTATGACACAAGAAATAAAGACAAACTGTTCCTAAAATATCATCGCCTTGATAAGACTAAAAACGGAACTAGTTATTTGGGCCCAAAAATGTTCAATGCTCTTCCACATAGAATAAAAAATCTAAATGTAAATTGTTTCATCAAAATTTTAAAGAAATATTTTATAATGAAGGTGTTTTACTCATTTGAGGAATACCTCAATAATGATTTCAGTGATTTGTCATCACATACTGATTAAGTCATAATGCTCAATTATATATTATTATTTTAACATCTTTATATGTGACCCAGATTTTATATAGTCTAACATGTATAAGTGTTTTAAATTTTTACTGAATTTTGAATTTTTACTGACTTGTGTAATGTTCTAAATCTTTACTGACTTGTGTAAACACTTAAATGTATCTAAGCACCAATAAATCTATCTATCTATCTAATTGTGAACAGTTGCATTTGTTTCTAGAACTTGCAAATTATTCCTAGCAAAATCAGTACATTTCAAAATATACAATGATTGTGCCGTTTACAAATTTTCCCGTAAAAATTCTGGTTTACAACTCTACAGGTAATTCATATTGAAAATAAGCCTCAATATGCGTATATGAGCTACTAATACCCTAAAGAATTCTCTATTACAACCCCATTCTATGACATTCAGAGAAATATGGGAATACGCCATAGCAAAATATATTTTCAATAGACCTGGTGTGTCTGAGCATGTTTCCATTTGTTTTAAGGCAAAGTAAGCTTTGTTTAATTTATTGCAGACATTATCAATTTGCAGATTCCAGTCCAGACTTTTATCCAATTGATTTCCTAGAAATGTAACTTCATCTACCGTTTTTATATCATCCAGTAATTCAATATTATTTGGTAGATTATTTTTCTGTTATAAAAATGAACAGCTACAGTCTTGGATGATTTCAATATTCCGTTGACACCAAGAACTGAAACTATCAATAGTGCAATTGACATCAGTTCTTGAATATCCCTGCCAGCTACTGTGATAGTGGTATCATCTGCGAACATAGTAATGTGACAATTTATGACATAATCTGGCAAATCATTTGCGTATAGTAAAAAAAGTAAGGGCCCAAGGGCTGACCCCTGGGGAACTCCCAGCCTGACGTCCTTGAAAGTTGATCTTACTCCATCCCGTTTTACAGTCATAGTACGCTCTTGTAGATATGATTACAGCCATTTTATTACATTGTTAGAAAAACCAAGTTCTGATAATTTTGCTGTCAAGAATTCAGAAGAAACGTACTATATCGAATGCTTTCGATTCGTCGAAAAATAAGGACATTACAAACTTATTGGAATCAATTTCTCCATAAATATAATTAAGTAAATGGTTGGTTGCAGTTTTGGTTGATCTGTTTTTTCTGAATCCATGTTGGTTTTCGCAAAATATATTATTTTCTTCCAAATAATTTAACAACCCGATTGAAACAACTTTTTCATACAGTTTAGATACGGATGAAAGAAGAGAGATTTGCCTATAATTGTTAACTTCACAACAGTCTCCCTTTTTGAATAGAGGTATCACTAGTGCTTTTTTGAATTCCATTGGAAAATATCCTTGAAAAAATGACTGATTGAATAAGTACGTTGAAGGGGTAATTATGACATCAATAATTTGATTGGTTGTAATTATCGATAACTCGTCTAGTTCAGCCGATGCTTCATTCTTCGACAAGTTTAAGGCATTTGACACATCTTTTCCGGTTATATGATCATCTCGAAAAATATGTTTTATATAGAAATTTTTAGGAACAGAGCAAGGCAGTGAAATATTTTGACCAAAATGATCATCAATGGCAAGTTCGGCAGCATTTGAGAAATGAATTGCAAATATATCTGTTATTTGATGATAGTCTTTAATTTCCTCTGAGTTATGATTAGGCATTATAGTTTTTCTTCCTAATTCCTCGTTAATGATGTTCCATGTAGTTTTGGTTTTATTATTTGCATTTTGGATTATGTTGTTAAAATAATCGATTTTTGTTTGATTTATATTATTTTTATGTTTCTTCAAACTGTTTTTGTATATGTTAATAGCCTCTGAACAGTTTAAAATACGGTAGTAAATATCTCTGAAATTTTCTCCTTCTTGAATAATCTCGTGCGATATCCAAGATTTAGAATATTGCTTGACAACAATACGCCGTTCTGGGCATGATACATCGAAACACCAGGAGACAGATTCAAGAAAATACGAGAAACTTCAACTAATTATGAGATTATATAACTATGGAAACCAATTCATAGAATTTAGTATTGTTCTGAATTAGGAAATATTTTCAGGGTGGAGTAGACGCTTTCTTACTATAATTTTTTCTTTAGATCCATTTTCGCAATATGTATTATTCATCTGGAAAGTCAGAATATGCGAAAGATGGACAGCTCGAAATAAACAATTGAAAAATATTTGCGTGTCAATCTTTGGTGGGCTGTATGAAGTTATGATGGTCATGTTGACTCGCTTGCACAAATCTCTATTTGGCATTCAACAATAGATTTTTTTTAATAGGTTCAATTTCACTAAAATATATATTATCTCTCTCCAAAATAAGTACACCTCCATGGATATGATGATCTCTACAATAAATTGTTGCAACTTTGTATCCCCCTAATTGAATGATTCCATGATGGTTATTTTTTGTTATCCAGTGTTCTGAGATGCATAGAAAGTCCAAATTATGGCCGTTGACAAAAGTTCTATATAGCTAAGGTTGTTGATAAATCCTTGCACATTAACATGGCATACACGTAAATAGCCAATACCTCTGGTTTCATTTATATTTTTTGTCTGTAAGTCCACTACATTTGATATAGGTCGAGTAGTTGGGATAATCGTGGATATAAAAATGATCCTCAATAGTTTCATGTGTTGTTGATGTTGAATATACTTGTTTTCCTACAGAATTTTGCTGCTTGTTGAGTGCTTGCTCTGCTTGTTCATGTGAACTGACATTTATTGTGTCAGTAATTGTCGCACTTAGTATTTTTCGTTATGGTGAAGAAGTGCTTTTGACAGATACCATTTTCCAATCCTATTTATGGTTACTCCATCAGTGAGATAATTTTATTTTTTAATGAAGAATTGCACTCAATAAAAGTTCCATGTTGACAATTATTGATATATTAAGCTAAGTTGTCCATATATATGTCACTGTTTTTTTTTCTATTCTGATCATATATGTATGGTCTGGTAACTACCACAGGATTTGTGTGCCCCAATTTTTCAATGAATTGTAATGTATTGTAATTGGATTTCAGTCCAGATGACTACAACATAATTTTTTGGGAAGCCTCCTGATAATTTTACAGCAGATTTCACTAATTCTATATCCAGTGCATGTGGCTTGATTATCGCCTCCACTTCGTACTTGTCTCTACCATTTGCACCAGCAACAAGCAACATTTTGCTCATCAATAAAGGAATGGTTATTGCACTATTTTGGATTTTGTTATTTGAAGCATGGTCTTGATAATTTGGCCTGACGAGGTCTATAGTTTCTGCTACGAGTAGTTCGGTTTGGCATGCTATCTGCTTCACAACGTGAGACAATGTTTGAATCTCAACATTTTTCAACTTTACGCTTTGGCTTTTGGTAAATAATAACTTGTAATTCGGAATTTTCCTTCATCACATCATCTAGTTTTTGTTGCAGTTTTTTCATTTGCTCTTCTGCTTCAGTTATATTTTTTATTGGTTGATCTATAATTTCCTTCGAATCCTCTTCAACTTTTCTATGTATTAATTTTTTTCCTCTTGCTCCCGCGAGAACTTCAGTAGACTTTTTTCCATCATTGAGTTTTCCTCTTTGTTCAGATTTTCTGCTTCACAACAAATTACTTTGTGATTTTCAATGGAGCGGTTTGCCTCTCTTTTGTTGGATTAGAGGTAATGCTGAACCTCCCGCCACAGCACTTGTGTGTAATGAAGGAAGCGGCAAAGAGTGACTTCAGACTGCACTAGACAGCAAACTTGAAAGCTGAAAATCTGATTAGACACCTGAGATTCTGTAAAATATCCCTCTAGAATCCAGGTACAAGCCATCAGATATAATGCCAGCTAGGCACGATTCTGAAGTGAATTATGAAGTGGTTATAAACAACTACCATATATTTACAAAGAACTGGCCTCAACTAGAAAGGGATGCATCAGTATGGTATACTGATAGTTCCAAGATGGATGAAAGGGCTGGAGTGGGAGTGAGAGGTCTTAGTTTCTGGCTCTCGAAACCCCTAGGCAAAGCCCCAACAATTTTTCAAGCAGAAATCCATGCTATAGAGATTTGCGCTCGAAAATGCCTTGGAAGAAGCCCCAGGGTGGCAAATATCTATCAGACAGCCAAGCAGCACTGAAAGCTCTGAAGTTATACATTTGTGAGTCTAGACTGATTTGGGACTGTAAGATCTCTCTAAGACAACAGGTTACTCTGATGTGGGTGCCAGGTCACAAGGGAATCAAAGACAATGAGGAAGCGGACAGCCTTGCCAAAGAAGGTGCAAACACCCAATTTTCTGGCCCAGAATCCGTCTGTAGTCTTCCCAAAGCCCACATCAAGGAAGAGTCTTGGCGCTGGGAAGCTGGCCAAATTAAAACCCACTTCAATGAGGGTCCAGGACAATGAACTGTACCGTCACTGTGAGAACTTTGCTGAAACTGCGGAACACCTGCTTTGCGACTGCCAAGAACTGTTTTGCGAAAGGCTTGAATACTTCGAAAGGGTTTCATTAAAGCCTTCAGAAACCAAGGAGTCCCGGAATCCTGGGTTATGAATAGATGAAGAGTAATGTACAAAAGACCTTATAGGTCGAGGTACGGGGAGGCTGAAGAGTCATATTGGATGATGACGGAGACCTAAAGTATCCAGTCTAATTCCAATGCACGTTTCGAATGCGCGGTTCTCTCTTTATCCTATTTCAGATTTTGTCCTCTCTTTGTGGTTGGTATTACTTGCCTTAATTTTGGAATCGCAAGGATGCATCGGCGACTACCTACTCTTATGAATTTTGAAAACAAAATACTACTTTTTTGCAGCCATTTGAGTAAAATAGTAAATGCTACATTATCGGTGGGATGCAAACCAAACTCGTACCGGAATATTTTTTTGTTTAATCCCTATATCCTATATATCGATTTACTCTACTCCAACACTACTACTACTACTGTCTTGAAAAATTCAGTTTCATCTCCTACGATTAGTACATATCAAGTTGCCCATAAATTGCTATTATCAAGGGATTTTTTTTCGATTTTGTTTTGTACAGTGTCGTGGATTGAAACTCAGATCACTCTATTTCCAGAGTATGTTAGTTATACATGCAGTTACTGGTGTAATATCCAGGTAGGCGTAATTTATTCTTGTTAAACAAACTCATTTATATTGGTTAATGCAAATTACTACAGCGAAGTATTTCCATATTATTCATCCTAGATTCCCTGAGGAACTCCTAACGCAAATGCACGGCAGAAATAGATCTTATCCACTCAATCGAATACCAGTGGAAAATGCGCAAAAAAATCTTCATGATACTGACCACATGATAACGCAAGAGCGCAACTGATTTGGTTATGAGGTTCAGCTGTATTTTGAGTATTTATTTTCTTTCAATTAGGATTATTGTTGCGATTGGTGTTTTCAACAAAACTTTGCATTATTTTAACCTTTCTCAAATATCTGATGGTTTCCAAAATCCCCATACTTGCAATCACCCAATCAAGCTTAGTCAGAAGTACATTGGTTATTTCTCAATATCCAATGTTGGTTATTGGGAATTCTCAATGTTGGAAAACTGGCGTATTCAGAAGACCCTTTCGAAAAATGTTGAAAGTCTTTTAGATATCTATTGAGCATTTATGATTAGTTTTGGCATGATTGCAATCTAAATGTTTTAATACACTTTATTGCAGCAGACCTGGATGCATCATAGTGTTACATCTGCCCTGTGTAGTTATATTGATGTTCAGGGCAGTGTGTTTCCAATAATAACAACAAAAAGTTAAAATGACGAAAAAATCAACTGAAAAGCAAAACACAAAATAAACCTTCATCCTGATGATAATTGAGCTCCTAAACTAATTTGAGTAACTAATTTTGAGTCGGCGCCAAACAAACAATTATCGAAGATCATTATATCACTTTGGAGAAGTAATCAAAACCCCGCTGGGCATTTCGCTGCCATCATTTTACCTTCTACCTAATTCAATTGCTAGTTTGTTTGGTGACGACTCAAAATCAGTTACTCACATTAGTTTAGGAGCTCAATTATCATTGAGACTAAGAAGGTTCATTTTATTTTTTGCTTTTCAGTTGATTTTTTCGTCGGTTTAATTTTTTATTGAAAAGTTTTTATTTTTAAATTTTTTGTGGCTGAAATCTACTGATTACTACCTACTTATTTTTTTTTATTTCCAGAATACTTACTTACCTAGCTTACTTCAAGTATTTACTGTTAAATAATATGATTATCTATTGATTTGTTGAAAATATAAACAGGATGTTCATAAAATTCAATTGAGAATGTTTCCCTTTTCAACATGATTATCTACTTTAACTATTTATTGTTATGTAATATAAATTATTTTTGAAAGTTCTGGTTAATTGATTTCATCTCTTCGAATATAATTCCATACTTTCATAGAATGTAATTATTGTGACGGATGTGGGAGGATCTGTCAATGTCAAATACATATGTGTGCCAATGTTCACAAGTGAAAAATCAATCATCCCCTATTTTTCTACCCATTATTCCATTCCAAATTGAAATATAATCAACTATGAGATATACCCCATCTAATGAGAGAAGAATAATCCAAATCGGAAAACCAACTACAAAGTTAAACTTGATAGAATCGGTAAACGGACCAACATTCAAGGGGTGAACGATCAATATCCTCCATTTGGCTACCCTTAGGGATGGATTTTTTCGTTCAAATTCAAATGGGAGCAACTTCGAAGTACATCCTATCCAATAAAAAAAGAATAATAGGAATCGAACTGCCCTGTGGAAAGTTATGCGGGATCATACATAAAAAAAAAATATAGGCGTCGACTAGAGAACCTCCTCCTTTTTGATTTCGTCGGTTAAAAAATATATTTCACCCTCGTAGTCCAAAAGGACATCAGCCTGCGCGCGAAGGCAGGTCTTCTAGATCTTACTGTGACTTCTCTGAGGCGAGAGAAATAAAAGGCATCTTAAAAAAAATATATATAATGAAAAGAAGAAAATTAAACAAAACAAAACAGACTCTTGTTTGAAAGGAAACGGCACAAGTATAAAAATATTTTAGCAAAAATATATATTAAAAAAATAACCTAAACATGATCGAAATTTCAATTCCTGGAGCTCAGCATAATGTGAAGTATTTATCTCGAAAACAAATTTGTAATCATTTATCAGAATGGAGTGGAAAGAGACAAGTACCCTGTATCGATTATTCTCATTTGCAAAAAGCGTACGTAGGTAAAAATTTAAATTGAAAAGAAATCCTTCCCGGAGATTATAAGTGGTCAGTTACATTATCCGTTAGCGCTCAGCGTCCTCGTTTGAGGACAGCGGGAAACAACCCCATAGGGAAACAATTTATCGGATCTATTTTTGGCCAAAAGTGCATGTGCATCGATCGACATCAACCCAAAAATGATCATCTTTTACAGCTATTGATAAGAGAGCAACAGTGTGTAACTCAAATTTCGCAATCTCGTTAGGGAACTCAGAATGTTTTTTCGTACACCGTTCTTTTTATCTTTTCATAGTTCCAGACGTCAACTTTCCCTTGATGGAATGGGATCAAGTATTCTTTGTTCTGAAGTTTGAACAAGTCCTCTTCATCAAAACTTGAATTTAGGTGAGCAACTACCTACCTAAGAGAGACTCTTCATTTCGAGAACTCCTTCTTAAATTGCTGAAAAGGTTTGATAAATTCAAAGAGGGTATGATTTAACGATGAAGCTATCAAAATGAGAATTTCTCCGTTCATTCCAAGGAGAACATGTCTGGATTATAAGAGAATCGTTCAGCAAGTTGATAAGAAACACAATGAACCCCCTGGAAATACACATTCGATAACTATTTTAATGTTTTTATATATATATATATATATATATATATTGTTATGTTATGAAAAACCAGTTAAATATTTTAAAAAGAATTTAATCACAAAAAAAAAATAATTATTGATTAGTTATTAGTTCCAAGAGATTTTTTTGAATAACTTTTGAAGTTCTATTTATTTATAAGCCTTTGTATAATGTGGATAGATACAAAATGTCAAAGTACGATAAAACAATCAATTGTATACACTGTCAAAATTATCATAACCCATAATTGTTCAAAAGACAACTAAATGTCTAAATTTTACAAAATTTGCAAGAATAAAAAGAAATCAACACATTTATAAACTAGAAACACACTGTACATGAAATTGTAGCTTACTAAAAGTAGCCAATGAGAGAACAGCAAACGTCTTCATGAAAAATAGCCAATCAGAGAATAGATGGTCAGTTGAAAAGTTAGAAATTGTGAGAGAATAGCAACGAGAGGGTATCATAAGCAATTATTATTAGAATTTGTAAATAGTAATAAGTATGGAAAAATAGCTCGATATATAAATTGAGTAAGATAAATATAAACAGTGAAAAGTGACAATTTAGTGCGCGAATTCAAAATTTCAAATAGGAAAACAACAGGAAAAAGATGTATCTAAGCGACAGAAAAACAAAGCCTCGAGGAGATGAAGAAATATTTCCAAGCAGATAGCACGCACAAATTTTATTATTAAGAAAATGGAATAATTTCATCATTTGGGAAACAAAAACAGATATTACCTTAATGATATAATATAGCCACGAATCCTGATGCTGATTTCCTCATCTATATCGTTCCTGATACTGGTTTTGCAGTCCTGACAGCTAGTGAAGAGAGGAGACTTCCTGTTTTTATGGTATAGTTTGAACACCAACAGTTCCAACCAGGTATAAAAACTTTCATAGTGTATTTCCGGTCTAGAACTATTGGAAACAAGGAAAAATAATAATTGTCGGTAGCGTGACGAGAGAACAGTGACGTTCGCTGGCGATTATTATTACAGGGGCAGAAATATCTATTTATATCATATAAATTTGGCTCTTGAAGAATAACGAAAACTATTAGCTTCATTCATTATATAAAAACAAATTTATATTTTTCAAATTAACAAACCATAACAATATATATATATATATAGATAAAGAGAAATTTGTTACGAATCCAAGAGAGTTTACCATCCGCCAACAGCTGTTTCATGGTTTCCCAATCATCAGGACGGCTTGTGGTCTCTTTCAAATTCGTATCAAATATCTCATAGTGCTAATACCTACCGGCAAGTACGAAGATGTGGAAAGCATCAAATTATAGATAGTGACACCTATAATCTGTGCGGTGAAGCTTAGACCCAATGTCGTGGAATGTTAATGGGCTTGTTATCAATGAAATATTTTCTCGGTTTTTTCACGTTATATTGTAAAACTCAATAATCAAAATAACTGGTAAAATTTTTAGCTCTTGAACTTGCCCCACTACTTAGAAAATAAACGTTGAAAATGGAGCTCCGTTAAAAAGCGGCAGAACCGACTGTGACGTCACCTTGCATATTGTGGTCTGATATTGGGCAGTACACCGTTGCGTTTCACATAAAAAAGTTGCTTCCAGCTGTCATAACTTTAAATTTTAAAAGTGTTAGTGGTTTTCGCTAGTTAAGATGTATTCAGTAGATACTGGATTTATTAAAGCAGATTCTGCAAATTTACCGGAATTGGATATCTTTATGGTGATGGACTATTTTAATAAAAACAAAGACTTTATAGGTGTGGAAATGCGAGAAATAAAATTGCAAAAGTAAGTAAAATAAATTCAATATTTTGACTTACGGTTTTTACGGTCACGCAATACCAGGGTCGAATGAAACATTATTAGCACTTTTTTTTATTAAAATGCACTGAAAATACAGTGAAAAAACATGGCACTGAGTAATCTTATGGGAAATACTTTCACTTAAATTGACTAATATTTTGGTGCTTATGTTGTTCTAATCAACCACCTGAACCAAATTATCTGTACTCAAAAAAATCTGTCGAGTAGTTTTCGAGATACAGGGCTACAGGGCGTTGAAATTGAAAAATGATGATTTTTAATTCAGTTAACTATTACCCAAATATTTGTTCATTACCCTCTGGGCTTATTTTTATACAGGATAAATAAAAAATAAAATAGAGTAATTACAATAATTTGTTGTGTTCGTATACTTTCAAGAGTGAAAATATTCAAAAGTACCTACATTATTTTACATGATTTATAAAAATGAAGAACATATAAATATATAAATTTTGTATAAAGGGTGAGTCAAAATTCATGCTAGGTATTATTTTAAGTTGTGGGATAATCTTTTATTAGTTCATAAACAGAGTTGAGCCAGTAAGTATTTCAGGAGTATGTTGAAAATTAATATAAAAAATTCAAAAGAACGACTTTTTATATATAAGGGCGTAACATTAAAAGAAGGCATTTTCTAACAAAAAATATAATCATAGTCTAAAATATGTGGGAAAAACGTGTCGAAATATGTGTGAAACCTGTAGTTAACAAGTAATTATTTTGTTTCAGATCTGGTAGACAGAGTTATGGTGATAACGCCATTGGTTACGTTCAGTTGAAACAACAAGGAGCACTTTGTGAACTAAAAGCGAAAATCACGCCAGAACATAAAATAAAATCTAGAAATTACAGTGTATCCTGCTCAATTAATACCAAAGAAAAGGTGGTGGTGAATGCAAAATGCCATGATTGTCCAGCTTCGGAGGGAGGATGTAAGCACGAAGTGGCATTTTTGATGTGGTTACATAGACGCAGCGAGGAGCCTTCTCCCACAGAAACAACTTGTTATTGGAAGAAATCAAAATTATCATCAGCACCGAGTACCAAAACATATATTTCAACCTCTGATTTTGGTAAAAAAATTCAATGTTATGATGACTCACTCTTACAAGAATATGTACGCGAAGCTAAAAGGCAAAAAATAGAAAACAGTTTAATGCATTACTACAATACAGACAAATATAATGATCTGTCTATTCACAGCCTTGCTATCAATTTTAAAAATTCCAGACAAGAGAAGAATGCAAATAATTTTGTTGAATTTTGTAGAACCAAAATGAGCGGCAATTTAATTTTAGAAGTAGAACAATATACTCGAGGACAAAGTGAGAGTAACATTTGGCAGGAAATGAGGTATGGACGTATTACCGCATCAAAAGCTTTTGATGTAACAAGATGTAGAGTTTTGGACGGTTGTTTAGTAGAAGGCATCTTAGGAGCAAAATTGTTTCAGACGAAAGCAATGAAACGAGGATTAAAGCTAGAAACTGCTATCCTAAAATCGCTAGAAATGAAAACTGGACAAAAATTTTTCAAAGCAGGAATCTTTCTTTCGCAACAAAATCCACTAGTTGGTGCTTCCCCTGACGCCATTAACGAAGAATTTATTGTTGAGATTAGGAGCCCAACAACAGAAAAATCATGTTTAAATTATATAGATTTAGATGGTAACATGAAGGAAAAATGTGTATATCAACTTCAACTTCAAATGTATCTCAGTAAAAGAAAACGTGGAACTTTTGTTGTCACATCCGCATTTTGAAACTTCAAAAGAGATTACAATAAAATATTGCAGATATGATGAAGAACTTGTTGAGTTTATTATGCAAAAACTACAAAAGTTTTGGTACGAAAACATATTTAATAAAATAATGTAAAATATATTTTTGGTTTTATTTAATTAGATAAGCTTGTATGTTGATTATTCCACAGACTATTTGCACTATTAGGTCCAAGTATTTCACTAAATTTAAATTAATCGTGGCATGTGGTTGAATAATGGCAAACTCCCTTACTCTAGATATTACTCGTTCTATGTGAATTATCAAGCTTGCAATTCGTTTTGCTTCCTTAACTTCTTCCTTTGAACTTTTTTGTCCAGATAAAACAGATGGCGGCCTAACTAGTTTATTTTTAGCAGTTGCAAGTTGATCTTCAAGATGCTTAAAGCCTCTATCTGCCATTACCTCAGCGCCTGGTTCTAATAAATTTAAAAATGTCGATTCTTCAAAAATCATCTTGTCTGTAGTTCTACCACCAACACCAAAAGAAATATAAGATATCAAACCATCTGGTGAACATGCAATTAAATATTTCATTGTATTGCAACTTTTATATTCCGACCATGTGAGACTCTGTAATATCGGATCACTTGTTTTTTTAATCGAAATTTCAAAACAATCTATAATACATTGTACATTTTTATATCTGCTTCTGAAGGCAATAGGAAGTCTTTTCTTAACTTCAGATAGGGGCATCCATCGCACAAATGGGTAAAGGTAACCAGCTAATAACGGTATAGTTTTTTGCATAATGCTACATACTCTGGAAAGTGGTACACTAAAATCGTCTGCTAATATCCTATGAGGTAAATTTAGTTTGATCTTTTTCAATGTTAAAAAAATATCAAGCTTGTCCAGCTCACATTTTTTAGTTAACAAGTTTACAACAAATAATGACTGACTCGGAACTCCCAAACAAAGCTTTGGATTTTTTTCTATCAAATAAAATGTTCTCCGTTGTATTTCTTTTGACCTATAAGTATCTAGATGAAATGAGTTATTCGGATCTGACAAACTTAGTTCTGACGAAGTAAATGTAAAAGTAGAACCGCTACTGGATATTGAAATATCTTCGTTAATTGGTTTTTCGACTTTTTCCATTCGCGATTTCTTTGGAACCATCTCATTGCTAGTGGATTTTTACCTTTTTGTTATTTTTGGTGTAGAAAAACCCTCGCCTCCACATTGAATCGCCTTAGAACGTACATAAGCCTTAATATGAGCCTGAACCCCTATTTCCTCAGATTTCATTTTCTTCCTCTTCTTGATTCTCTTCGGAAGTTCTATTTTTTGAGCTCAACAATAAAGTCTCAATGACAGATTGCTGTGCTTTAGTTTGTTAAAACTGTGACCGTGGCTTTGAACTATGCGTATCGCATATGCAGTGTGACGTCACAGGTAACCACGCCCCGTTTTCGTTCGCTCCAATTTCTTTAATTAATTTGAGTTAATTAACGTTCGCGGAAAAATCTAAAATTTTAGGAATCCGTTTAAAATGAGTTATAGTTTCGATTATTAAATTAATATTTTTTTCTTGAACAAGCCCATTGCACGAAATTTCGTGCACATTAATAGGTCACCAACAGATGCCAGCATAGGCCAACCCACGATACCAATAGTCGTACTTCTAGTGCGTTCAGAGTAACGCAAGACAAATAACTAGACTATTGGTGTCGTGGGTTGGCCTATGCTGACGTCTGTTGGTGACCTATTAATGTGCACGAAATTTCGTGCCATTAAAATTCCACGACAATAGGTCCGAGCTTCACCGCACAGATTAAAGGTGTCACTATCTATAACTTGATGCTTTTCACATTTTCGTACTTGCAGGTAGGTATTAGCACTATGAGATATTTGATACCAATTTGAAAGAGACCACAAGCCGTCCTGATGATTGGGAAACCATGAAACAGCTGTTGGCGGATGGTGAGCACTCTTGGATTCGTAATGAATTTCTCTTTATCTAGTTATTTGTCTTGCGTTACTCTGAACTCTGAACGCACTAGGAGAATGACTATTCGTGTCGTGGGTTGGCCTATGCTGACATCTGTTGGTGACCTATTAATGTGCACGAAACGTGCCATTAGAATTCCACGATATTAGGTCTAAGCTTCACCGCACAGATTATAGGTGTCACTATCTATAATTTGATGCTTTTCCTATATATATATATATATGAATAAATATATAATATAATGAACCCTCTGGAAATACACATTCGATTACTATTTTAATATATATATGTATATGGTTTTCTCTTTATAACGGGACGTTGAACTCAATAACCAATATATCATTAGTTGAAAATCTTGGAAAATAATTACGGTCCTGGCGAAACAACCGAGTAATGCCAAATTCATATGACAACTTGTCGCGTTTGAGCTTATCGTTTCGTTTTACTTGACCGGCCCCCCCAGAGGTTAAGTAATGTAATCGTGCCGAAAAGAAATCGAGATAACGACGGAAATATCCGTTTTGAGGTCCCCCGTCTGTCTGTTTGGCTGTCCGTCGTCTGTGTTGTATTGACTTCGTACAGCCCCAAAAATGTTTTATCAATGTTTTATTTCAAAATAACCCCATTCTACCAAGGTCCTAGCTAATTTTTTGGTAGCTATAGAATGGGAAGTCCCATCAGCAGCCAATCCGAAACAATAGCGTAACTGAGCTGTCATATGTCTCATTTGTTGATTTTGATTATGTCAAAATGTGTATTCTCGATGAAAACAATGAACACCGTTGAAAAATCAACGTATTGATTGTATAGTTCAAATATGCAATGTGTCGTGATGATGACAGACAAGTACGGGAGACGATAACTCCTGAACAGTGTTTTATATCTATATAATTATCGAATGGTACACACACAAAAAGAAGTGAATAATTCTCTTAATATGGGGGGATTGGCGCGGTGGGTAAGCGTCCGACTCATGATCGAAAGGTCGTGAGTTCGATTCTCGGCCAGGGCAGAAATTTTTCTATTTAATTTGAGAGAATTAAATGTTAAATTTCGTAGCCGGGCCGAGGATGGTCCTCGACGATTCGCTGTTGCGTTCAAATTAACAGTGCTGCTCCTAGGTGGCGTATGGAGTTAGTAACAAGGCCTACCCAGAACACTATGAAATGATACATAAAAATACTCATTTTGTGACTGGCCGAATGACGAAATGTCAAAGCCATTAAAAAAAAAAAAAAAATCTCTCAATACTCTTGTTTGGGCGGTAATAAATCCTCATGCTGTAAGACGAACACATAGGCAGTGAATAAAGTGGAAGAATACGGTGTGAAATAAAGTTATCCAGAACACATGAACACGTTCTTTTGTCGTTATTTTTTTTATATTTCGTTTCGAGTTAGTTTTCAAAAAAACTTAAATTTCTCAAAACTACAAAGTACAAAAGGAAAGTACAAATATTATATCGAGACTGAATGAATAAACGGGCAAGGCGAATATAATATAACATATAATAATAATAATATAACGTTTATTCTTCAAAGAATATAAATGTAATACATTGAAATAAATGAATAGTCAAATAAACGTGTTTGGTCCCGAATATAGTTTTAAAAATCAAAGTTCAGTTTAATAACAATCATTAGTAATAATAACAAGCTATAAATATAGAGTTATGTAGTTATGTGAATTTAAAATAGTAATGGATATGCAGGGACGTACAGTCTCATTTAAATATGATATTTTCAATAAATATATCTATATTCACAGATACGAATGGAAACACACGCATATGTATATACAAACAGATAGACTCATATACAAATATACACATAATGTACAATTAGAAGATGATATGGTACAGGCAAATGATTGGGGTTGATGGCAGTGAGTAATAAAAGTATGTTGAAATTATTAAAAAAAATTCAGTACGAAAATATTCATAACATTTTACAACGTATGTTAAAGGTTACCTAACATATCAAATATAATGGATATGAACTTATTTCAATATGAGTGGAAGTTTGGGTAAGTATAGCATTGGTACAAAAGAAAAGTACAAATATTATATCGAGACTGAATGAATAAACGGGCAAGATGAATATAATATAACATATAATAATAATAATATAACGTTCATTCTTCAAAGAATATAAATGTAATACATTGAAATAAATGAATAGTCAAATAAACGTGTTTAGTCACGGATATAATTTTTTAAATCAAAGTTCAGTTCAATAACAATCATTAGTAATAATAACAAGCTATAAATATAGAGTTATGTAGTTATGTAAATTTAAAATAGTAATGGATATGCAGGGACGTACAGTCTGATTTAAATATGATATTTTCAATAAATATATCTATATTCACAGATACGAATGGAAACACACGCATATGTTTATACAAACAGATAGACTCATATACAAATATACACTACAATAAGTACAATTAAAGATATATGGTACAGGCCAATGATTGGGTTAATGGCAGTGAGTAATAAAGGTATGTTGATATTATTAGATGGCAACAAAAAATTTCAGTACGAAATATATTCATTAACTATTTTACAACTTATGTTAAAGGTTACCTAAAATATCCAATATAATGGATATGAACTTATTCCAACATGAGTGGGAGTTTGGGTAAGTATAGCATTGGTACAAAAGAAAAGTACAAATATTATATCGAGACTGGATAAAAAACGGCAAGATAATATAATATACATATAATAATAAATAATATAACGTTTATTCTTCAAAGAATATAAATGTAATACATTGAAATATGATAGTCAAATAACGTGTTTGGTCACGGATATAGTTTTAAAAATCAAAGTTCAGTTTGATAACAATCATTAGTGATAATAACAAGCTATAAATATAGAGTTATGTAGTTATGTAAATTTAAAATAGTAATGGATATGCAGGGACGTACAGTCTCATTTAAATATGATATTTTCAATAAATATATCTATATTCACAGATACGAATGGAAACACGCATATGTATATACAAACAGATATCATATACAAATATACACATACAATAATACAATTAAAAGATATATGGTACAGGCCAATTGGGTTAATCTAAAAAAAGAAAAAAAATACAGTTAATATATCAAATCTATTTTACAACTTCTGTTCAAGGTTACCTAAAATATCAAATGTAATGGATATGAACTTATTTCAACATGAGTGGGAGTTTGGGTAAGTATAACATTGGTGGAAGTTTTGCAGGTATATTATGCTACTAGTATTTACGAATATATTTTGAACGAACGAGGGATCAACTAATCGATGTAAGACAACTTTATCTGATTCTGAAATGACACATTTAATCTGTTTTTATACACGCTTTATTAGCTTCACCTGTATGTATGAATGAGGTAATGGATCTTTGAAATTAATGTTCACCCTCTTCCATATGTCCGAAGTATCTGAAAATCTGCAAACGTATTGAGAACCGATGAAAATACAATAATTTCATAGCTATGACCTGGTAATCTCACCTAGATCGTCAGAAAAAAAAAATTTCACAGCATAATTTACATTTCAAAGATATGGCGAATGCACCAATGTTTTTCAGCACCTTCGCCAAAATTTCTGATAGGGCACTGAAAGAGAACGAAAAGTTTCATCAGCTCCATTCAGAAAACATAGCTTGAGCGAGCTGTCATATGTCATATAGTAATCTGTCTCATTTATTGTTGAATGTTGTGTGAAAATGTGATTTCTTGAAAGAAAAACGTTCACGAAAAAACAATGCATAATGGAATATTTCCGAATCATTTCCAACAGTCCAGCATATTAATATTGCATTGGTATTACTATGAAAACTAAATTTCCAATCCACCCAATCCAATATATTGGTGAGAAACGTGCCGAGGGATGAATGGCAAGAGGGTGGCTAAATAATATCATGTCTTTAGCGTCAACCTCAGGGAAACCGGGCACAACCTGTTGTATAAGAGCCTTACCCTTCCATCGGACCTCTGAGAGTGTTGACCGTTTAATTGTTCGTTACTCGTGGGAA
The DNA here is from genome assembly GCA_018342105.1 of Gonioctena quinquepunctata. Classification (NCBI taxonomy): domain Eukaryota; kingdom Metazoa; phylum Arthropoda; class Insecta; order Coleoptera; family Chrysomelidae; genus Gonioctena; species Gonioctena quinquepunctata. Next base: position 355,137 of record JAFIRS010001266.1, on the reverse strand, counting down.
TGAAAATGGAGAATGAAACCGCAACACAAAAAAAAGAAAATTAGCAAAAAAAAAAAGACAAAAATATATCGAAATAAAATTATAGTTTGAAAAAACTGAAAAACACGCCTATATAGCAATAAAGTCTAAAAAATAATAAAAAAAATTCATTGACCAAATTTTTTTATCTTATCCAAAAAAGGGTGGGGTGCTTTTTACTCACCTTTCATAATGATATTAAGATATCAGCACCCCACGCTTTTTTTACACGAGTGAAAATTTTTTGTTCAATTACTTTCTTTTAATTATTTTCAACTTTTTAGACCTTATTGCTATATGGGCGTGTTTTTTTAGATTTTTCAAAATATAATTTTTTAAATAAAAATATTTTTGGTGCAGTTCTGGTTTCAAAGGGTAAGTAATTGTAGAGCCGGTTAGCAAGATGAATATATGTTCTCTGAACGATTGTTTTTGTTGAGCATATCGTGCTGAGACATGCATTGGCTTTATGTCTAGTATTATGCTTGTGCTTTACATAGTTGAGATTTATTCGGTTTTTATATTGTTCAACAACGATCTTTAGGAAGTATAGTTGTCTGAGGTCAAGCATTCTTGATTCTTTGAATAGAATTTCTGATGGGTACTGTAATGGTTTGTTGAGGAGAATTCTTAAAAAAAAACCTGTTATTATCTAGTTTCTTTGATGTGATATTGCTACTCCACCCCTGCCTACTATTCCATATGTAAGACGCGACTATAATTGCACAATAAATTGTTTTCATTCGGTTTATAGATTCGTAATTACTTGAATCTATAAAGAGTGCTTCTCTATGTTTTCGTCACTTAGTCAACATGAAAGTTCCATCTGAGGTGTCTATCAAGTACCATTCCTGAATATTTGTTTTATTTCTGCTGATCAAATTATTATATTGTTTTCGATATTCAATGTGTCATATTGGGGTAGTGAGTTGGCATAGCACGGGAATGGTAAGAAGAATGTCATTTCGTAATTTGCTAATAGTTTTTATCAGAAAATCATTCAAAAAGTTTACTGATGTCATCTTCTACTTCAGTTTTGAGGTCGTTTCAGCTGTCAGCACTATACAATACTGATGTATCATCAGCGAACCAAACGAGGCCTCCATAAGTATCGTAACGCAATATACCCTCAATGTGTATGGTGAAAAAGATTGGCCCCAGAACTGTTCCTTGGGGTACTCCGCATTCCACGGTCCTTTTTTCACTGAAAATGTTACAGATTTTTACATAGTGTTCTCCTCTTTCTTTGAGATAACTCCATGAGACTAAATGTGTTTCGTCTGAACCCCATGTCTTGTAAGGTCGTCAACAGCCTCCGCAAGATCCAAGAAAACACATAGACTGGGTTTACTTTTTTCCAGGTTCTCAGATATTTTGGATGTGAGGATACGAATAGCATCTTCGGCAAAAACTCCTTTGAACCCATATTGATTTTCAGGAATGATTTTATATTTGTCAAGGTAAGAGACCATTCCTATTTTAAGTATTTTTTCAAATATTTTTGCTATGTTTGAAATGAGTGAATATGGTTTGTAGTTTATGACTTCATTTTTGTTTCCTTCTTTATAGACTGGTTTGATAATCCCTATTTTGAGTTTTTTGAGAAATTTACCTGTTTCTATAATTTCATTTATAATGTTGGTCAGGGAGAATGCTATTTCTGTTTTAATTTCTTTCAAGGATTCAGCTCTGATTTCATCAATACGGGTGTTTTATCCATTGTTAGAGATGATATCGTTTCAATAATTTCCTTTTCTGTTGTAGTTTATAGAATGCGCAGACGATACTTTTTTCAGGGGAGAATTCACAGGTTGTAGTATTTTGTTCGCAAGATTTCGGCCCAACCGAGAAGTAGTGATTATTGAAACAATCTGCAATCTCTTTCTTATCGCAAGTGAGATAACCTGAATAATTTTTTATCAGTTTAGCATTAATATTTCTTGTTTTTCCACAAATATTTTTCACCGTCTCCCTCAGCGCTTTGGTGTCGTTTTGTGATCTATCCACACGATTCTTTCAAAAATAGGTTATTTGGCTCTTTTTGAACATTTTGGAATGAGCTATCTCTGGCATTGATGGAGTTTACTATCCATTGTGTGATCCATTGTTTGCGTTTAATGTTTTTGTGTTCTATCTTAGGCGTTTTCGTGTGTTTAGTGATCAAGTTTATTAATGAATTCCGGAAGCTTGTAAAACTTTCGTCGACATGTTTGGAGACAATATAAGACCAATCATATCGAGCTAATTCTTTTTTCAATCAATATACTCACGGATATTACGAATATGCTGACTATGTTCCTGGAACGGCTTGAGTTGCGGAATCGGCGATTCAGCTTCCTTCTCACGGTTTTCTTGGGAATTGTGGAATGTAACTCGCACAAAAGAAACTTATAAAAATAATCGCTGGAATGAAACAAAATGAAACATGTAGAACAATATTCAGAGAGCTGGGTATTTTGACTGTAGCGTGTCTTCTGATAATGGAACTTTGCCTGTATATTTTCAACAACAAGAAATCTTTTGAAGAAATAAGAAACATTCATTCAAAGGAAACTAGACAAAAAAATAACTATTATGTGCCTTACTGTAAATATAAAATAACCTCAAACGCTCCTTCACACCTTGGCCTGCAAATTTTTAACAGGCTTCCATGTGAAATAAAACATAAAAAATGTAACTCTCATGAGTTCAAAAAGAACCTACAAGAATTTTTACTAGAAAAAAGTTTTTATTCACTGTCCGAGTTTTATACCGAATGTTCAGGTATGTTGTGTTGTTGTATTTAATTTTTTAAGCTTGAGGATTAAGATAGGTTGAGTTACTGTCCGAGTTTTATACCGAATGTTCAGGTACATTTTATTTTTTGTGTTAATTCTTTCAAGCTCTAGGATTGAGTTAGGTTGAGTTACACAATTGACTATTCTTATACGAATTTATATTTGTCTACAAAGAAAATAAATGCTACTTACTTACCTACTTACTTACAGCACAAAGCCAAGATTCCATGGATAAGAACCAGTCATTTTATTTTGTTTTCGTATGTTGACTACAGTACATCATTATTATGACTCCTGCAAGGGAAAGTACATATTATTTGACATCATAAAGTTCCGGTGATGGTACTGGACAAAATCAAATCTAACGATATGTCTATTAAATTTCCTCTTCAAAATTTGAATACGTATTATATCTTCGGATTAACACATTACTAGTGAAACCCAGTGGCAATGGCTCAGAATGAAAATACGGGAATCGATAATATTGATCATCCTATCGATTGGAACTTTCGTCCTGCGCCTAGAAGGGAAGGAGGAATTTCAGAGTTGAACAGTGGATCGAATTGGTTCGATCACTCTTTCGACTTTGGTTAGCTTTCGGAGAAGGTTGTCTTTGTGAATAATTTTCGAACTTGTATAAGATGGATTATATTTGTTTTTCTATCGCAAATATTAAAATATTAAAAAGAGGTAAGATGTGATTGTTTGTTTGTAGGGGGTAATCTCTGGCACTTGTGAACCCATTTAAAAACAAATCTCCAATGAAGAGCTAGTCCCTGAGTAATAGTATAAGCTATAATTCCTTTTTGATAAGAATACGTTTTCAGTTCGAATTATCAAATTTTTGAATTAAGTCGGAAGAAAAAGCGTTGCTTGGCTGCGCTAAGCAAATGGGTGGATATGTTCGAGAATAATATACTTAGAGAAAGCATATGACACAACATGGCGCTACAATATTCTGAACCAACTCAGAAAATGGACACTTAAAGGAAACCTACCAAACCTTATTAAGAACTTCCTCAAAGATCGAACATTTTGCGTACGAAATGCTCACGCAACCTCCGAGAATCGTTCTTTGGAAAACGGTATACCGCAAGGGTCAAATTTGAGTGTCTTACTGTTCGCAATAGCCGTCAACCCAATTGCGGAACTTCTGGATCCGTCCATAGGAAGATGCTTATATGTTGATGACTTCACCATATTTTACTCTGCACCATCAATGGATCAGATCGAAAGAGTTCTACAAGAAGCCATAAACAATCTAACTCGGGAAGCACTCCACCTCGGTTTCAAATTCTCCTCATCCAAAACTAAGTGCGTACACTTTTGCCGTTTGAGATCCCCACATCGAGATCCACAACTCAGAATGTACGGAGGAGAACTAGAATGTAAGGAATCTATGAAATTTCTTGAATGTATTTCGATAAAAGCTAACATGGGACACACACATAAAAAATCTGGCCACAAGATGCAAGAACGCTCTCAATCCCATCAGAGCCATAGCTAACTTCAATTTGGGAAGTGACAGAGAAACTCTTATTAGAATATATAAGGCTTTAATAAGGTCCAAAATAGATTATGGATGTTTTATTTACGGAGCAGCACGACCATCAAAGCTCAAGGTACTTGACTCCATACAAGGAACAGCCCGAGGTTAGCTTTGGGGGCATCCGAACTAGCCCATACGAATCACTTTGTGTGGAAGCAGGAGTACCTCCACCAAATTCAGGCGTGAACAACTCTTAGTTAGCTACTGTTGCGGCATAATGGCACAACCACACCATCCTTGTATCCTCCAATTCCATCCGATGAGGAGTATGATATATACGAAAGGAGGGCAACTATAACAAGACCAGCTGGAACCCGCCTTAGAGAACTGTTGAACACATTCGACTACGATATACCAAGGATCCACAACTTGACCCCATGTGAAATCCCTCCGTGGACATTGAACATCCCTGAAATGGAACTACAACTAACTGAATATCACAAAAAAGAAATGAACCCAAGCCTTATTATAAAAGAATTCCTCAGGATGAGAAACGGGTATCCAGAAAGTCACATAATATATACAGACGGATCAAAAACAGAGGCAGGGGCGGGAGCTGCTTTTACATGCTCGGGAAATAGCCATTCCTGGAGCTTATTTAGGGAAGCTACTGTATTCACGACGGAACTCTATGCCATCCTACAAGCCTTATGGTATATAGAACTTGCGCCTGGAAACAACTTCCTTATATGTACTGATTCATTATCCTCTCTACAAGCACTGAAGAAACCCTTCAGTAAAGAACCCCTTATCCAGATAATTCTCTCTCGCATAAAATGGTTAAGGACTGAAGGGAAATCACCAAAATTCATATGGATACCCAGCCATATTGGCATCGCAGGACATGAAATGGTAGACCGAGTTGCAAGAGAAGCAGCGAATGAAGAACAAATTGATGACATTCCGTAGACGTGACCTGAAGATACATTTGAAAGAAATGGTATCGGAAAAATGGCAAATAGAATGGAATAGATCAGAGGCCAAGCTTAGAGCTGTAAAACCATCAGTGAAACCATGGCAATACTCACCATTTGAATCCAGGAGAGAACAAGCTGTTATAACGCGCCTCCGTCTTGGTCATACCAGGCTAACGAATAGCTTTATGCTTAGTGGCGAACGACAACCCAGATGTGAATTTTGTCAAAGGAGAAAGACTGTTGAGCATTTGATACTCAGATGGAAGAGTTTGAAAAAGGAAAGGATAGGAATAACAAATGACCTTAAACAATGTCCAAAAAAACCCTTAAAATGCGAAGAGTTTCGAGAACAAAGGCAAAGGATAGGAATAACAAAGGGCCAATAACCACAGCAGTTGAAGGCCTTAAAAAAAAAAAAAAAATATACTACAAAAATATTATTATATTATATGTTCGTGAGAAGCTGGGATGGGCCAACTATACCGGTGTCAACGAATCTATTAGGCAAGAAGAACCTCCTGGAGAAGTCATATCTCGGTCTGGTCCGGTTAAAAAACGGAGAATTTACTTTGAACTGGTCATTGCTGACTGCATCCCAAATAATCCTCACTCTATACAGAGTGTCAACGACACTATTCTAACTTCTAGAATATTAGATGTATCAAAATGAAATTTGGTATAGGTAAATGGTATGTGAAGAGAAGAGTTTTGCATATTTTTCACTCTCTGGTCACTTCTGGTTTTACCGGAAATGGCTCCGGTTTTGAATTTTTAAATGGAACAACCTGTATATTGTAACATTTTTGGATTTCTGGATCAGTATGTTTTTGTTTTGTTTTTTACCGCTTTCTTAGTTGTTTGAACAACCCTCAGAAGTTAATGAAAACTTGTACGAGTTAAAATCACGGGGACCTTACCTTTTATAGTGGGATACGAGACCACACTTGGGACCTTGAAAAAATTTTTCACCAGCGCGGGATTCGAACCCGAGCCGGGTGGAAACAGTCGACACAAGACCAACGCTGTTGCCACTGAGCCACAAGCCCCGTATGTGACATTTTGAAACATTTTTACCCCCCCTTCATTTTTTTAAAGTCACTTTTAATATTGCATCTAGGTGGCCATGATCGGAGGTTAACTAATCTGGGGACCTCAGGTGATGTCATTAAATTACAATCGCAAAGTTCCAGTGACCAGTATGATAGATAGGAATGAGACAAGCAGGCAAAATTACATTTTCGTGTCAAACTATTATTTTTCAAATGATGACCATTTTTTGACAAGCACTTTCTGAAAAAAGGAATTTTAGACGAATTTAACCATACTAATTTATATGCGATTGAATTAAAAATAAGAACATAAATTGAATATTACTAAGGAAAATACTGGATGATAATCCATCTACTTTTGTCAAGTGTGCCATGGATAGCCATGATGATTAATATTTTGCAGTTATTTTTATCAAGTCTTCTTTGGAAAACAAAATACTCAATTAGGTAATGACAGTGACATAAGCTTTATGAGCAGACAGTGTTAAATTTCAGTTTAATTTTTCTTCAAAATAATGTATACTCAAAGGGAAAAAGTGGATATGTTATTGAAATTTGGAGAATGTCATAGAAATTCAAGGAATGCTGCTGAGTTGTATGCTCAGAGATATCCCAATCGGCGACATCCAGCCCATCAGTATTTTCCGTATGTTGAGAATCGTTTCAGGCAAGAAGTAAATCGAGAGGCGGAACAGAGATTTATCATAAATGAAGAGACTGAGATTAACGTTCTTGCTATAATTGAGGTTGATAAAATAGTTTCTGTAAGATAAATGTGTCAAGAAATCCAGATAAGTCACGAATCAGCAAGAAAAATACTGGAAAGCCCGGATATCGAGCATTTAAATATCAGTTACATCAACATTTGTACTTATGCTGATGATAGCGATAGACGGGTTTTGTTTTGTGACTCTCTGCTTCAAAATCACTAAAATTTTATCAACTTTATTCTATTTTCCGACGAATCACGATTTACATGGTATGTTCAATAAGCAAAATACTCGGTACTGGGCCCAACAAAATCAACATGCAATGAGAGAGGGCAATTTTCAAGGAAGGTTTGTCGTCAATGTCTGGGCTGGTATCGTTGGAAACAGAATAATTGGGCCAATATTGTTTCAGGGTCAGTTAACAATGGTTAGGTACTTAGGTTTTCTACAAAATGAAATCGATGATCATCTTAATAATCTACCTTCAGCAGTTCTACGGCTAATTTACTCCCAACAAAATGGAGCATCCCCTCATAATACCAGATGAATTCTTAATTACTTACTAGAGCATTTTAATAATCAAGTTATTGCAATTAATGGTACGGTGGCCTGCCCGCTTACCGGATCTCACTGTGCTTTCTTTATCAGGGGATATGTTCAAAGTGACAATTGTCACTTTGAAATGACAATCGTCACTCACAAAAATATTTGGAATTGCCACTTTCAACTGACAATTGTCATTCAAGTGACAATTGTCACTTCAAAGTGACAATTGTCACTTCAAAGTTACAATTGTCAGTTTGAAGTGACAATTGTCACTTCAAAGTGACAATCGTCAGTTCAAAGTGACAATTGTCACTTCAAAGAGACAATTGTCAGTTTAAAGTGGCAATTCCAAATGTTTTTAGAAATATTTTGTTGTTGGCCCTTCTACGCCTACGTAAAAAATTGTCGTCATTTGAAAATAAATAGTTAAGACACGAAAATGTTGCCAACTTGTCTTATTCCTATCTATCATACTAGTCACAAAAAATTTGCGATTGTAATTTTCTGACATCACCTGTGGTCCTCAGATTAGTTTACGTCCGATCATGGCCACCTAGATGCAATATTAAAAGTGACTCGAATAAAATTAAGTAGACGTAAAAACTTTTTGAAATGTCACACCATTTCCGGTGAAACCGGAACTGACCGGAAAGTGAAAAATTTGCGAAAACTCTCTTTTTCACATACCATTCACCTATACCAAATCTCATTCTGATACACGTAATATTCTAGAAGTTAGAATAGATTAGTTGACACCCGGTATAGAGTAAGGATTATTTGGGATGCAGTCAGCAATGACCAATTCAAAGTAAATTCTCCGTTTTTTAACCGGACCAGACCGAGATATGACTTTACCAGGAGGTTATGTCTATTCTTCTATGCTAGACAAAAAACTGAAGTGTATTTTACTCGTGTAATTTATAAAGCTCCAGACATATGGCTGATAAAGTTGGATTTAATCATTTGATTTTGAATACTTATTCCATACTTTAAATGAAATTTTCATGTAGTTTCATCAATCCAAATCTAATATGAAAAAAATTGTGGACTCTTTCAATAAACTTTTAATGGGAAAACAGTGCTAAAAAAGATTCTTCGATAATGCTTTGTGACATTGTTTCCTGGTCTATAATAAAACATGTGTTCTGATAATCTCTGCTCTATAAATAAAAATTGCGGATGACCTTAGATACATTATCAATATTGAACAATTTCTGATAATGAGAATCAGTTTCGATTAAGTAAATTTGACGGGTATATCGAAACGCGATGGAAATTAATTTTTCTGGAAAAAGAGCATTAGTGACTGGTGCGACAAAAGGTAGAAAGTTTGCATTACCTATGGACTATTCATTATTTTTTGCTTCCCAAATTAACACTATTGGAAGGAAACTGAATAATTTTTTTTTAAGACGAGGATCTCTTTTATGCACCTATAGTTGATGTGCTAATTAGACTTTGTAATAATGATGAAAACTACTATAAAATTAGCTACTGGAACATATTGTTGGAGTTTTCATAGGAAACAAGGTCATCTCATACTTATATCGAGAAAACATGTGTGTCCTGATCACTTATCATTGATCGCCATTTGATTCAATGAAAGTTGAAAAGAAAGTGATATATACGAAATAAAAATTAAATAATTATGCTTCATAAATTTGAATGCTAATTCCCGTCGTCACAATACAAAATGTTTTACTTTATAGTCCGAGAGCTGGTGAACATTTTTGGGTAGGTTCTTGAGGCAACGTGAAACTTTTTGTAATTGTCCTTGAATCACCCCTAAATGTCAAAGTGTAGACCTTGCAGCAGGGTAGCGGTCGGTTACCAACCCTCGCATTTTTTTGTAAGGGTAAGTTTTTTTTATGATTTTGAGGCATTTTGGAATTTGTATGTCTTTGAGTTCAATATTTAAGGAATTGAAGAATAAAAAAGCCAGAACATTCAGTCGGGTTTAGAAGTTAACCAGGAGCTTGTGAAAATATTTTTTAAAAACATTAAAAACATCTTTTTGAGGCACTTTGAGGTTTTAGGAGAGTAATATAGATACTTAAAGATGAATAATCCCAAAACGCCAGATCAAAAAGAAGGAATTTATACCTGCCAGGTGAGCGAGAATGTATAATGTAAGTGCGTGTGAACAGCACTATGTTTAGCTTGAGGTGTGACAGCTGACAGCGAGCGTATATCAGCTGTACCTTGCCTCAAGGCTACTGTGACGCGATTGGCTCTCGCGGGTAGGAATCAAAATCTCAGTCGAATAAGTGAACTGAAGAAGTGAATATTTTTACTGAAACATTTTTGAAGAAAAGTGAATAAATGTTGGAATTTAGAAAAAAACATAATTATTTTACCCACAACAGTTAACCTCAAAGACGGATATCATGTGCAGTGTTACAAGAACATGCTTGCGTTAGTGAAAAAGAATTATGAAACCACTCCAATAAAATCTGCAGCGTCTTCTTCTTCATATATATATATATATATATATATATATATATATATATATATATATAGGCCTGAATAAAGGAAATAATTGCTTTTTGATACTTTGTCGTTTGTTTTCTACAATGATCAACAATCATACTTATGACCATTGAATAAATTGAAATTTGACATATCAAGCAGTGTCTAGTGGCTCAATTGCCTGAACCGGCTATCTGAGACAAGGGGCGTACCAACTGAGCTCAGCTGTGGTAAGGAAAGTGATAACAATTGGCAGCAACGTGACGAGAGAACAGTGACGTTAGCTAGCAATTATTATTACATCATACAAAATATTATACAGGGCGAAAATACTTATCTATATCATAACAATTTGGCTCACAAAGAATAGCGAAAATTATTAGCTATCTTCATTTTATAAAAACAATTTATATTTACAAATTATATTACATTACAATATATATATATATATATATATATATATATATATATATATATATATATTAATCTTATATATTTTTATAATAATATATATATATTAAGTTCAAAAAATTATTTTTTCATTAATATCTGAAATTTTTCATAAAAAACATTAATTTTATTTAATGGAATTTGTTTCCATAGATATTCTACAGATAAAAATCCATGTTAACCATCAACATTTCAAACCAATGCTAATGTTGATGAACTAGCAATTCCTGAGACATCCTGAGAGAATTCGGAAGCAAATATTGAAGAAGCTACAGAGAAAAATAAAAACAAAGAAATTTGTATTTTTTGTGGTAAAAAGTATAAAAAGAACAACGAAATACAGCTTCCGCTAAGCAATCTTGATAATTACCACAATTAATACCTATTTATTTATAGTTAAACCATTTTCAATTGCAGAAGCTGTTTCTATAGGAAGCAAATCAAAAGCTCACTTCGCTAACACAAGCGTATATGCGAAGAAAGGGAAAGAAAAATAATGTGTACTACTCGTAAACATTCTCCGTCGGCGAACGGTAGAAGATCAAAAGAGCCGATAGTCAACGTGGGTTTGAGTGACAACTGTTTGAGTGACCACAAGTCAATGATAATGCTTGTAGGTGTGTCTATACGTTAAGACCAATAAATCGCCAGTTTCAGGAGGTAAATAAGAGCCAGTAGCGTCTCTGATCTGGGATCTGAATTGGTTTTAAAATATTCTATAGTTGTGATGTGTTTTGTTGGAAAATATGGATTTTTTTTTCGACCATGGGAAAATGAAATTTTGATGATCCGATTGCCTATTAATACATACTTCCTCGTTTATGGCATATTTTTTATTTTAACGTATTTTCAAAATATTCAAATATCTAAATGAAATTAGTTATTTCCGCCTCTGCTGCTCGAAGGATTGCGCCTCAAGACTGGGAAACTTATTTTTTATGCTTCTGCAATTGATAATGGATGAGCTATACTCCAAAATTCAAACTGAAACCCCGCATGGGAGCGGTAGGTCACGTGGTCCCGCGATATACGCTCGCTGTCACACCTTAAGCTAAACATAGTGCTGTTCACACGCACTTATACATTCTCGCTCACCTGGCAGTTATAAAATTCCATCTAATTGATCTGGCATTCTGGGATTATTCATCTTTAAGTATCTGTATTACTCTCCTAAAAACTCGAAGTTCCTCAAAAATTTTTATTTTTTGTTTTTAAACAATATTTTCACAAGCGCCTGGTTAACTTTTAAACCCGACCAAATGTTCTGGCTTCCTTATTTTTCAATTCCTTAAATATTAAACTTAAAAACATGGAAATTTCAAAATGCCTCAAAAATATTCAAAAAGAAATTACCCTTACAAAAAAATTCGAGGGGTTGCCTCAAGGACCTACCCAAAAATGTTCACCAGCTCTCGGACTATTATTTTCTCAGAACTTCTTTCATCGTAGATGAAAGTATACCTTGACTTTAATAAATTTCACGTACTACTCAGTTACATTTTGACGAGGTAACGCGATTTTGATATATTTCATGATAGCACTTATGATTATAGTCCATAAAATAAAGGCATGGGGTAATAAATCCTCATTTAGTATGCAAAATCCATACAGAGAGGCTCATGCAAAACAATTGTTTCCTCCATTCGCTAGGTAGTGCCACCCGGCACATTATCTACTTTTCGGATTGTTAAAGGATTTAAAATTCTGACCAGGCACCTTTCAGTAGTGTATTTCGGGGCATCATTTCTGTTTAAAAATATAATGGTAAATATTTTATAAAAATATTTAGGTTTACGTCAAACATTACTATAGAATGTCATTCCTTAACAATTAGTAGGTAATAAATTAAAAAATAGTAAGATGTTGTGTATTTTCACCGATTATAGTATTTTGGAAATTAAAAACGTGATATGCAGCAGTCATTAGTTATATGAAAATAAACAAGAGATAATGGGATCAAAGAAGAACGATGATATTGCTAGCCGCCTTAAATTATTACAAAAAATGATTTGTATGGAGTCACAACCAATTCAAGATATTTTTGAAGCGATTGCAATGCAACAGCTTATTTTCAAAAAAATATTTACAATAAGTATATACAGTATTTACAATAACTTGCCACTTAAAAATGGCAACTGGTATCAGAGTCAGAAGAAGATGAATCATCTTTATTATTGTCAATAACAACTGGATCAATGAAAACTTCAGAAATGTTGTCAATTTTCCACAAAGCATGTTCTACGGTAATAACATGGTCAATGCATTTTTCCAATTGTCGCTGGTTACTTCACTAACCGCACATTCCAACAATAACTGAACATCTTTTATTTTGAAGGTCGTATTTTTCCGGGCTACATTATTTTTCACTTGAGCCCATATTATGGGATTCAGCTCGCAGTGATACGGGGGAAGTCGAAGTACTGATATTCCACGTGAAGCGACTAGTTTGTCAACGATGTACTTTTTATAACTTGTTTTTGTGGATTTGAGCGATACTATAGAGTTCTTTTTTTAGTGGATCAGTGGGAAAAACAATGTTTTTGGATCTGAGCCCTTCTAATAGTTTGCCTTTAGTCCAATTACTTGTGGGTGAATCTTCTTATAATCTAGAATGGTAACTCGCGTTGTCCATAACAATAGTAGATCCCTGCGCAATAAAATCGATCATTTGTTCAAACCATTCTTCAAAAACGTCACCATCCGTAACTTCGTGATAGTCACCGGTTCGTTGTGATACAAAAGTCCTCTTTCCACAAACCCTTCTGAACTACCTATATGAACAATTATTAATCTTTTACCCTTGCTTGATGGTGCATTCAAACCCGTTGACAATCCTCCGACGAAGGCTTGCCTTCCGCTCAGGGCCGGATTAAAAGATGTGGAGGCCCTGGGACAACAAAGGAGTGGAGGCCCCTGATTATTTTTCAAACAATTCCTAATTTTTTTATTTATTGCGGAACAAATCAAATTATTTCGACACGAGCATATGTAGGTATAATAAAATACAAGAAATAAATTAAATTACAGCGTAAACGAATGGATTCTTGCGAGCTTTTTTCGACGAAAAGTCATTGATGATTTCGGTCAAATCCAGCATCTGGAGAAAATCATTCTCAATGCTAAGAAGCGATAACTTTGATAGGCAGCTTTGTCTCATCGTAATTCGCCTATTTTTTTCATTTTGGAAAATGAGCGCTTTACAGTGCAATTTGACATCATCACATTCTCAGTTGTAATATCACAAGAGAGTGAAAATAATTCGACAGATTTTCGAAAACTTGTTGCCAGGCAATAGACAAGAGAGACTATTGCCAACAAGTTTGAGAAAGAAATCTAGAAAATTATTTTCTACTATATCGACCTCTCGTGTGGTATTCTTTAGATTATTTTTTGATGTGACGATCATAAACACATTTCCTTGCAAAATTATATAATGTACTGAACCGGTTTTGATTCATTTCACACTTTTCATGCGAATTGATGACAGACGTCAAATTAAAAATATACGTTGTCAGACAATAAAAACAAAATAGCTCAAATTATTCCCGCGACAATTTTCTAGGTAGAATATTCCCACTATTGATTGGCCAAAACGTATATGAATTATTTGAATTGAACGTTTCCATTGGTTTCTAGCAATGTCAAAAAATAATCACTGTAATTTCAATGTTTGAGAATGTAGCTCTGAAATTTTGGTTTTCAAGAATTTGATAGTAGAACATCTTAGATAGATAGACAGATAGTCCTTTTCAGAAGGATTTACATTTGTTGCGGAATGTCATCCTTCTCTTAGACTCACACTTTCAGATTTCGGGGATTTCTCTGTTACAAGCGCGCCACTCAGCGGACACTTGTCAACGCCAATGAATAGGAAAAACAGCTATAGACGGGCAAAGTGTTTGTAGAATCGGCAGAAAAATAGTCAACAGAATTTGAACTTTTGTTCTATTATGGAATGCGCACAGGGCTCTTATAAATAATTTGATGCAATCATATTCATAAATTGAAATATTATTTCCTTTTGCTTATGATTATTGAATTTCATTGTGTATCTAGATCGCTTGTGTCATTCGAACAATACATTGACAGAAAATCCTTCTTTTAATAAAAAAAAATATATATTTTTTTAATTCAATTGTTCTTGTTTTCACAGCTAATTTCGATACGATATAATATTTTGTATAATAGTATGATGTTTTACTTGGTAATTGTTTCTCGCATATACACATGATTCATCAGATCGAAGATTAATATTAACCATGGATTTTGACAAGAATACGAAACATGTTTTTGAATGTTTAAAACGAAAAATGAGAGGAAAAAGTGGGAGAACTGCTCTTTCGTTGACAGATTTTTTATATATAATTTTGCATATCCTTCGGTATTTGTTAGGAAATTTTACCTTGAAATTTATATTGTGGAGGCACCTCTCTTGTGGGGGCCCCGGGGCTGCAGCCCCGTTTGCCCCCTTCTTAATCCGGCTCTGCTTCCGCTCTTAATATTGCTGTCCTGCCAATACTGAGATACAGTCTATCCTTCGTTTATCCACATTTCGTCCAAGTAATAAATGCGTCGAACTTCGTTTCGGGCTTGTTCAATATTGCGTAAATAGTCTCTTCTCCAAATCGCAATATCTGGTTTATCTATCATTACTGATTGTCTCTTACGTTTGGTATAGTTGAAGACGATTCGTTTTGAAATTTTCGATAATGTCATTTTAGAGAAAGTTGGATAATCCGGATCAGCTTGAACTGCAGACATAATTTTATCCAGTTTGGGAATTTAACTTTTTAGGTAAAACGTATGGACTTTAGGCCTTGACCTCTGCCTCAACCATTCGTCTATCGTGACCGTGGTCGACCTGAAGATGTTTTTGATGGTTGAAGAGCTCCACTATTCTTTTCTCTTATTGATTTATAGATGGTGGACTCCGCTATGCACAACATAGAAGATGCTTTTGTAACAGTCTCATCTACAGTGGCACTTCTGTTCTGATTCTGCAAAGAAATGAAACAGTTTGAAATTAAAATTATTTCATTCAAAGGAAATGGACTCAATTTTGGTCGTTCTCATGGTCCTTGTTCACC
This sequence comes from Gonioctena quinquepunctata, assembly GCA_018342105.1. Lineage (NCBI taxonomy): Eukaryota > Metazoa > Arthropoda > Insecta > Coleoptera > Chrysomelidae > Gonioctena > Gonioctena quinquepunctata. The sequence goes on along the minus strand of JAFIRS010001266.1, from coordinate 339,565 downwards.
ATCTATAATACTTGAATCTTATTTTATATACACAAGCTTAACACAGAAACACACAAAAATAATTTCCAGAAAACACTACCGGCTATACCGAGTACCTGCTACTGATTACAATTCTAGCTTGTAACCAATTCTTACCCTTCTATCAGTACCTACAGTTATAAGAAGGGCTGGTCTTTAAAATATTATGGGTTTTTCCTAGCAGTTCGTACTTATACCTACCTGGATTTAATACGGCACGTCTATGAAATCGATGCATCTGAACGGTTTATTACTCCATGCCTTTATTTCACGGACTATAACGTCGAATAGAATAGAGTTGATTGATGTATCAGAAGTATATCTTGTGATAGATGATAGGACATGACAAAAACTCAATTTTATTTGACGTTGAACCTTACAACATTTCGAAAACATCAGTTGTATGCATATACCTATGAAATGTGGTCTACAATTGATTCAAGATATCGTTAGATATAATTATGTCGCAATAAGTTGCTGAGGGTTCTCAATATAAATTTTGATTCAAGGCATTGGCAGGGATATTGCTATCCAACTTTCGAAATGTGGAGCTAAAGTGGTAGCCATTGGTAGAAGTAAAGAACTTCTGGGTAAGTACAAACGTCTTACTAACACTGTATTGTTTCTGGAATATGAGTATGGTATTTCTTTACGATAGTACATAATCTTGAGGATTCAATCTTTCGAGAAAATCAAATATAATGCCTGAAAAATTCATAAAATTGAAACGGCTCTGCTGGCTTTTCCTTTGTCACCTTCTGAAAGAACATATATTTTTTCACTACCACCCCCTCCTTTAAGATCTAATATCAAAATTCTGAAATTATCATTAATCGTTCTTTGTTATATTCGTGGTCAACTGTTTTTTTTGCCTAAAAAAAAGAATTTTCCGGGGTATTCTTTTCCTTAGGGAAAATTCCATTTCGTTTCTTCAGGGGCTCTGGACTAACACTGTTTGGAGGTCCATAAAATAAAAGCAAGAACGGTGCTCATTACTTACTATTGCCTACCGATTACTCCAAATGAACGCTACCCAGTTATCTTTATTATGGTTGATGTCCAGGAAAAGCAAAAAAAAACAATCAATTTACGTGCCAGCAAAATATTTTCGGATAACAATTTAACTTATATTCATTTACTATTTTATTTTGCCTATACTTATACTTTTATATTACACATTTTGGTGCACACATTTTGGTGCATTGGATTTTAGACCTGATTTTAAGTATGTCCAATAAGGTGATGTCAAAAATGTTAATATTTTTTTGTATCAGCTCTAGTTTATGAGGAAAAAACATTATACATCAAGGAATTGGCTTCTAATTGATTTCATAGAGTGAAGTTGTCTTGGGCAATCGCGCATAATTCCCCATAATATGAACGTCCCATCTGTTTGATACCTGTTCTCAATCGTTTTCATATCTTAGCTAAGATCTACTAGGTTATGTTGAAAGTGATCTGTATGACTATGCAGGTGGTGTACATTCATGCTCATATTGCAGCCTAAATTTTCAAAGTTAAGAAGCATTTTTTCAGCTTTGTAATTTCCGAGGAAATTTTGTGCATCCGCTACAAAATATTTCCACGCAAGTCGTTCTACTTCAGTCATAGATGCCCCAAAATTAGTGGAGTCTTTAATTATTTGACGTATTTGGAGTCCATAAAAAATGCCTGGTTTTTATTTTCCAGTACTTAATTTTGAATAAAATAAGACCATAATCAGAAAACTAGTACTCCTTCTTGGAGCCGACATCCTGAATTTATGAATTTCGACAACAAATTCATGACCTCTGACCCCGAAAACCCCCAGATACAAATTTTGAAACGAATCGGATCATAATAAAAAAACTTGTTCTCCATCTTGAAGCCGCCAATTTGAATTTATAAATTTTGACAATAAATTCATAATCTCCGACCCCGACTACTCCCACATACCAATTTTGCATCGAATTGCACCATAATCACAAAACTCGTCTGCCATATTGGAGCCGCCATCCTGAATTTATGAATTTTGACAAACCATTCATGAACTCCGACTCCAAAATCCCCCACGTACTAATTTTGGTCCAAATCGGACCATAATTACAAATATCGTCCGCCACCTTGGAGCCGCCATTTTGTTTTTTTCCCTAACAAAAATTCCCTAATGTATTGTGATCGAAATTATGGATACCTGCCAAATTTCAAACCAATCTGACGACTAGAAGATGGTTAAAATTCACTTGCAAAATGTGATCCTAACGAACGAGCTAACAAGTGAAACTAAATAAAAACTTGTAGTAATAAAAATAACTAAAAAAAAACTTCTTGAAGACAAGCTTTCATGTATTGAAACGTATAAAATAAATTTAAGTCATCGCTGACAATGATTTAATTATTTTTTGTTGAATTATTTGGTTTTAAAAAGCATGTCGCGCTAAGTGTTCATAAAAGCAGGTACCAATTAATTTCATTGGACAATGAATAGTTAGTGAGTTACAACTTGTCGAAGTATTAATTTTATTACAATTCGCGCGACAAGTTTTTGTAACCAAATAATTCAACGAAAAATAATCAAATCATTGTCAGCGATGACTTATATTTATTTATTAGTACTCAGCCTTAATAAAAGCTTGTCTTTAAATTTTTTTTTATTGGTTATTTTATTTTTTGCTTTTTAGTTAGTTCGCCTTAATCTGTTCATTTCTAATAGAGCATCATTATTAGAAGGTCTCTTCCCTGTAAGTTTTTAGCTGAAAGAAATCATGATCTCCTATCCCAAAAACTTCCACACACCAATTTTGAATAGAATCTGACTATAATCACAAAACTCTTCCGTCATCCTGAAGTTGCCATCGTCAATCGATGGATTTTGACAAAAAACTCATAGTCTTCGAACCTGAGAACCCCCACTTACCAATTTTGAATGAAATATGACCATAATCAGAAAACTCGCCCTCCATCTTGGGGCCGCCATCTTACATTTATAAATTTTAACAAAAAATTCATAATCTCCGACTCCGAAAACCCCCGCATACCAATTTTGGATCGAATTGGACCATAATGACGAAACACGTCCTTCATCTTGGAGCGGCCATCTTGAATTCATGAATTTTGACAATCAATTCATAATCTTCGACTCCAAAAACCCGCACATACCAATTTTTAATCGAATCGGAGCATAATCACAACACTCATCCGCCATAGGAGCCGCCATCTTGATTTATGAATTTTGACAAAAAATTTATAATCTCCCAAAAAACACATACCAATTTTGAATAAAATAAGACCATAATCAGAAAACTGGTCCTCCTTCTTGGAGCCCACATCCTGAATTCATGAATTTTGACAGAAAATTCATAGACTTCGACCCCGAAAACCCCCACATACCAATTTTGAATCAAATCGGACCATAATAACAACTTTCCTCCGTCATCTTGGAGCCGCCATTCCGTTTTTTCCTCTAACAAAAACTTCACAATGCATTGTCACCAGTATTATGAACATCTGCCAAATTTCAAATTGATCAGACGAGTAGAAGTTGGTAAAAATTCACTTGCAAGATTTGACCCTAACGAACTTACGAACGTACGAACTAACAAATGAAACTAAATAAAAGCTTGTAATAGAAGCTTGTGAAAATACCAGTTTTGCAGAACATCAAGGTAAATAATTTGGACTAATGAATTGGATAGAAATAGAAGATTCAATACTTCACCAAATCGAGTTTCAAATTACTTATAGATGGTACTTATAGGACTGGGTTGATACAAAGAAACATAATTATTCAAAATCTCACATGAAATTCAATAAAGATGCATCAATTGCAAGAGTAATGAAAAAGAAATCTATTGAAAACAATGTCCTTTTCACACGTCCAAATAAGGGAAAAATAGTGCTTGTAATTGCAAACGACGAATATATCTCGTCCTCGGGATAATTTTAAAAATATTCTTGACTTTCTAAAATATTCACGGAAATAATCAGATTTTAATTGTTGAAATCGAAAACATGCATTCTCCAGGCCAATTCAAACTCATTTCCTTCGATGTTCATGATTCATTTTTTAGTATACCATCAGCAGAAACTATCACACCAGTAGATAATCTGCTAGTTAGGAACGAGAAATGTTGCTCGACTCAAAATTATTTTCAACTCAACAACAATTTCGATATTTCCAATGAAGGATTAACTGTCAACTGAAAAACATCGTTTTGCTAACGAGTTTAAATTATTTTATGTTAAATGAAAGGTTGTAGTAAAGTCCATCTTCTAGAGAAAATAATCAACATAAAAGGTCCCAATATTTGCTTGCTAATCAGATTCAATTAAATAATTCTTCTTTGTTAAATTCATTCTTTTGAAGATGATATAGGTAATGGTATGAAATTCCCGTTATATTCAATTGCAAATTGGATTATCCTAAATTACATTTTAAATCAACTTCTTGATCTACATATTCAAAATGAAACATCATGATTGTGATTTAGTATTATCTCCTCCTGAAGAAGCTATTCTATGGCGAAACACATGTCGTGGTTTTGTTAAGCCAACGTAGTGAAAATGGTATAGTGAAGGGCTTTTGTCTACTCTAAATGGATTCTAATCGGCTTGTCAATCAAAATATACCTACAATAAACATTAATTTGGAAGTAGAATTTCGCCCGCTTTGGAAAGGAGTTTCAGGCCATATTATTTCGTGCTTACACCCTGAAAAGAACCTATATGAGAATTGAAGAATTATCGTTTGGGAGATGATAATTCCCAATGTTGTACAAATTCTCTGTATCCAAGAATTAGATTCGCAAATCTCATTAACGCAAAAATAAAATTATAAAAATTATTAAATTTTGTTGTAGGTTCCTTGAAAAATGAGGCTCCGTCTATTGACACATTGCAACTGGATATTTCTAATTGGAATGAAACGGAGAAAACTCTGAAGAATATTGGACCAATCGATTTGCTGGTCAATAACGCTGGAATGGGCTGGCTGAAATCAATGTTGGATATAACAGAGGAAGATGTGGATAGGTGAAGTTTTTCAATTTGTTATTGTGTACCTGATACGAGTTTGGTACGAAGTTCTCAAAAGAAATGCAGTAGTGGTTGACGAACCGAAATATTGGAGTCACAAATGATATATTTAGAGCACATTTATATAACCCATTTTGTACTTTTTGTAAATGACTGGTCACACTGGGCCTATATATAGGATGCGCATAGTTGAATTTTGACAATATCGGCAATCGCCTAATTTTCACAATTCATTTAGAAATTAACAGAATCGGTAGTTTTTTCCCTATTATGCTTTAAATAGTATAACTGTGGACTTGATAGTATTGATGATTAAACAATGATCCGTTGCTGATTTGACAATCAGCTCACATAAATGATAGATACATTTGTTCATGAAATTCGTAATCATTTATTTGAGAGCTATTCGCTTGAGGATGAGCATGACAGCTTTGAAGAAAACTCTAAATGTTTGAGATGTAAATGGAAAATACTATTCTCAATCATTTCAATGTCGTCCTAAGATAATCTGATATAATGAGAAATACTCTGAGGAGGAGCACGAAAGCAATGTTATGGCTGTCCTGAGAATATCGTCTACAATATATCATCTTCACCTGTGGTACAGCTGAAACCTTTGCAAAATTATATTTGCACAGTAAAAAGTACGAAGTTTTTATTCGAATATTCAATAATGATGTAATTGCATAACGTGTTTCCACAGCTTTCTCTAGTTCTTTATATGATGTAAGTAATTTACGTATATCACGCAGATCTTCTTATTCACTGTTTTTTTGGCTAAGACCACTGCATCTGATTTTTTCAAAAAGTAGAAAAAACATAAGAAGTTAAGCAAAAGTTCAGAATATGTGTAATATAGGGCACAATATGTGGGCAACATAATTCGCATTTGTTTTAATCATAGAGTAAACAGAAATATATTTTACCTCTCTGAGAGAGAAGTTCGTTGGAACACGTCGATTATTTTTGTCGATGAGGCGTGCTGATTTCAGAGGTTTGGTGTAGAAAATATGTACGTTTTTCCTTCTTATTTCTTGATTGGTACAGTCTTTGTATAACTGGAAATGGTCTGATCTGATTCAGTACGCATGTATTTTCTCAAGGCTTTTTGCCAATTAACCTTCATTTTGTAACCTTGCTGTGAGAAGAGGGTTCTATTTATTTCATAGATCTGTAACAGAGTTGACAATTAAATGCACTTCCTGATCTACGTTATTTGATCAAATATATGAAGAAATTATATACTTTTTTAATCTCTCTTAAAATATACATTATTGAAATTTTGGAAATCCCTATAGGAATTCATTTTAGGACCGTTTGTTTGATATTCATATCGTCAGATTTATTTTGATTTGTTTGAAAATATGAACAGAATGTTCATAAAATCAGATGTGGAATGTTTCCCTTTTCAGTCAGATTTATTATAATGGAAGACACCCAAATTAATAACATTGATTCTGTTGGATGATACAAAATCTAAAAGAGTAGCTGATATATCTGCGACTTCTGTGGGAATAATAATCATTTGTTCCAGATCTAAAGCCAATATTTCGTTGAATTTTTTCATATACAATGTATTCATTCAAAAAGTTAGTATTAAAATATTCCATGCAAACAATTCCATCTACTAATGGAAAATCAACACAGACGGATCATGTCATACACGGCTCTTCGAATCATCCCCACCAAAATAAAACAGCAGCTTTTAATTATTACGTTCACCGGCTTCAAGATATATACAAGGAAATTAACATTGTATCGTGATAATTTCTGTCTCTCATCAACGAGATATCTGATTTCTTTCACTTCCTGGACTATAGGATAATAGAAAGCGGTTGTCAGATTTTGATAGGAAGAAAAGTGAAGTTGATAAGTTGTCTGATTGGTATGTTTTTCACTTTTAATCCATTCTTGCAGTTATTTTGAATTAATGAATCTATTGAATCTAGTTAATTCAGACACCAACCATTGCAACATTCTGGAACACTTAGCTTATAACAACGGTTATGACAAAAATTTGATCAATTTGCTGACATTGACACAACAGAAAAATACATTTCGATATCTTTCTTGAACAATAACATTGCCAAAAATTGTCAAAGTGTATGAAAAGTAAGGTAGAAAATGTCAAAATTTCTTTCAGGACCAATAACAACTTGAACAGACATTTGATCAATATAAATGATAAAATTGATCAACTGTCAAAAAGTGGTATCAACCAATTGAGTTGTGGTGATGTAATACAAAATATGTCGGTAGAACTTATAGACCTCTGAATGTCCGCATAAATGAGCACCTGAACAAACACGAATATGCCTGTTTGGGCCATCACTTGAAAGTTTACAAACAGAACGTCAGCTTCAGTATTAATTTGCAGATTTTACATGAGGTCATCAAAGAACTACAATAGATCGGATTTTCTTAGGTACTTACATATTGAAAATGAATTACTAAACAACAACCTTTGTCTGAATATGAAATAACATTTGAACATATCTTTCATTCACAGACGTAGAACATTAAAACAGTCAATCAATTTTTCGGGAAAAAACTCTACGATTCCATAACATAGGCTAGATCAGGTTAGGTTATACCGAGTGGTCCACTTACGACTATCTACCCTCAATAACAAATCATTTTACAAAAAATCACCGAGACACGTCGATTTTTGTTTGGAGGGGGACACCATTTGACGAGAAGAAGATATGTTATACTTCAACCCCCTACTACCCAGAGCAACCCCCTCTATAATTTTAATAGGGAATGAGGGTCGTGTCATACATCATTGTAAAGGTAATTCAATTCTGATACTAGCAGTGTGAAATTTTCTGAATTTGAATGAGGCGTTCTCGAGATATTCGAGTTCAAATGTTCAAAATGATCTCCATTACTGTCTTCCAGTAGTACAGTTCAATCGTAACTATCCACCGATTGTCTTATTTTATTTGCTCACCGAGTACACGTTTCAGTTTTTTGTTGTCAACATGATTGTCAAAGAAGAAATATTAATCTCTGAGAACCATTTTTTTTGTGAAATGGTGATAGTGTAGAATCGAAAAGTGACCACGTATTTCAACAATTCCACTTGTATCGCGATGGTTTACACAAAAGACAAGAAAATTGAAATGTTTTTTATTTTTGCTGCTCAAAATGAGTGTGCACGAGCAACACCTCGGATCTTCAATGAGAGACACGAAAACAGAAACGTAACACACAAGTGAGTATTAGAAAAAATTGTTATAGAAAAAGGTTTTGGTATTTTTTTATTATTCTAGATATATATTGGATCTTGTGGTGAAATTGCGTGAGACTGGATCAGTCGCCAATGAAAAAAATTATAGGATGGCGTCTGTTACAAACGAGATCAATCAAATATAAGTTTTAGGACAAGTTGCAGTTGATCCAACTTTGTCTACACGGCAACTCAGTAGCATAACATGCATATCGAGAACTTCCCTAATGAGGGTGCTAAAATTGCACAAATTTCATCCGTATAAGTTGCATCTTCACCATGAACTGGATGAGGATGACTACGACAGACAATCTGAATTTTGCGAAAATGTAACAAGAATGATACAGGGGAACTACGGATTCATTAAGCATATTTGCTTCAGTGATGAGTGTTCCTTTTTTTTGAACGGGTTAGTGAACAGACACAACTCTCGCTATTGGAGTCAGAACAATCCCCACCTACTTAAAGGAGAGCACACACAATGGCCTCAAAAGTTGAATGTGTGGGCAGGGAGTCTGGGTAATAAAATCATTGGCCCAATATTTTCCAAGGTGATTTAAATGGTGCGGTTTATTTGGATATGGTGCAGGATCTGATTGAACCACTCATTTTGGATGCTGTTAACACGGACCTTGATGATGATGGTAATCCAAATTTATTGGCAGATAACATTTATTTCCAGCAAGATGGGGCACCACCTCATTTCCTATTTCAGGTGAGAGAATGGCTATCCCAAACTTTTCCAAACAAATGGATAGGTCGTCGAGGTCCAATGGAATGGCCAGTTCGCTGGCCGGACTTGGCACCCTATGATTTGTCCCTTTGGGGTCATTTATAAAACTCAACCTACTGACCTGAACGATTTGGAGAAAAGAATTATAACTGAATGCCAGGCAATTACCAGAGAAACACTTTCAAAGGTGCAGAAGGCATTTGAAAATAGACTCTAAAACGGTCTGGGAGTTGATGGCAGTCATTTTGAACATATTTTGTGAATAATTGTTTGATAATCTACTTCGTATAATTTATTTACTCAAAATTCACCAATTTAGTTAGCATTTGAACTCGAATATCTCGAGCACGCCTTTTTCAAATTCAGAAAATTTTGCACTGCTAGTACCAGAATTGAATTACCTTCACAATGATGTATAACACGACCCTCATTCCCTATTAAAATTATAGAGGGGGTTGCTCTGGGGAGTAGGGGGTTGAAGTAAAATATATCTTCTTCTCGTCAAATGTTGTCCCACTCCAAACAAAAATCGACGTGTCTGAAGCAAGCAAGTAAGCGCTGAAGAGAAAAATAAGGCCGATAAATCACTGTGATAAAGTAAAAAAGATACAAAAACCTACCAAGAGGGAGCAGATGCACTGCCCATGGTGCAGTGTAGCTCAACCTTATGAATTGATTTGAACTAGCAAATTATAGAAAAATTCCAGAAAACGTATATTTTTTCCAAATATTGATTATGTAAACAATAATTGGATTGGAAATGAAAAATATAAGAACAATAATAGTATTAACAGAACCAAGAAACAAAATCAACTTATTTGAATACTCAATATTTCAAATAAATCGCTGATTCTAGTGTAGATCACCAGTATTGCATTTCAGATAAATATTTTCAAAATTGTTAAAATTGGATCCGTTTCCTCCAATTTTCCAGAAGTAGCCTTAAAAAGCTGTCACGATAATATACGATTTTTTAAAATCTTTTTCTACTGCGGATTTAAATTTTTTAATTGTTACATAATTTCACCTTTATCGGCCTTATCTTGGAATAACCTTGAGTATTCACTCTCCAACAGATTTCGACATTGGTTTTATCATATTGGTTAATATCACTGATATATGCCTTGCAACGCGTTTTTCTAGGGCCGGAAAATCGTCGGCTAAAACGGCCCCCAGAAGGGTACGTTACTCATGACGCCAAAGTCCTATACAGGAAATATGTTCCTCTCTCAACTTTAAATCTCGGGCACAAGATTTTATTCCATGCCCTAAGGTAGCAACAGATGGAGATATGGTATGTCCAGGGGTCTGGTATTTTGACACTTTTTGAACTCTTCAAAAGACTGTAGGCTTTAATTAATATTTGTCACCGGTTGCATTTATGTCCACAGAGAGACAAACAGACGAAGCCGTCTCCACACTAGCGGACAGACGGAACTGTTTTTACACTAACTTTGTTACGTAACTTTTCTGAGTCTATGATTTATATGCCTGAAACAGGACGGGGTTTTCCACAGTAAATACAGCGTGTACAAAGTTCAAATTACCTGGTACATTCAAATTTTGGTTATGGCAATTTCACAAAATGGTTTAGATATATTTCGTTCTACAGAATAAAGTTGTCGGTCTGGCATACTCAAATAGACATACGATACATAACAATATTTGTACTGCTGGTGAGTCGGAATTATCACAATAAAATGTAGATACTACCAAACTTAATCCTAGAATAGGTATGTTGCCCGTAAATCGGTATTACCTCAACACTTTTGAAAACAATTTCTCGTATAATACGGTTACGGGGAGGACTCAGAAAGTGATTCCTCTAGGTTGTGGTAACTTAATTTTCCCTTCCGAATTAAACCCTTATTAATCTTGAATAAATGATTTCACTCGGTTATTCTCTGAGCTCTACGTTCGCTATATTTCCAACTTTGTTACTCCACGCCGCTCCTTGTTCTAGACCCATCTGGTAATAATTCAGTTTTATTAATGATTGTATATCCTTTGACGATTGTGAATGACGTATCAAAGATATTTCCATAAAATAAAAATACAGAGCAATAAAAAAACATTTACAGAATCGGAGGATGAATAATATTCTGAAAAATCCTGTATCGGGTCTATTCATTTTGGAACTCGACACTTTTGCTCTGCAAGTATTTTATTGGACAACTGGACCCTGTTATGCAAATGTTTGTCAACCCTCAATCACATAGTTTTGAGTTATTGAACGTTAACGATTATACACATAAAGAAGCATGTAGCTCGTAAACGAATTAACAAATACTTACTACTTTACATCAATACAATAGTCTGAAAAAGAGGATTCAGCTGAATGTAATGATTATAGAAATTTTTTATTGAAAAATAGTGGTGAACAAAAAACTGTTATTGTAAAACGCTCTATCTCTGATGATTCTCTGCAAAATGTGTCAAATTACTAGCTGTTAAAGTAACTCCAATTACATGAAAAATCATAATAATAATAACTATTAGTTCAATTAATTTTGTACAGAATATGTTTTAGATTGCAGAGGAACTGATCCTTCAGTAATATTTAACAGCAACAATAAATGTAATTCGAAAATGTTTTTTTTATATAAAGTTAGAAATAGCACAATGTATTTCCTAATGTGGGTACGATAATGATTATCGCGCATCTTGCGGAAACTTCAAGGTTTGGAAAATAGTTTAACGAAAACAGAAGATTTAAAGGCAGAAGTATCGCTAAAGATATTCAATATTACAAAAAATTGCGAGAGAAAAATTGGTTTGCTTGAAATCAAATATATATATTGGGATATTTCTCATGAACTGTGTTATTCCCAACTTAACGCATTAATGCGTATTAATGAATCGCGGCAGAATAACAGGTCTTAGTATTGTAAATGCTCGAAAAATTTTGCAAATTAGACTTGTTGGTATGGAAATATACAAAAACAATTTTTCTGATTTTAACGCTATAATTCATGTAATTTCCAACCAGAGTATGCACCTAACTCAAAAACGTTTTTTGTGGGTTGACACACAAACGCATAACATATGACTTGTTTTATATATCGAGGCCGTTGTTCGAATTTGGTTATTTCCTGAATCCAAACACTGGTGAAAAATTGTTACTATGTAATACTATTGCACGACAGTGGCTTTTGTTCGGCGTATTCCCTGAACTGAAGACAATGGCCAAATCAACCGAAATTCACAATTTGAAGTGATGTAATCTTCCGCGTCAGTTGTTTTCATTTGGCGTTTTCCCTGAACTCAAACAACTGATAACATAATGTAACAATTACCAGGGCGACCAATTTCCAGACTACTTGTGAATGATTCCACGCTATAAAACACATGCAAGAGCTCAATTGCTAATATTTCTCGAGGGTATATACACGGATATTAGTTAAAAAAAAGGTTTTACTTTAGTAAATTTGGCAGTCGAAATGAATCGCAAATAATTTATTTTGAATACCACAAAATTACTCGGGATATCAATAGTACTTAAACTCAACTTGTATGTAAATAAAAACAATAATAGGATAAAGAACTCAGAAACCGAAAAAGATTCAGACTACTTCTTGAGGATTTATTTTGAACAAAATTAAATCAAACACTTTTCACTTTAAAATGTATACGGTTTTATACTCAAGAACTTGGCAATTCGGAAGTATAGCATGAACCTGCCCTGATGCTAACTCCATTTCGCCTTTTATATGTTTCGAATCTACGACAAATTTGGATAAAAACCTATCTAAAAAAGGCGCTCTTCTTTGTCCGTTAATCTGAAACTGGACGGAAAGTCACAAATTTTTTTGTTTTTCCTATAGTGAGTTTGTTTTTTTCTCACCCCTTTAACAAAAAGAATCCGAGGGGTTTTTCTCTCTTTTTATAAGATGCGGAAAATCATAGCTCTGTTTTATGCTGGATTTTCATGTCACTTCCATTAGATTTGGGTATTCACATTTATTTTCTAAACTAGGAACAGAACTTATTGCCAGACCGGAATTAATATTAACCCCAAATAGTCAGGGATGTCAGGGTCTTGTTAAACTTTCTTTAGCCGTTCTTAGTGACAGATCTCTAAAAAATGCTTCGTTGCAGCCTACTCCCTTCAACATAAAAATTAAATTTTTATCGGAAAAATTGGATAGGGACAAATTCTAAAACGAAGAGGATTGAATGAAACTATTATTTGCCTAGACTTGACAAGTGCTTTCAATATGCAAAAATTAAATTCATTTCATTCAATTTCCAGCGTATTCGGAGTGAACATTAAAGCACTCATAAATGTCACCAAATTAGTAGTGCAGAATCTTTTAGATAGGAAGGCACCCGGTTCGATAGTCAACCTCTCTTCTCAGGCCTCGATGGTTGGACTCTTGCATCATACCGTATACTGTGCAAGCAAGGGGGCGGTTGACTCTTTCACAAAGGCAGCAGCACTGGAATATGGACCCAATAACATTAGAGTGAATGCTGTGAATCCGACTGTTATTATGACCGAGATGGGAAAAAAAGGATGGTCTGACCCGAAAATAGCTAAGCCTATGTTGGAGAAGATTCCACTTAGAAGGTATTGTAAGCCACTGCAATTCAACTAGGACATCAGATTCGAATCTTGAAGAAATTATTTTTTCCTTCCTATGGAAAAATTCTTTTATTGATACATTTTGACAAATATCGATTGGTGCATCAAAAGGAACCCCAAAAGACGTTGTACAATGCAGTTCATCTTCGTGTTTGTCGAGAAATTTAAAAATTATGTCTCAAAACACACTTATTTGAAAAAATTTCGAAAAATTTTATCATAAAAAGTTGTTTAGAACGACAATTCATACATATACATATACATATTTTAAAAAAACTGAGATAAAAAAATAAAAATAATTTTTTTGCCATAAAAAATCAATTTGGAATAATACATTTCTGACAAACAAACTTATTAGTAAAGCCAACAGTGATATTGTAAATGATATTTCGTAAAGATTCGCAGGCTATTTCTATTTTCTTTGGAGAAAATTTGAAATCTGTGAAGTTGCCAAGTGTTCAGCTGCTTCATAAGACGTCACTGAAATATCTCCAGGACATTATAATCCCGATACTGTTCATTATTTATAAAGGCCCTTGTATCTACATAATTTAAATTTGAATTTTTTTTTCGAAAAAAAAATTAAATTGATTTTTGGCAAATTGTTGGAATTATACATACCTACAATATTATCATTGTTGATGCGTGCATCGACAGATTTCCTCATGATGGAAGAAGCCATGAAACAATTGACTAATAATACTGATATGTTGTTAAGAGTTGTCAAACGATTGAGTAGTGTTATTATTTATCCAGGTATTTTTGTTGTCTTTATTGTATAGTTTTTTTCATTGTAAAAGTTATTTTACATTTTGTTGTGCGTTAACAATAATAAGAGATACCCCAAGAAAAGCTAAGTTAGCAAGAAAAAATTGAGCTCATCTCAATATGTGGAGAGCGTTTCCATAGTTCCAGAGAAGCAGCACATACAGTGCTTCTCAAAAGTCCGCTCCCCCCCTATTATTTTTGGAACGATTATACATAAACAAGTGAAATTTGGAAACTGAATATTAAAGGTTGTAAACTTTCCTACTAGATGACGAAATCGTCAAAGATGACGTCACAAGGCCATTGTGACCAATAATTTCAAATGGAACCCTACGGCAAGCGACACCTCTTTTAAAAGGTATCAAAAAAACCTATTCAATGATACTAATTTTGTTTGTGTTTATGGCAGTTTTGGCAACTCATTTTTGAAAAACGCAAAGCTGTGATGAATAATCAGTTAATACTAAAATTCCAAATTCAAGCTCCGCCTCTGGATAGTTGTCAAATAAGCTGACGTTTTTGTTAGTCTCCCTAATTCGACGTTTTTGTAATTGTCCAAGTTTTTGTACATTTAATAATTTGTGTATTGATGATTTAGCAGCTTTTGGTACTTTTAATATTTTTGTAGATTTTAATAATTTGTTAAACTGTTGTGAGCCGAACGTTTGAGTGCTTCAAGAAGCGAAATGGTACGTGCTTCAGGTGATAAAGTAGCAGCGATCCTAATTCTTGGTGAAACTGGACAAAATATTCATGCAGCAGAACGCATTTTTAATGAGAGGTTTCCCGATCGCCCCGTTTCGAGGACTTATTTAAGGGAGCTTCTTCGTAAGTTTGAAACAACGGGTAGTATTAATGATGCGAAACGATCTGGCAGACCACAAATTTCTGCTGAGAAAAAAATTGATATACTGGCAGAAGTAATAGTTAATCCTACTTCTTCAACAACTCACTTTGCATCTACCTGTGAAGTCAGTCGAAGTACGGTACACAGGGTGTTGAAAAAAAACAAATTTCATCCATAAAAATTGAAAATGGTTCATCAACTCTCAGACGACGACCCAGACCAAAGACTAGAATTTTGTTTAAATATGGAAACTAAAATTAAACAACAGCCAGACTATGTCAAAACAATTTGTTTCAGTGACGAAAGTACTTTCTATCTAAATGGAAATGTAAATACACATAATGTGAGGTATTGGAGTGACGCAAATCCTCACCTGTTTCGTGAAACACATACCCAATGTCCCCAGAAGGTGAATGTTTGGGCAGGTATCCTGGGAAACCACATCGTTGGGCCTCTTTTTTTAAATACTAATTTAACTGGTGAGGTTTATCTGGAGCTGTTGCGAAACGCAATAGAATCGTTAATCCTTGCAATTTTGGAAGATAATCCAGATGAATTCGGCAATTTGGAAATAACATTCCAACAAGATGGTGCTCCTCCACACTATTACGGTGCAGTAAGACGGTATTTGGATGAGGAGTATCGTGGTAGATGGATTGGACGACGAGGTTCAACTGAATGGCCAGCTCGATCACCTTTGGATTTTTTTCTGTGGGGGTACCTCAAATAGAAGGTTTACGCCACTGAACCTGACAATATTGACGTTTTAAAACAACGTATTGTTGCAGAATGTGAGACTGTTTCCGCAGACACATTTGCAATAGTATGAGAATAGTTTAAAAATAGGATATTTCACTGTCAGGAAGTAAATGGAGGTCACTTCGAACAATTTCTTTATACTGATTCTTAAATCTGTAATTAATATCATATTGAATGGAATTTAAATTTTAATGTTTACTAATGAGCCATCAAAACTGCCATAAGCACAAACAAAATTAGTATCATTGAATAGGTTTTTTCGATACCTTTTAAAAGAGGTGTCGCTTGCCGTAGGATTTCATTTAAAATTATTGGTCACAATGGCCTTGTGACGTCATCTTTGACGATTTCGTCATCTCATCACTAGTAGGGAAGTTTACAACCTTTAAATTCAGTTTCCAAATTTCACTTGTTTATGTATAATCGTTCCAAAAATAAGAGGAGGGGAGGAGACTTTTGAGAAGCACTGTATATTCAATGTTAGATATCCAAATTAGAATATCCATGGATCTACTGCATTGCGTATTTCGAACAAATTTAAAGCTATAGGCGGTCTAGAAAATCGTTATAAAATTCCACATAGTAAGCCAGTCACTAATGAAGAAGGTACCTTTAATGTTTTGTTATCGGTCACATAAAATCCACAGATGGCACTATCGAAGAGGCAGGAACAAACTGTTATATCTGAGGAATCCATGAGAAGAATTTTGAAGAATACTAAATTTCGTGCATACAAACCAAAATTCACCCACACCTTACTCAATAGAGATTTCGATGCCCACTTAGACTTTTCATTTTGGTTCCAAGACATGATGAAGAATGCCAAAATTTTCCCACAATTTTATTTACCGATGAGGCGATGTTAACAACAATCGGTAGGTTCTGTCAGAACTGTAGATGGTGGGGTGATGAGTACCCAAATTGAACGATAGAGGCAAAAAGTCAATTTTCCCTCAAAAGTAATATTTGGTGTGGCATATTAGATGGGCAGATCTCTTACATGGATTACCGCTGCAAAGAAGAAATGATATTTTTTCCAACAAGTCGGAGCGTCAATACATAGTACCCTTGAAGTCAGAGGGTGGCTTAACGAATACTTTTTTCATAAATGGATAGGACGATATTAAAAAAACAGTGGCCTGCAAGATCCCCAGGTTTGACGCCTTTGGATTCCTTTTTATGGGGGTACCTTGAAACTGAGGTTTATAAACGTCGGCCATTTCATAATAACGACCATTTAGAAGAAGTAATACGACAATGTATTAATAACATTACTCCATAAATGATGCGAAATGTGAAGTAATATACAATTACAAAGTTTCGAGTATGTATCAAATTGTTTGGGTTATAATTATCTCAGCTTCTAATTTTATTATAAAATATTTGAAAATGAAAAGTAAAAAATTTTAAAGTTCTTGTAATGTCAAAAATTAAATAAATTTTTTGATTATATAAAAAATTCAAATTAAAATTGTGTAAATACATGGTTCTTTATTAATAATAAACAGTATCGGCATTATAATGTCCTGAAGTTATTTCAATGACCTCATATGAAGCAGCTGAACACATGGCAAATTAACAGATTTAAAATTTTCTCCGAATAAAATAGCAATAGCTTGCGATTCTTTACAAAATATTATTTGAAATATTACTGATGGCTTTACTAATGCGTTTCTTCATCAGAAATTTGTTTTATGGTGAAAAAATAATTTTATTTTTTTTATTTTTTCAAAACTTGTACATAGCTATGAACAACTTTTCCAAATAACATTTTTCAAGATTTTTTCAAATAAGTGTGTTTTAAGACATAATTTTCAATTTTTTTAAATTTCCCGTCAAACACAAAAATATAACGACAATGCACAACGTCTTTTGGAGTTTCCTGTTTCACTATATAGGAACTGAATGCATTGATATATAATTTTGACAGGGTCGTTTTATCGCAAAACAATATCGAATAGATTGTGATTTTATCAGTATAAAACAGCGAGAAGACGTTTTATCACTATAAAAACTGATCTCTGTTTGAAATTTCGACCATTTGAATGGCTCAAAAATAATGAGGGAAATAGTCGAAGGTAATATCAGAAGTGCTAGAAATTTTATCGCTCATTAATTTTTCAAATTTTCGAGAAAGCATTTTGCCTCAAAATCTTACTGTATGCAACTTGCGATCTATTTATCTGATTGAACCACGAAAGCGTCTCTAGACTGGAGGACATCTGGATCTTGAAGCACTCTATACTTCTCTTTTTTAGGTTTTCAAGACTTGTAAACTCTCTTCTAGAACTGTAACTTTTTCACTCAATAAGCTCCAGATTTCCTTCTCTTCGTATTATATCTCATTCATTGTGAATGAAACACATGTGTTTGAGCTTTTGAACAACAAATATTAACTTTATTAGCTTAATTCAATAAATTATTCCGTTGCATTTAGGGACCTAAGTTAACTAAGAAAATTACAGGAGAAAAGATAGTCATATGATAATTTTTGGTATTGAAATTGTAATGAAAATTAATCAAAATTGAATGATGAAAATTCGAATTGACTGGGAAAACTCAAGTCGTCAGAACCTGTCTGTAAATTGAACAACAGATACATGTTACTTTTATAAGATTTCGAACACTGCCCTTCCGAACTATATAGGGTGATTCAAAAGTACTTTCGACAAACTTCAGGAGGTGATTCCTCACAATATTCTAATATGAATTGTCCAAATAAATATATGTCCGGAATCCCTTCGTTTCCAAGATACAAGGTGTTGAAGTTTTATTTTTATTTTCGTTTTTTTTTAAATAACTTTCGAAATACTGACCTTAATTAAACGAAAATCGTTATTGAGAGGTTTTTTGAGGTGTCAAATTCGAACCTGATGTTATTATTGCTCTTACTCGTAGGGGGCGCCACCTTTACGTCATTTTCTTTTTTGAAGATTCATAACTTTTTTGAGCGTACTTCTAGCACATTTTTCAGTAAAAAGAATCAATTTCTCTATCATATCTACGTAAAAAAGCTTCCCATGTTACAAGTCGCTATAAGCAACCGTTTCCTAGATATTTGGACTTGAAAATTTCAAGTCGATTATTTGATAATCGATGCGTGTTGAAGTTATTACCATTATTTTGCATTTTTCACAAGAATGCTTAGGAAATGAATTTGACGTTTAAGTAAGTAGTTTTGGTAATTACATATTATGTGAAGTTAAACATGTTGTTGTTTTGTTGAAGTTTCTGTAAGTTTTAAAACACAAATTTTGAAAAAATGGATTATTTAAACAATAATACTCATTTAGCCGATATGAATTTCGTTTATGTATCACAAACTTTCATGACAACCATGTTTGGGCTCTGGAAAATCCGCACGCAGTTAGTGAAAGACATTATTATCAATTTTCTGTAAATGTATGGGCGGCAATATTGATAATTACTTGATAGGCCTTTCTTTCTTCCGTTCCGACTGAATGGCGCAATTCCGAGACTTTTCAGAAAATGAATTGCCGGGACTACTTCAGAATGTACCATTGGAAAATTTAGCGTTGTAGCCAGGGAATTCCTTAACACTGTCTATCCAAATCGATAGATCGGTAGGGGTGTATAAGAACCTAACCAGGCGTGGGCACCAAGGTCCCCAGATCTAAACCAGCTAGATTTTTATTTTTGGGGACATTTGAAGTCATTAGTTTATAAAACTCCAGTAGCGAACGAGGAAGATCCAAGAAACCGAATAGTGGACGCCTGTGAAACAATAAGAAATACACCAATAATTTTTGAGCGGGTACGAGATTCAATAACTAGAAGACTGAATGCCTGTATTTTCGCTGAAGGTGGACATTTTGAACAATTTATTTGAATACAATTTAGTTTCCTCTATTTTTTTTTATTCTACTCATTCAAAATTTCTTGAAATAAAATGTTGATATTTCTTGCAAATGTTATTAAAACAAATACAGATTACCCTTATACAAAAATAACTATTTCAAACCAGTAAAAATAAATAGAATAGGTGGCGCCTCCTACAAAAAACCAAAACGTAGATATGATAAAGGACTTGATTTTTTTACTGAAAAATGTGCTAGAAGTACGTTCAAAAAAGTTATGAATCATCAAAAAAGAGGAAGACGTGTAGGTGGCGCCCCCTACGAGTAAGAGCAATAATAACATCAGGTTCGAATTCGACACCTCAAAAAATCTCTCAATACCAATTTTTGTTTAATTCAGGTTAGTATTTCAAAGGTTATTGAAAAAAATTAAAACTTTAAACACCCTGTTATGGGTTGGAAAGGAAGCGTTTCCGGACATATATTTATTTGAACAATTCATATTAGAATATTGCGAGGAATCACTTCCTGAAGTTTGTCAAAGTACTTTTGATTCACTCTGTATGGTTACTTTGCGTTCCAATTCGGACATCACTGACCTCATCAACACCCAAAAGTACTACCTATCTACGAGCTACTTTTGATATTTATTTCTCCTAAGCCACGGACATAAAAGATTTTCAATGCTTAGGGGTTGGAGGTTCTAAAACCATTGAATAATCCATTTCAACCATCTAATTCCTCAATTTATAACGATATTTGAATTCCTCAATCCTTCGAATGATCCTATGCCCATTTTGTTAAAAAATGTTCTATGAGCCTCATCTTGAGATACTCCTTCGTATACCTCGAGCTTTCACAAAACACAAGTACAGGACAGCAATGAAAAGAACTATTGAATACATTGTTGATATTCAAGTTTCTGTGATGACTATTTGAATCTCATGTGCTATCATTTGTCGACTGTGTCATTCATTCTTCTGTTGTTCATCTGAAGAAACATGCATATGTTTACAATTTATACGAGAAAATGAAAAAGAAAAAAAAAAGATATGAACGAAAAATATTATTTTTCAATTCAATCTCAAACTTTCTTGGATATATATTTTCTGATATCAGCCGATAACATATTATAATTAGGGATTTCATAATGGAAAATATGTTTTACTGCCAGAATAATAGTCTTTTTCAAACTAATATTGCCTTAATTATCAGGTCTCTTCTCTTGAAACTGTTCATTTACAAATATTCGGTTGATGGGGTACGTCTAATAACTTAAACTACTATTGATTTTTTGTCGACGTTTCGACTTCTATATACTCATCTTCAGGGCATCATAATATAAGATGGTAATATTCGGTTGATCTTAACCAGACAGAAAACTATAATTTCTCACATCAAGTTTAAAGGGTTATTTTTAGGATTTCTCATGTAACGGATGACCAAAATCTTGATACCATATTTCTCAGAATCTCTAGCCTCTTTGTATTTGCAACCTAAAAGGCAGGAATTTTAAAACTGATACGGGCATATAGGGACTCTAGTTGAGACAAAATAATTCGGAAACCAAGATCGGAGATCGAGGGCATCTCGATAAAAAAGTAGCACATTTTTCTGCCTAGCAGAAAATAATCACAGTTTCTTATTCTAGATTTGGAGAAGTGAGGGAAGTTACAGACGCTGTTTTATACTTACTAAGTGATAAGTCTTCAATGATAAATGGAGTTTGCTTACCTATAGATGGAGGATTCACGGCTTGCTGATTTTGGGAAATTTTGTTCATAAATAGGAGAAAAGAAGAAACTTCCACATTCCGTTTCATTGGTTGATATTGAAATAAAAAATAAAGACTATCAGAATTATTATTATAATCAGATATACATGAGCTCGATTTGAATATTCTTCTATGAACTTTACATGATATCAAGCCCGAGGAAAGTTTTAAGGTAGATTGGGGGGACATCACCACTTTCGAAAACTTTTGATATTGGTCCCCAGAACTCGAGAGTTCGAAGGGCCGAATCGGTTGAGTAGTTTCAAAATGGCGGCTGTTGAAAGATTGAATAAAATTCTTGATCTTTCATTTTCTTACCAATATCGGCAAACTGTAGGTTTTTTGATAGATGTACACCACAAATAAAAAATCGCTGTGAATTACCATTCGTGAGAATAACTTTTATTTATTTTATATGTATGTCCGCTTGAAATGAATAAATTGAAACAACATTCGTATTCATTTCAATTCTCAGATAACACTATTGAAAACGAATGTTGAATAACGTGTGTGTGTTACTTCACGAATCAAAATTTGATTAATTTCTACGACTTTCCACATGAAACATATGCATTTGTTTTCTCATACATTTTTTGAGGTAAACATTTTGTATACTTCACCATTTCCCTTTTTTACACTTTTATTTTTTTTCATTTTCTACACTATCAACAATATACTTAATGTTTCGAAAAAATGTTTTATGGAGAGTTTATGGATTTCGGTATATTTTATCATAAGTTACTAGTCGTTTTTCAATTAAATTTTGGATTTATATATTGTCGTAATTTTTTCGAGCATATTAAAATATTTATGATCGATATTGATATTCTGTAGTGGCAAATCAAGCTTTTCCAAGCACCTCAGAAGGCTTGATAAATTGGTTTCTTTATAAAAAAAATATTTTTCCCCAGGTCGAAAATGTTTGAACATATAAGCACTTCAAGGTGACTTTTTTAAAGAAAAATGATTTATAGTAATTCAGAGACACTCGGGACTAATCATTATCGTCCCTACACTCATTATCTTGATTTTTCTCATTATTAATGTCACCTTGACCAAGGACATGAACGGTTGCTGATTTCAACGAATCCAAGACTTTTGTATATGGGAGCAGTAATTTTTTTCGGTAATCTCCGCTTGTTCGTGATTACGGGACCGGAAATCATTGAAAATAATGTACCATACTTGCTAACGAAATATCTATCAGTATTGTGGACAATGTTTCTGAATTTTTCGACTTCAATTTTGTGACCACTAGACCGAACTAACACTATTCGCTCTGATCTCATTTAAAAAAACAAACTTCTGGGCGACGCGACCGCATTTCTTTTGACCAATAGTCTGATCAACAAGTTCGAAGAGGTGTTAATTATTGATGAAGCCTCCGTACCTCGACCTATAGGTCTTTTGTACTTTACCCTTCATCTACTCAAGACCCGGGGTTCCGAGACTCCTTGCGAAGTGTATCAGTTCCCTGGGAGCTACAAGCAATCAATCAATCAATCAATCAATTAATCAATCAATCAATCAATACTTCATTATTATGAAGAACATGTGAATTATTGTGGACAAAGACTTGTGTAATTAAAAACTAAAAGCTACAGTCAATCAACATATATGAAACAAGGAAACAGGTAAAATAAGTAAAATGAAAGGTTCTGACACATTATTGTACAAGAGAATTAAGATTATAATCCTTGGCACTGAAAAAGATTGTTCAGTTAATTACTTAATTATTTAATTAAATTAATTAATAGGTGTCAGCATAAAATTCTTCCAAGGTGTAATAAGGACGGCTACACAGCAAGAAGTAAACAGCCTTTTTAATATTATATACAGCGTTAATTTCTCTTAGGAACTCAGGTAAATGATTGAATATCTTGTGACTATTGTACACTAAAGTTGAGTTTGGTCTGGGTAGGTGAATACTATTTTGCTTGCGTGTGGGATCGAATTTATTGAGATGTTTCTCATTCAGATAAACTGTTTTCGCTATGAATATGGCAACAACAGTGTGTATCTTATGTAAGACCAAAAGTCGTTTGCATGGGTCACGTGCCTTTCCTTTACCATTGGATCACAAGATTTAATTGGTCTTTTTTGTAAAATCAAGATGCTTTGCATGCTATTATTATTGCATACTCCCCAAAAAATGGTGCCGTATCTCAGATGGGATTCAATTAATGCATGGTATATCGTTTCAGCTGCTGCGTATACGAGTTAATGTGAAACCATTCTTACAGCGAAACAACCGGATGCCAGATTCATGGCATGCTCTTCAAATTTCAGATTATTGCCAATGAATACCCCTAGGAACTTGGTGTTGTTACAGCTTTCTATGTAACCATTATCTAGTTCGATGTTACCCAGATCCCAACTTAAAATATAGTTCATTGGTTTTTGGTGCGTTATGGGTAAGATGGTTAGAGTCACACCATTTTCTGACTTTTTTCATGTTGCAGATGCTTTTCGTTCCAGATCAATTTTATTTTTGTCATGCCATAAGATTGTGGTGTCGTCTGCGAAAATTGTAAATTTACCTGGGATAAATATTATCATCACATCGTTAATGTACAACGAAAAAAGGGTTCCTGATATCTCAGGGCGTTAATGAAACCCCTTCGAGGAACTTAACCCTGTCGCAAAATAGCGCTCGGCAGTCACAGAGCAGGTGTGCTGCAGTTTCAGCAAAGTTCTCGCAGTAACGGCAGTAAATGCAGTCCCATTACCAGTTTCAAGTCTTTCTTGTCCAACTCGAAATGCTGTTTAAATTTCTTTGGCGATAGGCTCAGAAGCAATTTTGCTTGTCTTTGTCCTGAAACCTTATTCCAGAGTTTAAATTTGGTCAGCTTCTCAGCGCTGAAACTCTTCCTCGAAGTGGGCTTTGGAAAGACCACAGAATGGTTCTTGGCCAGGATATTGAGTGTTTATCCCTTCTTTGGTAAGGCTTTCTGCTTCCTCATTGCTTTTGATTTCCTTGTGACCTGATTATTCGTAGTCAGTTGTCTTAGACTTACAAGTTAGTGACTTTATAGCTTTCAGTGCTGTTCGGCTTCCTGATAGCATGGAGATTTTTTCCCCTGGAGCCTTTTGCAAGGCATTCTTGGGCGCAAACTTCCCATAGCATGGATTCCTGCTTGAAAAATTGTTGGAGCTCTGCCTAGGGGTTTTGATAGCCTAAAACTAGGACCCGTTACTCCCACTCTAGCCCTTCCGTCCATCTTGGATCCATCCTTATACCAAATTGATGCATCCTTTTCCAGTCGAGGCCTGTTAGTTGTGCATATTTTATGACCACCCCAACATACACTTCGAAGTCGTGCTTAGCTGGCATAATTTCTGAAGGTTCGTACCTGGATTCTAGGAGAATATTTTCCAGAATCTTCAGGTGTCCAGTCAGATTTCCAGCTTTCAAGTTTGATGTCTGGTGCAGTCTGAAGCCACTCATTGTCCTTTCCTTCATGACACACGAGAGCAGTGTCGGAATGTCCAGCATTACCTCTAATGCTGTAGTGGAGTGAACATTAACCCTGTAATTCCCAAACAGACTAATCGCTGCACTTTTTGCAGCTTGATTTGTGCCGAGTACTGTTGGATTTTCGGCCACCATACTAATACGTTTTAGAGTGAGAATTTCAGGTAGGCCAGTTTTTAAATATGCTATCTCTCTAACTCTCCCGGACGTCATACGGGCTACCTGGCTGGCGGTAGTGGTTGCGTCCATCAGTGCGCATCGTACCTGTACAGTTAAAATATCAATTTTTCAAATATTTTTTTTTAATTGTTTTAATTGAATTTTTTGACACATGAATCTATTATTGCCAGATATTTTTATTGTTGTTTAAACTGTGCCAAACGCTAATTTTGAATAAAAAAAAAATCAAAATATTTTAGTATGGCTGAAATTTTTATATGATGTTATTGAAGTATCTGAAAAGCCAAAATTAATTTGCCAAACAATAATTCAATTGTTAAACCTTCAGCCAGAGCGATCTGAAAGTGAAAAGTGATTGGGCATGTTGGAAGAGTACAGACTGTCACGCGCTAGTTGCGCAAGCGAGATAGACGACAGCAGCTGTTTGTAGTCAAGATGGCGGCAGTTTAGTCACATTGGTGTATTCGTTGCTGTTATTTTCAATGTTTTTAACGAAATTGTGTTACAATGGCTAGTGATGAATTAAAATGTGTTTTTTGTAAAGATAAAAATGGAAAAATAATAACTTTTGTAGAAGATAAATTAAAAAAGTGTAAAGAAGTTTTACAAATACGTGTAAAGTTTAAACTTAAATATGATAGTGTACAGTTACCAGAGCAAGTTAATGACACTGATGGATATCACAGAAATTGTTACAGCAGTTTCACAGCTTTAATGGCAAAATACCGTAATTCATCTGAAATTAATTTCTCGTCAACAGTAGATCTTCCCAGTGCATCTAGTTCAACTGCGATATCAAATACTACAGTAGATGTTAGCAAAACCCTGCCAGATAATACGTCTCCAAATTCACATACAGAAGTTAATATCCAAGAAATTGACACTTCTAATGCAATTATTGTGCCTGAAAGTGTGGAAAATATAGAAACAAATTCAAATGTCAAACGAGTTTGTTTTTTTTTGTGGAGAAGATCGCAAGCAATCAAAAGGTAAACAACAAACAAAAAGAAGAAGTTATCAAAAAAAATATTGTTTGCTGTTATCATCTCTTTGTGACACGCATAATGATGGATTAAAGCTTCAGTCTCAGTCAGATGTAAATTTAATGACAAATCATTATCTTGAAGAGAAAATATTCAAACAATTTGAAAAATCGAACAAAATTATTTCAAAAAATGAAAAATAAATGTCGATGCCGAAGTTGTGATACGCTGCTCAGACACAGATATTTTAATAATACTTTTTGGTAACATGGATCATTCGAATGCATCACTAAAACTCCGGATAAATTTGGGAAGCAAAATGATACCACATCACTTTTCACTTCTAGATCGGTCTGGCTGAAGGTTTAACAATTGAATTATTGTTTGGCAAAATAATTTTGGCTTCTTAGATACTTAAATAACATCATATAAAAATCTCAGCCCTACTGAAGTATTTAAAAAAAAATTTTTATTCAAAATTAGCGTTTGGAACAGTTTAAACAACAATTAATCAATCAATATTTATTTCCATTTTTTCGACATAGTTTACATGTATTGGAATTGTCATTTAGTTAGTACAATTACATTAGTATATCTACATAAAAAATTACACTTAGAAACAAGAATGTATATATATAAAAAAAAAAGACATGCATAGTATATATGGAAACCAACCATGGAATAATAAAAATATCAAAAAAGAAACAATTTCGTCAAACATAATTATCACAAAGTCTAATTATCACAAAGTCTAGTTTTGCATAAAGTCACCTATACTATAAAAACATTATTTCAATGAAAAATTCTTCAACTCATGTTTGAATGAAGAAAATATAATAATACCCTTCAGTTCTTCCGGAAGATTGTTAAATATTTTGAGTCCAATATGATCAGGAGCACATGAATTTATTTTTTTTTCGAGCTAAATTTACATGAAAATCGTGCTTGTTCCTTGTTTCATAACCATGAATATCAGAATTTCGTATAAAAGTTCCCTTATTTTTGAAAACATGGACACAGGTTTCGAAAATGAAGTGTCGAGATACAGAATGTTTTGAAAAATGTTCTACGCGATTCTCTGTCAGAAATTCTTGCGATACATCTCAAGATTCGTTTTTGTCCAACAAAGATATCTTTCGTATCTGGTGCATTTCCCACAGGCAAATGCCATATCTGAGTCTTGATTCAACTTCAGCGTAGTAAACATTCAACATCTGTTTCACTTCTAGTACAGTTCGTAAATTGATGAATATATATCTTAAAGAATTTAGTTTGGAACATAATTGTTGGCAATGGGATTTCCAGGAGAGGTTTTCATCCAGAGTCACCCCCAAAAACCTAACCACATCATGTGTATTGCACATAGTGTTTCCTCCGATTTCAACTTCAAGGTCATCAATAGTTTTTTGACGGGAGTGAATTCTTAACATCTGTGTTTTTTTAATATTGAAAAATAAGTTTCTGCTATTGAAAAAAGATGATACTGTATTAAGTGTTTCAATACATTTCGATATTAGGTGTTCACTATCTGTGGAGGTCAAAACCAATGAAAAGTCATCTGCATACGCAGTATAATCTGCGGTACCAATTATAGCATCTAGGTGATTTACATACAAAATGAATAAAATTGGACCCAAGATGGAGCCTTGGGGAACACCCATTTCGACTTCCCTACTACTCGAACGTATGGTTTTGATTTGGCTTTCGTTTTTGAACTGCATCGTGATGATTTGTTTCCTGTCTTTTAAAAAGGATGAAATCCAGTTTAATGGTATACCTCTTATGCCTAAACTCTCCAATATATCTAGCAGCTTCTGATGGTTCACACAATCGAAAGCTCTGCTCAAGTCGCAAAATATTGCTACAGGGCATTCATCCTTATCGATAAACTGGGCAATGCGTTTATGGAACGAATACATTGCCGTAGATGTAGACATTTTATGACGGAAACCGTGCTGACTGTTGCTTATGACTTCGTGTTTTTCCAAGAATGATGAAAGTCTATCCAAGAATGCATATTCAAAAACTTTTGCGAGACTATATGGTACAGTTACCGGGCGATAATTCTCTGAAAATATCTGGCAATAATAGATTAATGTGTCAAGAAGTTCAATTGAAATAATAAAAAAAAATAACCTTTTTAAAATTATTTGAAAAATTGATATTTTACCTGTACAGGTACGATGCGCACTGATGTACCGCCAGCCAGGTAGCCCGTATGACGTCCGGAAGAGTGAAAGAGATAGCATATCTAAAAACTGGCCCACCTGAAATTCTTGTTTTCCCGACGTTGCTAGCTCTCGTACTATAAAGACTCATAGATGGTCGTGGGTTTGATGATAGTTTGGTATGACCAATATATTATTTTTGGTTTCAAACCCCATGTCTTGACAAATACTCTGTGGCTCGTCCAGGTTGTCGTTGTAGCCTTGGAGGGAATGAGATTGATGTGACTGTTCCATTGTTGGTCTTCGGTCAAATATTTGACTTACTTGGAAAAAGTTAGCTGAATTCCAAGTTGGAGCTTTCAGTTCGTACGCCTCCTTGTGAATGGAGCCAGCACTGTTCTGCTAGGATTGACATTTAGTCACTTCTTTGCGAAACAGCTTCTGATCGTTTAGTGCTGTCTGCATGCGATTGGATATTATCCCGTCATCTTTGCCCCTAATAGTAACGACCAGGTCATCGGGGTAGCCTTGAGTCGTAATTCCAGATTCATGTAGCTTCGCTATCATATTATCCACTCAATGACTACAGCAAAGGCGATAGAACCCCGCCTTGGGACAACTTTTTTCTGCTGTCAGTCTGATTGTTTCCTCCTCGAGAGCAGCTACAATGATACTCTATTTTTCAGCATTGCATGTATCCATCTGATCAGTGAGGTGTTATCGGAAGCACCCTCTTTATCTATGAATGCACATAGAGCCATTTCTTTGGCCGAGTATGTCTTTAGAATGCCTTCAACCAGGCATTCTAGAGCATTATTTGTGGATTTAGATAGATATTTATTTGACTACGTTATTTTAACATTTGTAGCAGGTCATTGTTGTCAAATTCAGTATTAATTTACTGTTACTTATACTATACACACAGATTTATAAACATAGTTTGTGAAAAATTTACAGTTAAAATCTATACAGCTAAAAGTGAAGACACTTGGAGATTAAAAATGAGTTGACACTCAGTGGTTGGGAATGAGCATTCTAGTGTCAGCGTCATAGGGTGTAGCGATGTAGTCATCGATCGAATAAAAGCAGTGAGCAAGGAGATAGGATTTTATACATTTTTTAAATTCAATGTAGTTGAGCGATTTCACTACAGTCGGTAGTTTATTATAAAGGTTCACATCAAGCGAATTTTGTTTCGTGATACATAAGTTGTGTCTACTTGGTCTTAGTTGCCTGGATGCCCTTGTTCCATGATTGTGAACATCTGCATTTGTTCGGTAATTTTCTTTGTTATGAGCTATTTCCAGTAGTGTTTGGTAAATGTAAATACTCGGCACTGGCAAAATCCTATATTTAAGAAAGAGAGGCCGACAATGGTCACGGTACCCGCTTCCATTCAGTATTCTGATGGCCTTTTTCTGTAGCCGGAACACTCTAATCGCGTGGGATGAGTTTCCCCAGAGAAGAGTGCCGTAGTTAAGGTGCGAATGACATAATGAGTAATATGAAGTTAATAGACTGGTGGGGCTTAGTATCTTTTTCAAATGTCTTAATAAAAATAGTTGTGAGGACAATTTTTTACATAATTGATCAACATGTGCATTCCATTTGAGTTTGTCATCCAGGACTATACCTAACAGACTCACTGAAGCTTCAGAAGAAAGCCTATTGTGAGTGGAGATGATAATTTTTTGCGTCTTAGCCTGATTCAATTTTAGTTCTTTTCTAGAGAACCATATGTTTGCTTTTTCAAGTGCATTAACAGTGAGGTTATTCAGAGTATCTTTGTCTTTATGAGAATTCAGTAGTGTTGTGTCATCAGCATAGCAGACGCATCCTGTGGGTGACATCTAATGGAAAATGTCATTCAAATAGATGAGAAAAAGTAGAGGCCCTAGCACACTTCCCTGGGAAACTCCATAGGTGATATAACGATATTCTGACTTATTATGGTTGATGATAACTGATTGGGTTCTATTCTGTAAGTAAGATTCGATCAACTTTAGTGGAATACCTCTGATGCCATAAAAATTTAATTTGTCTAGAAGTTTATTGTGGGAGACGCAATCGAAGGCCTTTGAAAGGTCACACAGGGTGACTTCCGTGTGTTCTCCTCTCTCTAAACCCTCGATTACGTCTGCAACAATCCTTCGAACTGCTTGTACTGTAGAGCACTTTGTACGGAATCCGAATTGATTTGAATCCAGGGTATTATGCTTTTTGAAAAAGTTTAGTAAGCGATCCTTTAAAATGATCTCGATTATTTTCCCGAAGATTGGGATTATAGATATTATCTGCATGGTAGGCGAACTGTTTTATGTAGAGCGGTCTATCCAACTGGAACATACTGTGTTAAATTTTACTGATACTTCAACCAATGCAACAAGAAATCATGAATTCCGTATGTATCAATTGTTTGTGGAATCCGGCGTTTTACGAGTTTAACACCACACTATCAGCCGATTGCCAAGTCAAAAATTAAAGCAAACTTAAAGTTCATTCTACTTTATTCCATACAAAATCAACATTTCAATGGCTTTTACGATTTCAAAACAAACGAATCGACCTTTGTCTCGGAGAAATTTCGTGTTCGGTTTCGTTTTATTTACAAACATTCTGGAACTAGGAAGATGGTATTGAATTTCCAATTAAAAAGAAAGATTTCGCCCTGATGGAAAATTACAGTGTTATTTTCCTTGGATTCTCACATAAAATAGATGAATTTTGCGGCTATTTCATGATGAGTATGCTTTGTGGTGTACAGTGCGAACTAGATTTTCCTGGAGAGATGAATCGAGAACAATTTGAACGGGAGTGGTTATAATTTATCAGCAGCATTGCTGATGAAGTGTTGAAGGAATTGCTACACCTATGTAATACACTTCGCAGCAGAATTTTCGCATATTCATAAAATTCACAAATACCAATGTTTATATGTATTCCTGCAAATGATCAATACAAAAATTACAATAGAGATTATAGAATTAAAATTTGTTACCATAAACTTTTGAAAATCAAGTTCATAGAGGGTTCCATAAGAAATCGAATTGAATTGCAATATTTGATTTTATATTAATCATTTCATATTTTGCTAATAATAATAATGATGTTTATTTAGTTCGAACAATACAATAAGTATACAGGGTGTTAGTGAATAAGTGCGACAAACTTCAGGGGGTGATTCTGCATGAAGAAATAATGACACTTTGCTATATAACTTTTGTCCGCAAATGCTTCGTTTTCCGAGATACGGGGGGGTGTTAAAGTATTTCTTAAAAACTGACAATTTATGTATTGCTCTGAAACCGGTTGAGATATGCGAATGAAATTTGATGAGTTTCAAGAGGTAGTTATTGCGCATTTTTTGGCATGCAATTAAAAATTTTATGTTCATTATTGGCGCGCATACGGGTGATGATTTCAATTTTTTTGAAGAAAAAATGGTACGCCACTGAGATATTTCAAATAAAAAACCATATTTGTATTTCTTGGTCAATTTTTTAAGTAAAAAAAATCAAACATCTCAACGTGTATTTGTCATTACTTTAATACATTATCTAGTAGCGATGCTAGTAGGCTACTGTCAACATTCTGTTAAATACGAATATTTCAACGAAATGTCAAATTAGCGTTTCTTCATTTTTGAGCTATAAGTTTGGTATAACATTATCGATAATGAGTAATTAATTTTTCTTTCATCGAAAAGAATAGAAAATTATACAAATGCGAGATTGTCAGACATGCATTTTGTGTATGGTACAAGTACTCGAAAAATTACCAACATTAACAACTTCACTGTATTTAAAATTCTTAAAGAACAGCAATTGTATCCGTTTCATATTCATCGTGTGCAAGCTCTACTACCTAGAGACTTTCTTCCGCGCCTAGTTTTTTGCCATTGGATTCTTCATCAAATCGCTCAAATTCCTAATATTTTAAATGGCGTTTTGTTTACTGACGAGGCTAATTTTGAAAGACAATGTATACGAAATTTCCATAACAATCACCTCTGGGCTGAGGAAAATCCACATGGAATCTTTGAAGCTCATTTTCAGCATCAGTTTTCAGTAAATGTATGATCATTTAATCGGCCCATATTTCCTTCCACAACGACTAACAGGCGACTCATACCTTAATTTCCTACAGAAAGAGTTACCTGTTCTTCTTGAACAAATTCCTCTATAGCTGACACAACACTTCTGGTTCATGCATGATGGTGCAGCACCAGTCCATTTTAGATAAAGTATATCCAAATCGTTAGATAGGTAGGGGAGGTACGAAACATTGGCCATCCTCTAGATTTTTGCATTTGTTTTTTTTTCAGTCATTAGTTTATTCCACTCCCGTCGAAAATGTTAAAGACCTGAGGAATCGTATTATAGTCGGCTGTGAATATTTGCGCGAATACGACAATCAATGAGGCGAACAGTTAAATCTTGTATCACGTCTGAGGGAGGTCATTTTGAACATTTGTTGTAGCTTTGCGTCGATTCATTTATTAGTGTTATTTTCTGTTATTGTTATGTTTTAACGTTATTGTATTAGATAGTTCTATTAAAGAAATGAAAAATACGCCTTTCATTTTTTTGCATAAAAACGGCGCCCCATACGAAATAAAGACACAAGAGATTTTTGTCAAAAATTGGACGAGGAATTCAAAAATGATTTTTTATTCGGATTATCTCAGTGGCGTACCATATTTTTCTTTAAAACAATTGAGATCATTACCCGTATGCGCGCCAATGATGAACATACAATTCTTAATTGCATGTCAAGAAATGCGCAATAACTACCTCTTGGAACTCACCAAATTTCATTTGCATATCTCGTCCGGTTTCAGTTTCAGTTTTCAAGAAAAAATTTAACACCCCGTATCTCGGAAAACGAAGCATTTGCGGACAAAAGTTATATGGCGAACTGTCATTATTTTTTCATGGTGAATCACCTCCTGAAGTTTGTCGCACTCATTCATTAACACACTGTTTAAGTCAGTCCAGATAAAAAGAGTAAACTCATCTAAACAAACCGAAAGAGTAGGACTACTGAACTTACAACTAAGTGTATATACATCTCATTTGTATCAGTGCAACCCATTGAGTTGAGCATGGGGTACACAGACCAGTTGAGATGTTACACATCTTCTATTTTAATCGTGAATATATTTTTTTTTTGATTTTTTTCTTTAAAAGTTTTTATATATCTTTCGAGAATTGTTTTTTAAAATGATGGTGAGTTTAATTTTCTCTTATAGGTTTTATACATTTCTGGAAAAAAAGTTAAATAAACGTGGTTCTATAAACTGAAAATATCCAGTTTCTATAGATTTTATAGCTACGTTTGTTTGTACAAAGTCTTTAGTCTTATTTCTAATTCGGTAATGATGGTCAAGTGTTTGCAAGTCAGAACGGTTTTTAAATAGGTAAATTACCAAACTAAAGATATATATGAAGACTGGCTAAACGGGTGGTGTCACACAATAAAAAAATTGCACAAGTAACCCCCTCACCTCACACCTATATGCACATTTCGATAACTAAGTTATCATCATCAGTAGGTTAACTGCACTGAATGAATTGTGACATTTTCTTACAATTTTTACCTGGTGTTTCTAATTCGGTTATTTTATACTAATTGCTGTTCCTCAAGTCGCTAATGGGGATCAAAGTAAACAAAGTGGATTACATTGGCCTATGATCCTTATTGAGTTAACTTTATTATAGTTTTCGTGGATAACTATACTCTCCAGGCAGTCCACTTCTCTAGTGTTGTTGACCGATTTGATCATTTTTAAATTATGAATATTAATTTTGTGACCAGATGTCCGCCACACTTGACTTTTTCTCCCTTCGCTAGTTAGCATTCACAAATTCCTATGTGTACTTCAGCTCAACAGTTTTTTTATATTTTCAGTTAGTTCAAGCGTTTGTGAAGTCTAATTTTGTGAATCGTTCTCCGCCTTGTGAAGCAGAAAAATTAATAGTTATCTTATAATCAGCACATAATCTGATTTTACCATTTTCTTTAGGAACCAGTACTAAATCATTTCGAATCCTCAATCAAAGATATAACCCCTTTCTTTTCCAAGTCGTCCAATTCCTCATCAACCTTTTTTTTGAAAACCAGTGGTACCGGCCGTGGTTTACAAAATATCGGTTTAACATTGTCACCAACATTTAGTTCCACCTTTTCAAATCTATATAATCCTAATTCATCATTGAATAACTTATTACACATTTTCAATAACATATCCGAACCATCAGATTCAATTTTGTGTACTTCTTCCATACCACCTATTTTCAGACGGAAAACATTCATCAAATCTCTCCCAAGCAGACATGTAGAACCTTTTTTAACCACTATGAATTTAAAGTTTCCTCGACAAATTCAATTATACTTTCCTTCAAGAAAAATTTCTCTTTCTGGAGTAATAACGCTTCCATCATAGGTTCTTAGTCGAACAGAAGTTTGCTGCAAAGTGGGACCTATACCTTCCTCTTTGATAGTTCCTTTGTCTTGAATATTTTTCTTTTCCAAGTTCATATTTCTCGTTTCTATAGAACTATGACTTGGTACTTCCTCTTCACTTGTGATTTACCTTGCACCGTGCCGATTCTGTTCAACTGGAAAAAGGAGGATTATGAATAGGAAGATGTAGCTATGGTTGATTCTTTCTCCAATGCTAGTTCCACTATTTCTTCTGAAGTTGAAATATGTTCTTCTTCATAAATTCTGTCAATTATTTTTTTTCTCTTGAGGACATCTTTCAATGAATTTCCAAATTTACCCTTGATCGCTTTATTCTTGACCTACCGATTCATTTTCTGATTGCTTCAACTCGTAGAATGCTATTCTTCCTTTAAATAAATCACTCTCGTTGAAAACTGACTTTTCAAAATTACACATAGTTCTTCGAATGATTTATCTTTCGGTAAAACTGGATCGCAGAGATCTCTCAATATTTTGTAAGCTTGCTCACCAATAAACGTTAGTATTACCGCAACTTTTTTATTATTATCTGTATAATTGGTAAGAAAATATTGTTCATTCATTCAATCTATACTCGGAAAGGGCTCCAATTGTACATCTTGAAACTTGACTTGTTTCTCCTTTCATGATGGATGTTCTGGACTCTTCTGGAGTTCTAACAGTAACAGTTCTCCTTGCCCACGATACCAATAACTCGTCGCCAAATATAATGTATTCATCCACTTTGGAGAATATTAATAAAATTTAATTTAACGACAGATGTATAAAGTATATATCACCCCCCGAGGGTCTGTCCTGGACCTGGTGCATTTTCGGATCCTCTTCTAGCGAGTTCGTTGGCTTTTTCAAGAACTGCAAATCCCTGATATCCTGGCACCCAAATCAGCTTGACGCTGTTTTGTTCTGCTAGGACTGTCAGTTCCTCTAACCTTAAATGAAGCACAATAAAAAACATTGGTTGCAAAAGAAATAAAGATAAAGTCTTTTGAAAACTACACGTGCAGACGAAGGGAAAACGGTAATGGCAATGGATATAGATGATTACATACAGATATTTTCAGACTTCTTGAGTTCAGTTATATTCGTAAGACTCAACAATGACCCCATATTATTTCACCAACAAGAAGTACTGCTTTCAAAAACTCTCGAACAAAATCGATAATATCATAAAGACCCTTCCTGCCAATTACAAAATGAATTCTCTGTATATTTGATCCGAATGTATTCTATTGAAGTCCAAAATCGTAATGAAGAAGCCTCTGGCAATTCAAATTGGATTCATTCGTTATGTAAATCGAGCATCTAATCGAGGAAATGAAATCCCTTTGATCCAGCTTCGATGCAGTGTAATGGAATATACGGAAAAAGTAAAGCGGGAGACCACAGGAAGAATAAGTCACAACTTTCCGGTGCATTGCCCTGGACAGTGCCGGAGGAAAAATATTGTTCTTGTGCTCATTTGTTCCATTTCGACAGAATTTGTGATAGCTGAAAATTACGCTCATTCGAAATAAAGAGATTCCTCTTCGAAACAAATGATGGGATATAGATAGAGGAATAATATCGAGGTTGTCTTTCTGGAAGGAATAATGAAGACTGTTTCTGACGGGATGGCAAGAGGATTTCAATAAATCGAATCCTATATATAACAGACAAAATTATTGAGTCGCTTCATAACCACCTTCTCCTTTCGTTTCATAATATAATTTAGATCGAAACACTCTTTCTTGAATTTAATATTTAAGGAAAGTTTCTGGGAATAACGAACAAGCTATATATGTCAAAACGTCATCCATTTCTCCGTAATAGTTTCGGTGGAACGTGCCATCGCATTTTGACATTTCTCGAAACTCATTGGAGTTGACCCATCCTTATTTCATTGAAGTTGACCCATCAGCCAGACTCCCATTTATTTATTTATTCAAGAGGTAATACATCCAAACATATAAATCCATTCACTGCAGTAGGTACCTATATAACAATATTCAAATGATAAAAATTATTAAATAATAAAATGGTACATCATAGGTAATAATGTGATAGAGATAATGAATTATTTTTTTTGCAAGAAGCTGCGAATCCGGAATTCCTCTTAATGAAAGTAGCCCTGATTATTGGAATATCTGGGGCTTGTAGAAAACAAGAACTCAAAAATATGAAAACAAGTGATTTAGAAGATTCTAATTGGGAAATTCTTATAATAAGAATTTCTGATACGAAAAAGAAAATACCTAGATCGTTCATTGTTTCCGGAATTTTCTACAATATCTGCAAGAAATATATGGAAATGAGAAATACTGTAAAGGGGACCAGTATTAGTGAGTTTTTCCTAAATTATCAAAATGGAAAACTGACAAGACAAGTAGTCGGAATAAATAAACTAGAAGCAGTGCCGAAAAAAATTGCAGGGTACTTGAAATTGCTGCTTTGTACACCGGTAATTGCTTCAGGAGGACTTTGGCTACCATTTTGGTCGACGCAGGGAGTGATCTAATGGCGCTGAAACGACTCGGTGGGTGGAAGTCTTCTACCGTAGTAGAAGGATAGGTAGATGAATCCACTGTAAACAAAACACCAACTTCTGAAAAAAGATTGCAATCCATCAACAATAATTCACCATCCACGTCGACTATAAATAATGATATTGAGATTTCGTCAAATATTTTAATAATGAATAAATTTTTATTCAAAATTGAAACCAGAAATACCAAAAAACAAACAAACTCATACAGTATATAGAATACCGTGTAAAGACTGTCAATGTACCTACATAGGTCAAACAAAACAATATTTGCAGAAACGAGTACAAGCCCACAAATACTCAAAAACTGACATTACAGCCTCATCCAAACACGAAAAAGAAAATCAACATAAGTTTAACACTAACAACGTTGAAATTTTGACCAAAGAAAGGAATCCAAGAGTAAGAAACTTAACAATAGAAATGATATCAAAAACTTAAGCCAGATTTATAACAACTTTTTTTACCTTGGTCTATAGTAATAATAATAAAAACAAATCTTTACAAGCTGCAAAAAAAATACAGTCCGGCTCATGTACTAGAACTCAATATAAACAATCCGGTATACTTATGAAGAGGGTAAAAATGCATGAAAGATAAACAAACCTTTCCCGATAACTTCGACTCCGCAGTCACACACACCTACAATAACGTTCGTACGATGCGAACGCAGAATTCAAATAAAATAATTTGTAAGTGAATGCTCATATATGTTACAGATATTTTTATATTGAGTAAAATGACGTGTTATATTTCGAACGATATGTTTTTAAAGAATTATTTTAGTGCACACATTTCAATATTGTGTTAAGTTAAATATGTCTCAAACTCCATATTTTTTATTTTAGTGTTTTAACCTGATGATGACAAATACCATGTCGAAACGAAGTTAAGAGAAATTACATGAATTGACTGAATCAGACTTTTATTCCGAGAAATCGAAGTATATATATATAACAACAAAATAAGTTAAATATATATATATATATATATATATATATATATATATATATATATATATATATATATTATACTTATTTTGTTTGCTTCTTGAGATTGAGGTTCAGTTAGGAATAAATGACCGTTTTGATGCGATTTATCTTAATTTTTAATTTTTTTCGACATTTTGACGGGAGTTCCCTCGTCTTCTTCATGGAATAATATAGAACACGGATATAACATGGCGTTCTATATTATTCTGTTAGGAAGACGAGGACCTCCCGTTGAAACGGCGAAAAATTAAAACAAAATCAAGATAAATCGCATCAAAACCGATTCTTGTTGTTGAGTGTCTTTCAAAAATATATGAAATAGTACTTAATCACAAATTGAAGATAAATAGCACCAGAGAGACCTACAGTGAAATTACAAGGGACGATCGTGATCAGTGGGAGCAAGCCATAAAGGACTCACCTCTCTCTAATAATACTTGGTCGTTGGTAAACAAACCCACTGACAAAAATATTATCGATTCCAAGTGGGTATTTACTAGGAAAATTGATGAACATGGAAATTCCACGAAATACAATACAAGGCTAGTAGCGAAAGGTTTCTGTCAACAATATTCGAGTGATTATAATGAATCATTTGTGCCTGTTGAAAACGTTTTAATGTAAATGCTCGCCAAACCGAAAAGTTGGCGGCGGTCGAAATAAGGCTCTCAGTTGAATAGACCACGGCGGCCTGTGAGATATTTTTTTCTCGATCAAATAGACCGAGACGGCAGGCAACGTGCTAACACAAAATCAAGATTGTAGGCAAAAAATATCAACTTAGTTTGTTCTCACTTTCAGGTGGCAACAATTATTGGGTTAGCCGGCGCACAAAGACGGAAGAAACTAACAAATATATCAATTGATTAGGATGTTTGTTTGAAGGTTGTAGACGATGTGATAACTTGATTACTATCGTTTCGGACGTCCATCGTCTTAATGTATTCAAAAGGTTTTCACGATGTTTCGAATGCTTGTATCTGCAATCGTCTTCAGTATTCACCTGAAGACGATTGCAGATACAAGCATTCGAAACGTCGTGAAAAACCTTTTAAATACATTAAGACGATGGACGTCCGAAACGATAGTGATTAGGATGTATTGTAATAGGCGAGATCACAAACTCACAAATTTGCTTCATATGTAGTTGAAGTTGAAAAACAGTG
Organism: Gonioctena quinquepunctata; assembly: GCA_018342105.1. NCBI lineage: Eukaryota > Metazoa > Arthropoda > Insecta > Coleoptera > Chrysomelidae > Gonioctena > Gonioctena quinquepunctata. The sequence continues at coordinate 300,047 of JAFIRS010001266.1, read as the reverse complement.
ATTAAGTATTATGTATACCTAGTTTTTCCTAGAAGATATTGTGTAGTATTCGAATAAACGCTGCTCTAAAACCCTCAAATTTAGTGAGACATTCAAACACATCGTTATTGCCGTTTCTTCGACGTCATAAGTCCATTGATTTGGCATTTTCCTGAGTTGCAAGTGTCACTTTTTTGCGGAACTTCTGAGCTATGTTATCTTATTCTGTTTCATTCATGAATAAAACAGAACTTGTGTCAGCATGTTATATTGAAATGAAGACTTCGTGTTTGATAGCTGTTCTTTATTTAGTTATTCTTAAATAATGTGTGAGTATACCGAGTGCTATTTCGGCCTGCTCATATTTTTTTTTGTGAAATTATTTATCACGGGGGCCTTACCTTTTATAGAGGGATCCGAAACAACTCTTGGGGCCTTTTCACCAGCTGCGGGAGTCGAACCCGCGTCGGGTGCAAACAATGGACACAAGACCAACGCTCGAGCCACGAGCCACAAGTCCCAATTGTGCAGAAATATTATGAATAATGCTTCACAACGCTGTAATTCCTGGCACTCTCGGCGATCGGCGAGTTGCCAGTGTCACTATTTTGAGGAATTCCTGAGGAAATGTTATTATGTTTCATCCTATGAATAAAACAAAACTTGTTTCAGCATGCGTTATATTGAAATGAAGGCTTCTCATATGATAGCTGTTCTTGATTTAGTTATTCTTGAATAATATGTATTTATACCGAGTGCTATGTCATTATTTTTCTGCCTGATCACATTGTAAAAAAAATATATGAATAACGCTTGGCAACTCTATAATTATCTTACGCTCTCGGCGATCGGCGATCGGCGATTGATCTGAACTTGTTACGTCACATCCTGGCGCGGTTTCCGCAGTGTTCAAACTCAAACATCTCCTTGGGATTTTTTTTTGGAAAAACTTATCCGAAAAAAAAAAGTTGAAAAAAATCCAACCATTTTTCTCATCGTTCTGGACATTGTGGTATTGTTCCAGAAATTAGCGATCTTGCCTATGGGCAGGAAAATTTGGTAATGTGTAGGCGATATTCATCTTCACGGCCATCCCATACTCACAACAGATTATTTCTGGATTACAAAAAAGAAAAATGTTCGAATCAACCTGTTGGTGTCCACAGTTGGACTAGGGATTCTCTTAACGTAGTGGCCAATAGGCCATTTATGCTAACGGTGCGGCGAATCGCAGCTAAGTTGCAGCTAAGTCCATTACACATTAAATCAAGGAGTGCTGTCAACCATCAAACAACACTGCCTTGGTAGGATACGAATGCTAAAAAGTCACCAGTACGGCGAGCGAGAGGAAACGCGGGAAACCCTCCCCTTTGTTCCAGCAACCGACGCTCGTTGTGGAAAACCCACCGACGGCTGATCAGGTGGAAAACTTCTGAAAGGAGATTTACGAATATCCGCAGCCACTCGATACTCCACCCCTGACGCAGTTTGGAGCCTTCTGTAGGAGGTTTCAGCAGCCTCATCCCAATGAACTGCGCCAATCGATAACCCCGGAAGAAGTTCGGAGAGCTCTACAGGGCTCGAAGAACTTTGCTGCTCCAGGCCCAGACGGGTTGAGCAACTTGTGGTGGAAAAAGTTCCCTAGTACCCACCACCACTCAGCCAGAGTTTTCAACTCGTGGCTTAGTGGAGAGCAGCAGATTCCGGCTTGGTTTGTCGAGGGGCGAACTGTGCTAATCCCCAAAAACGGAGATTTGTCTGATCCCAAGAATTATAGACCGATAACATGCTTAAACACGTGCTACAATTTGTTTATCCGCAATTAGTACACGCGAATACTCCTCGCGATTGACACGGTGTACGAACGCATATAGGGTCTTAGAAAAGTGTAGCTGGCTGCAAGGAGAACCTGCTGATCGATAAATGTATTTCGAAGGACTCCGTGCAGTATAAGCGCAAACTCTCGATGGCCTGGATCGATAACCGCAAGGCATTTGATTCAACATCGCATAAGTTGATCTTGCATTTGCTCAGATGCCTTGCGGTACCCGATCAAATAGTAAGATACATTGAACAATTGATAGCACTCTGGAGTACTTACTTCATCATAACACCAGATGGAGCCAAAGTCCAAACGGAACAGTATATCTTCAGGAGAGGTGTGTTCCAAAAGGATTCCCTCAGTCCCCTCTTTTTTTGCATCTCACTTATGCCATCATCCGTTGCGCTCAGAAAAACCCGTGGTTACAACTGCGGCACCCCCGGAGACCGAAGGCATAAGGTCATCCATCTATTTTATATGGATGACCTGGAGCTTTATGCCTCGGGTGAGGGAGATCTGCAGCAATCTCTGAGGGTGGTGCAAGAGTATACGCATGCTATCGGTATGGAATTCGAGATGGATAAATGTGCACTGGTTCATCTCAGAAGAGGAAGAGAACTACGGCAGATCTGGTCATCAGAACTGTCGGGCATAAACAAAGTTTCTGCCACCAACATGCTTGCCGTTCCGATATTAATCTACTCCTTTGGGGTAGTGAAGTGGACACTGGAAGAGCTGCGTGGAATTGACGTGAAAACTCAAAAAATTAAGCACTTACATCGTAGTTTGCATCCGAAATCGTCCGTTCCACGATTGTACCTCCCACTACAACAATAAGGCCGTGGACTTCTGAGTTTGGAGTGTCTATTCAACAGGATAGTGCTCGCTGGAGCCTATAAAGTATCAGGAGCTTGGATCCCCTTCTCTGCACGGTCAAAGACCATGAGATCACAGGGAAAGGAACGTTTATTTTCAAGGCAGCAATCCGCGCAGCCGATGAACTCGGTCTTGTATTCGACACCGAGCGGGAAGTCCAAGACTCTATCACCGAGTTGGAGCCTGCTCGACGGAAAGTCCACATAAAAGCTGCAGAGAATATCGTACCTCTGCTGCTCCACAAGGATAAGCTGATGATGGAATCTACAAACACATTGAAGACCACGTCTTATCCGATAGGCTGACCTTTGCTTTCCTTAGTTCAGGTGGACTCAAGTCGGAGACTGAGGGATTCATCATGGCTTGCCAGGACGGTGTTCCCAACACTCTCGTCCACCGAAGCCGCGTTATGGGTTACAAAGAAAACGTGTTCTTAGAAATTCTAGTGATTGAAAGGAGTTCCGTTAGTTTTCAATTTAGGGTCATAAAAATTGATTTTGAAAGGTCATTGTTAGAAATGAGTTCAGTGTTTTCAGAAATGTAACTCCTAAAGGGGTAAAGTGGGAGGTGGAAATCCTCATAGGGTTGAAATTCCGTCCGTGAAGTAGTAAAAGGCGGTTAGTGGATTGGTAATAGTCGTCACAAAGCATTCACTCATTGCTCAGACCAAACTGCTGGACCGAAACAGCGTATTTCCATGACGGCATAGATAACCACTAAGGAAGGTTTCTGGATATTTGAAAAGAGGGGTGAGAAAGGATGAGAAGGGGGTGAAAGTGGGAGTACCGTTAGTTTTGAAGTTGGAGTTGAAATATGATGATTGAGGTCTTGAGGTTACAAATAAAGAAATACGTGTTTCAGAGTTTTTGAAAATTCCACCCCTAAAGGGGGAAATGGAAGGCTAAATGAGGATTGGAAGTTTGATAGGGATTCCGTTAGGGTCATAAGAATTTATATTTCAAATATTTTCTACAAATAAAAGAATTATTGTTTCAGTGTTTTTAGAAATTCAACCCCTAAAGGGGCGAAAATTCGTATGAGGATTCCGATAGTTTCTTTGTTTGTCCCAGATGTGTTCCCAAACCATTCATACGATTGCGATGAAACATTGGTGAGTTGAGCGTACGCCCACGTAAGTTATTCTGAATTGATACAACCATTTTACGATAGTCGTTTCAACAAATGAGGAGTGTAATTCATATAGTTTAGTGGCAGTTCGTGTGTTTTCGTGACATAACAAATAATGCTGATAGTTAAATTCCAATTGTTGGTCACCATCAGAATGGATATCACACGCATTTTCTTTGCTTTTGGTAAGTGAGCTTGTAAAAGTCGTCACAAAGCATAATTTTTACTGTCTAATAAATTATGGCTCCCAAACGACAAGCGATTGGTCGATCTACACCTGAATCACTTGAGAGGAAGGCATTACGAGCTTCAGAAACAGACAAGCAACAGGCAGCAAGACTGGTATCCGATCAAGTGTGCACTGCCCAAGTCGGTTCGTCCAGAACAGTCGAGCAACGGGAACAAGACAAAAAACTGTTCGAGTATGCAATCGATCCGAACGAATACTGCACGCTGTCTTAATCTTGGGGTAGTTATTGGAAAATGGATATATTGAGGAAGATTTTGTTTGATTTTTCGATTAACTTATGTTGAGGAACGAACAATTTATATTTATATTCTGCATATTTCTTGCATAGAATAAAAGAAATGTATGAAAAAGTATAACCTTCTCAGAATCCGTGAGGGCAAATCCGAGGGTATAAGCTACTAATTGAATGAAATATTTACACGTGTTTTTTATCACTCCACACTAACGAATTTTTTTCCCGACGAACATTCCCTCATATTTCTACATTATTTCGGTAGGAGTAATTTCATGTGAATATATGACACTCTTACATCTTCCCATATATGTGTGTTTGTTGGTATAGTGAAGTAGTATTTCTGGTTCATTCGATTCCACTTGTATAGATGTAGATGTAGATTGTAGGGGAGTCGATATGGCTCTCCAGCCCCCCGGAGACTCTTTCAAGGCATTCTTGGGCGCAACTTTCTATAGCATGGATTTTTGGTAGAAACATTGTTGGGGCTTCGCCTAGGGGTTTTGAAAAAAGGATGATTGTTTCCTCGCCCTGGTATATTTTATTACATTTGACATTCGATCACTTGGTCACTCTGTATTATCTGATCTGTTATTGTGAATGTATGCCATTATGCTAATGCTTTTGCGAGAGAATTCCGATAACCAAATCTATGATCTACTTAGTTTGCCAGGAAGAAAATATTTCATATTTCCGACGATTTTCAAGCAAATAGAAGACATCTCAATTAGGATTCAATTGAACTAGTTCTTGTCAAAAATAGTAGTGCTAGTAAATAGTTTTATATTGTCAAAAATAGATCAGATAGGCTATACATTTCATCAAAAATAATATAATAAAGAATGACTGTAAGTTCCTTCACATGTCACATGATCTAAACTACACGGATTTTTAACATCTTTTTTCACCTTTTCTCTAATTTTCAACCCAGTGGTCTGATTCCCTCAAGTCTCTGAAAGCCACACACTGCAGCCTCATGCACTCATTGCGATTTTCCAATTAGAGAGCAGCACTGTTAGTTTGTACAACACAGAGAACTATGCAGGACTTTCCCCAGTGGAGCTACGAGTTTTATAATTCAAAGTTAAATTAGAAATCCCTGACTGGAGGTCAAACCCGTGGCCGTGAACTCGCACAATTTCCAATCACGCCCCCGCCAATCCAAAATACATAGAAATATACAGGATATTCTGAAAGTCAACGTTAGTGATAGACCAGAATATCAAAATATGACATTGGTTAATTTTTTTGAGATTTTGTCACTTTTATGAATTTAGTTTAAATCGACATCTTAGATAACATTTTCAAATAGCACATCTACAAAATTCCAAATATTATGATTCCAATTTTGTTACAGAACCCTGAATAGTGTCTGAATGTTTTTTGGGAAGGTATCGGAATATTGTTTCCATATTTTGAAAGAAATAGTGGGAAACCATTTTTTTTTCTAGATGTATCAATTAAAATATATTTAGATCATAAAAAATGAAAAATGTCTTATTCCTCAAGACTGCTGACATACCTATACAATAGGTGTATGTCAGACGAATATTCATAAAAAAACAACTACTTTCCTGGCTAATGCCTCGACGGACGTTGAATGACATCCGATGGATAAACGTGCAAAGTCCTACAAGGTACTTTGCAAATGTTTGTTGTGAAATGGATAAATATTCACCACTCCATTCAGGCTGACCACCTGTAGACCGGTTTCGGTGTATTTGCCCCTCATCAGTACAGGGTAGGCCAAGAAGACAATGAATAATGTCTGCGGCACCTAACTGAAACGATTACAATTCATTCACTGGAATTCGCTGAGATTGAATTAGCGGAATGGCCAACACCATTAGCTAACGCCATCTCAACGCAACTAGAGCAACTATAACAGGATAGAAATATGCAATGAGAGACGGAAGTCTGTGACATATCGATAGCCAGCACGTTCATCCATCGGATGTCATTGAACGTCCGTCGAGGCATTAGCCAGGGAGATACTTGTTTTTCGAAGTATATTCGACCGACATACACTTATTGTAAAGGTATTTGTAGTCAGCAGTCTTGAGGAAATAGACGTTTTTCATTTTTGATAAAATCTCCTATTGCAGATATCCAGATCATTTTGACACTACTGTTTTTAGAAAAGAGATACACAGATACATCAACTTCAATTCGATTCACCGAATGTCATCAAAACTCTTTATGACAAAGCTGAATTGATTTCCGCAACTCCACAAAATTCCAGAGATAAAAATATTTTTATAAAAAAATATTCTTGAAAATAATGCATATCCAAAAAGTTTTGTCGAAAGAACCACCCAACGAAGCGAAATTAAAAAAAAACCCAACAACACTAAATAATCAACAACAACCTTTATTAACAAATATAATACATATATTCCTGATCTTTAATAAAAAAATTCAAAATAAATGGCAACAAATTCAATGTCAGAATGGTATTCAAATCTCATGAAACTTTGGAATCGAAACTAACCCGTTCAAATTCGAAGAATTGTGTATACAGTGTTCCATGTCCTCCCTTACACGGGAGGAACGTCGAAACCTTTGAGAATCTGAACACCAAAAAAAATATGAAAAATAAAGAAATTGGAAGATAAAAATTGGCCGAACATTTACAGGGTAACCCAGGGGTGCGTGCAAGCTCCATAACTTTTTTCTATCCAAGCTATCGATTTGATTTCGTTCAGACTATCAGGTAAATATTTCTATTCATGTACAAAATTTGAAACATCCATACATATCCATATGTTTCACCAAAATGGAATTGTGATAGAAACAGGAGTACATCACAAAGGAAACAATTCTAGTAATATTTACTATAATTCCATACAATTTTTTCAACAATCTTCAACTCATTTCGGTGTAACTTTCCGCTACAGTTGTCTACTTCCACCCAGCATGTCTTTCATAGTTGATTATGTTCTCGCCTGCATCTACTTACATAGTTACTGAGGGACGTCTGAAGCAGTGATCAGTATATTTTTTCGCATTGGGGAGTTCTAGATAAGTTGCTATTCTAAATGGTATTTGACCAAATTCATTTTTTCCGATGACCTATCTCAAACACTCGTCATTTTTATAATGTAGAAAAAAAAAGCTTTTGATCAAAATTATGAACTCGCAATGAAGCATATTTTCTGTAAGTATCAGATAACATGACAATTCCTGTCCTTTATCGATGACAGTAAACAAACAATTTATCTTTGTTGTGGTTTCTCGTATAGTTGCGAGTGAAAATATATTGAAATCTTAATTGTCATCTACTGTGATATTTGCTAATTCCTCGCGGCGACAGGTAACAAAAATAAGTGGGGGTTTGATGCCGAAAATGATATACTAGTTACATCAAACGATTATCAAACCCATGGTCACCTATGCGTCATAAGTATGATGGTCGAAAACCAACAGCGGCTCGGCACAAATCAAGCTGCAGAAAGTGTAGCGGTAAGCCTGTCTGGGAATCACAGGGGCCATATTCACATGCCCCCTGCAGCACTAGAGGTAATGCTTAATCCTTCGCCACTGCACTTGTGTATAATGAAAGAGGCGGCAGAAAGTGCCTTCAGAATGCACCAAACTTGAAGACTGGAAATCTGATTAGACATTGAAAGATTCTGGAAAATATTCCACTAGAATCTAGGTACGAGCCATCAGATATTATGCCAACTAGGCACGAGTTAATTATGAAGTGGTTCTGAACAACCACCATTTATTCACCACAAACGGGCCTCAACTGGAAGGAAATGCATCAGTATGGTATACTAATGATACCATGATGGACGGAAGGGCTGGAGTGGGAGTAACATGTCCTAGTTTCAGGCTCACGAAATCCCTAGGCAAAGCTCCAACAATTTTTCAAGCAAAAACTCATGTTATAGAAATTTGAGCCCGAGGATGCCTTGAAAGAAGCTTCAGAGGGGCAAAGATCCATATTCTATCAGACAGCCAAGCAGCACTAAAAGCTCTAAAGTCTAGACACAGTTGTGAGTCAAGACTGACTTGGGACTGCAAACTCTCCCTAAGACAACTGGCTACGAATAATCAGGTTACTCTGATGTGGGTGCCAGGTCACAAGGAACTCAAAAACAATGGAGAAGAGGAGAGCCTTGCCAAGGAAGGCGCAAACACTCAATTTTCTGGTCTTTCCAAAGCCCACGTCAACGAAGAGTTTTATCACTAGGAAGCTGACCAAATTGAAACCCAGTGGAATAAGATTCGAGGGCGAAGACAAGCGAAAAGGCTCCCGAACCCATCGCCAAAGCAAGCTGAACAGCTTCTCGAGTTGTACAAGGAAGACTTGAAACTGGTACCCGTACATTATCCTCTGAGGTATCACCCCAAAGAAACGGAAACATCAGACAGTGAACTGCGAGAACTGCTTTGCGACTGCCAAGCATTGGTTTGTAAAAGGCTCAAGTTTTCCTAACGCCCTCAGAAAACGGATACGCTTTGCAAGGAGTCTCGGAATCTTAGGTCTAGAATAGATGAAGGGTACAAAAGACCTTATAGGCTGAAGAACCCCCTACATGCAAGCATCATTCCCTCATCAATACGCAAAACGTGTCCAATTTGGCCAAAGAATGCTGCAGATAACTGTCTTTGGGGAAAGTGAAGGAAAGGGTTTTCAGAGATCGTCCAACATCCGCAGATGATATGAAAAACCCTTTTGTTCAAGCCTTCCGTTCAACTGATGGATCAATGCTTGCTAGAGTTCGAGGCTCATTTACTAGAAGACTAGCAGCTTGTGTGGAACATGATTCCTCTATGTTCCACGCAAGCTCCTAGTCTTCTAGTAAATGAGCCCCGAACTCTAGCAAGCATTGATCCATCAGTTGAACGAAAGGCTTCCGGATCCAGGTTTTTCATATCATCTGAAGTTATTGGACGATCTCTGAAAACTCTTTCCTTCACGTCGCACAAAGAAATTAACTGCAGCATTCTTTGGTCAAATTGGACACATTTTGCGTATTGATGAGAAAATTATGCTTTCATGTAGATTATAGATTGTAGGGGGTTCTTCAGCCTATGAGGTCTCATGTACCCTTCATCTATTCAAAACCTGGGATTCCGAGACTCCTTGCGAAGCGTATCCGTTTTCTGGGAACTAAATTCCTAATGTCTGAGGGCGTTAGTGAAACCCCTTCGAGAAACTTGAGCCTTTTACAAACCGACGCTTGGAAGTCGCAAAGCAGGTGTTCTGCAGTTCTCGCAGTTAACTGTCTGATCTTTCCATTTTTTTGACGTGATTCCTCAGAGGATGATGTACGGTAAACAGTCCCGTTACCAGTTTCAAGTCTTTCTTGTACAACTCGAGAAGCTGTTCAGCTTGCTTTGGCGATGGGCTCAGAAGCTTGTCTTTGCTCTCAAACCTTATTCCCCTGGTTTCAATTTGGTCTGCTTCCTAGCGACAAAACTCTTCGTTGATGTGGCGCCTTCCTTGGCAAGGCTCTCCGCTTCTTCATTTTTTTCATTTCCTTGTGACCTGGCACCCACACCAGAGAAACCTGTTTATTCGTAGTCAGTTGTCTTAGGGAGAGTTCGCAGTCCCAAGTCACTTGTGAGTCTAGACTTTAGAGCTTTTAGTGCTGCTTGGCTGTCTGATGGAATATGGATCTTTGCCCCTCTGAAGCTTCTTTCGAAGCACCCTTGGGCGCAAATTTCTATAACATGAGTTTCTGCTTGGAAAATTGTTGGGGCTTTGCCTAGGGATTTCGTGAGCCTGAAACTAGGACATGTTACGCCCACTCCAGCCCTTCCGTCCCCTTCCATACCATACTGATGCATTTCCTTCTAGTTGAGACCCGTTTGTTGTGAATAAAAGGTGGTTGTTCAGAACCACTTCATAATTAACTCGTGCCTAGTTGGCATAATATCTGATGACTCGTACCTAGATTCTAGGGGAATATTTTCCAGAATATTTCGATGTCCAATTAGATTTCCAGTCTTCAAGTTTGGTACATTCTGAAGGCACTTTCTCTGCCGCTTCTTTCATTATACACAAGTGCAGTGGCAAAGGATTAAGCATTACCTATAGTGCTGCAGTGGGGCATGTGAATATTGCCCTGTGATTCCCAGACAGGCTAACCGCTACACTTTTTGCAGCTTGATTTGGGCCGAGTGGTGTTGGTTTTTTGGCCATCATACTTATGACGCATAGGTGACCATGGGTTTGATAATCGGTTGATGTAACTAGTATATAATTTTCGGCTTCAAACCCCCACTAATTTTTGTTATTTGTCGCCGCGAGGAATTAGCAAATATCACAGTATATGACAATCAAGATTTCAATATATTTTCACTCGCAACTATACGAGAAACCACAACAAAGATAGATTGTTTGTTTACTGTCATCGATAAAGGACAGAAATCGCCATGTTATCTGATACTTACAGAAAATATGTTTCGTTGCGAGTTCATAATTTTGATCAAAAGCGTTTTTTTTTCTAGATTATAAAAATGACGAGTGTTTGAGACAGGTCATCGAAAAAAATGCATTTGGTCAAATACCATTTAGAATAGCAACTTATCTAGGACTCCCCAATGCGAAAGAATATACTGATCACTGCTTCAGACGTTCCTCAGTAACTATGTAAGCAGATGCAGGCGAGAAATAATCAACTTTAAAAGACATGCTGGGTGGAAGTAGACAACTGTAGCGGAAAGTTACACAGAAATGAGTTGAAGATTGTTAAAAAAATTGTATGGAATGATGAACCTTCTACTAGACATTTTAGTCAATCTGAGAATAATGCAAACTATGTTGAAGCACGAGAATATGAAATTATTTCTCTTCAGAGTACATTTTCTATACAGTGCGCGGCTAAATTATGGAACAAATTCGATATTTTGCAAACAATGTTCTTTTTACAAAAAGCCTGGAAGAGGTCGATTTTTGTTTTTAAATGCCGATTTTTGAATGTATATTCTAAAGAGGTAATGTCACTGGTTTTGAGGTGGTGACGTAATTGGTAATTTTTTTAAATTGAAATAGATGTCTTGTGATACTTCATCTGAAAGGTCTTTCAATACTGCATTCAATAATAATAAATAATTTGATTTGTTTGTAGAGGGTGAACAAAAATTTATATCTTATTTCAGTAAGAGAATAACTTTATAACCAACAAAATACATCATTTAAGTAAAATATTAATTTTTGTTCACCCAGTATAAACGAATCAAATTATTTATTATCATTGAATGCAGTAGGAGAATAGATGTATATCCAACAAAATACAACTTTTAAATAAAATATTAATTTTTGTTCACCCTGTATAAACGAATCGAATGATTTATTATCATTGAATGCAGTATTGAAAGACCTTTCAGATGAAGTATAAGAGAATTTTAATCCAACAAAATACAACTTTAAATAAAATATTAATTTAAGTTCACCCAGTATAAACAAATCAAATTTTCATTATCATTGAATGCAGTATTGAAAGACCTTTCAGATGAAGTAAAGATAATAACTTTATATCCAACAAAATACAACATTTAAATAAAATATTAATTTTTGTTCACCCTGTATAAACAAATCAAATTATGTATTATCATTGAATGCAGTATTGAAAGACCTTTCAGATGAAGTATCATAAGACATCTATTTCAATTTAAGAAATTTACCACGTCAAAACCAGTGACATAACCCCTTTAAAACATGAAAAAATCAGCATTTAAAAACAAAAATCGACCTCTTTCGGGACTTTAGTCTAAAGTACATTACCTGCGAAATATCGAATTTGTTCCATAATTTAGCCGCGCGTTGTATATGTATAAGAAATCAGTTGAAATCAATCAATTTACAACAGGAGAAGACAACGAATCCACATATTTCTATAAACAACTGTTCCAATTGTATTATCAATATTAAGTTATAAAGTACTACACGTGCGATAAAGTTCTACACGGGCGTAAAAGTGCCATTTTACGTCCGCAGAACTGGGCTATAATAAAGTACTACTTTACGCCCGGTCGTACATAAATACATATAAAATTTGACATTCACACCGGGGTCAGATAAAAAGTATTTTATGCACAAGCGGGTTTTCTTCTAGTGTAAAGGAGTACTTTACCGCCCGCCAGACCATTTTATCACCCGCGGTCGGTAAAGTATGTTTTTATAAATTTTTGCTTTATTTACATACTTTGAATAGCAAACTCAAGAACAAACACATCAAAATCATTTATTTAACACGAATATAATACTACAAGAAGTTCATTTATTCAAATTAAAAATGCAATTATTACAATTAGCAATATTCAAAGCCGGCGAATGTTTTGTTGCATTACTGAGATGATATTCATTTTCTCTATTAATTGTACTAGGTTGTTCCAGAGCGTTTACCTTTGATGTTGAGGGTGTATCACAGTCCCTTGACACAACCTTGTTAGCAATATTTTTTCTTGCAAGTTTTGTTTTTTCAATATAACCTTTCCTACACTGCTTGATTTCCAGCCAGCGTGTAACTTAATGTTGGTTAGGTTTTAATTTGCTTCAGCTGAAAGAGTGGCGGAGGAACGCCAAAAATAATGTTCCGTGTATTTACTAGCATTGGGTAGTCCCAAAAAAACTGCAATCATTTGACCAAACGAGTTTTTTCCAACCACTTCATATTTTTAAACACAAAAAATCTTTTGTGTTCAGTCTGTGTTGGACGTAACAAACGATATTTCCTGTAGAGCCCAAGAAAGCTGGGCATCGGTTTCTTCCCAACCACAACCATAATATTTCTGTCCACCTTCGTTTCTGATTCTTTTATGCTGACTAATAGTGATTTCCCAAAAATCTTGAATGTCGTCAATCTTTATTTTTGTAAGTTCTTCACGCCTGCAGGCTCCGCATACTCCAAAAATTAAAGGAACTTTTATAAATAAATACTTGTGATCTGGGGCTTCTGTTAAGAATCAGTGACTTTTTGGGTTGTAACCGTCGCATTTACGATTGAGAATTGCAATTAGTTTAGGGAACTTACTAATATCTATATTATGGTTGATGTTATTCGTGGCTTTCAACATTGAGTGAAAGTTCCACAGTTCTTCGATTTTTCATTAAAATATGATAAAAAAGTATCTTCATTGATTTGATTCAATGTAAGTCCTTTTCCTGTACACCACACTAAATATTTCTGTTACATCTTCTCATACAACTTCCTTGATGTCGATGGAAGAAGATTAAGTTTTGCTTCCTCAGCGGACTCAACAATATACTCCGGAAGATCATTTTCATCAAAAACTAACGATTCCATTGTGAAATAATGCGGACACAATAATGACGCCGACTCAAAAGTATTGTTGATTTGGTTGCTATGGACATAAACAATACGATTTAGATAGAATTATAGCTATTAATATAACGAGATTATTATGCGATTTATAATAGTCGAGGACATTGCTAGGTGACGAGGCGACAGCCGAGTCACCCGCAATGTCCGAGACGGTGTTAAATCGCTAATAATCGAGTTACATTCAAAGCTTTATCGTATCATTGACAACGGCGATGCAAAAATAAAAGCAACAAGGTTTTATGTCATTTCATTTTGGCATTTCAAAAAGTCATCATTGAAATCATGCAAGATTTTGATATTCCTGACGATATATTAGCTGCAGCCAACACTATAAGGTTGAACTTGCTTCCGAACAAATCTAAAATCCATTATGAAAAAGAATATCGGCAGTTTGGTGAGTGGCGAAACAAAGTACATGTTCAAGGTGCAGAAGAAACGGTGTTGCTGGCGTATTTCGCAAAACTCTCTGAGGAATATTCTGCTTCATCCTTATGGCCGAAATATTCCATGTTACGAGTGACTTCAGAACTGAAGGAAAGAGTGGAAATCGACAAATACGGCGCCTTAATACGTTTCATCAAGAAGGAAAACGTTGGATATAGAGCAAAAAAATCAAAAGTATTTACAAGAGAACAAGTCAACGAATTTGTGCGTTCTGCCCCAGACGAGGAGTTTTTTTAATGATGACAGTGGCTTTTTTAATTGGAATTGAAGGAGCCTGTCGAACCAATGAATTAGCGAAGATGACCACGGAAGATGTTGACGTTTTAGAGGACAAGCTGATTGCTACTATTCCCGACTCAAAAACCCACAAGAAACGGATTTTCGCTGTGGTATCTGACGGCGAAGTCAATCCTGTGCTTTTATTTAAAGAGTACGCAATATTAAGGCCAGTCCATGTTACTCACCGAAGATTGTATCTTATAGAAAAGGGAAATGTACGGTACAGACTTGCGGTATTCATTTCTTCTCTAAAATACCTTAAAAAATAGCTGAGTATCTCTCACTTGAAAATCCTAATATGTATACTGGTCACTGCGTTAGAAGATCTTCGGCAAATTTTTTTGTTAATGCTGGAGGAGATATATTAGACCTACAAGAACTAGGTGGATGGGAATCGGCAAAGGTTGCTAGAGGGTATTTAGAAGAAAATGTGACCAAAAAAGTTTCCATTGCTCGCAAAATTCAAATCGGCGATGTTTCCGGCAGTGGATTAAGCACTGGGGAACCACACGAAATCGAAAGCAGTGCTTGTTCGGTCATTAATTCATCTTCAGAGGATATACCTATGATCGTGGACGCTAAAGGCAAAGATGTATCCATCAAATTTGAAAACTGTCAAAATATTGTTTTAAATGTTCATGAAAACTAGTTCTAATATTATTTGGTATCTAACGTATTATGCATTTGTAACTAACGTATTAAATTATGGCAACTAATGTATTATGAGTAACTAAGGTTTTATGTAGATTTTGGTACGTTTATGATGTTAATAATTATCAATAAAGATTTCATATAAAAATGTCTTAATCTTCAATGATACGATAAAGATGTCTAAAAATCCTGGTGTATTCACTGATTCGATTTTGTTTAGAATTTTTGGGGGACAACAAATGGATGGCGTTGAATTCTGCTTAGAACTTCATTAGTAGATGGCGCGGTTTGGGAATGTTTGTGTCACGCTAAATCGGCTAAATGTCAAACTTCAATCCTATGAAATTTAGTTTTTCTGTCAACATAACATTATTGGTAATTGCATATTATTATGCGAAAATTGTGAATTGATCGTTTACAAAGATTATAGTTCTACGAACAATTTACTACAATGTTTACATCTGTGTGTCAGAAATCAGATGAGATTTTGCTTGAAGTCCACCTGGCGATTCTTCCAAAGGGATTTTCTCTCAAACGGCCTTTTTGGGATCATGGAAACTTCCACGAAGGAAGGAGAAAAAGTAGGAGAGTGGACTATTGTCTCTAGACGATGAATTGACTTGAAAATTGAGGGGATTGGAAAATATCTCCGATGACATTGTTCCATTAAAGTTACCGATACGAATTATTACCAAGCCCTTCACTGCCCATCTCTGCCAGACTATTACCTCTTCAACAACTTTCTGACCTGAACAGAATCAGAGAGTTCATTGTAGATATCATCAAATCTGTTGATAAAGTTGAGAAATCGATGAATCCTGGTCTGCTTCTTCCAGATATCTTAGAATGACTTCTCCGGAAAAGGTGAGCCCTACTAACAAAGGTGAGGAGGAAAAATAAACTAATCAGCTTCTCTTTTATGTTTCAGTAACACCCGCATGAGATAATCGGAGAAGGAGGGCAATCTAAACCAAGCAGTTGTTCGGAAGAACAAGGCCCACTCCCAAAATCGATAAGGCTAATGACTATTATTAGGATAATCATAACTTTTTAATAAACACATGAATTTCACAAGTGAGCGTGGACTTTTCATTCTATTGAGATGTCTTGATTTTGGCTAGTGAATTCCGAACCGCCACAGAGGGTCCCATGGCTCTTTGGAAGAAAATATCCACTAGATTTAGAATTTTCCAATACTTTTAATCAGAAGATTGTCATCTCATGGGAAAATTTTTGTACAAAATATATATGGTATGAAAAATAAATATAAAAGTAATGGGAAAAATATTGAACTTGCCAGTTACTAGATAAATTATAAAAATAAGGTAGTTCAGAGACGATACAAATTAATTTATACATATACGAGTCATTTTACAAGGTGATTTGAGTTCTAGCGGTAAGATAGTCGTGTTGTCTGCCAAAATAGTGAACATCTATCAATTTGCCCAAAAGTTCTTACTCAAACCAATTGAAGCTTCGTCCCTGAAGCTGTAGAGATGAAGCTTACGTAACAGTCAAAAGCTTTAGATATGCCGCAAAACACTTCAGCGCTCACTTCCTTCAGATTAGAATATAGATTTTTCAGAAAGCAAAAGATTGCATCTCCTGTACTTTTATTGGTTTGAAAGCTAAATTAAGTAATCGTATGTAATTTGCAGCACTTCATGAAAGCATTATCTGCCCCCATCATAAGATTTTTATCATGAGCAAACGTCCTTTGTAATTGTGGATCCATCAAGTATGTCGAATTTCTCAAAATATTTTTCTTGTTGAAATTACTAGCATATACATATTTATCCATTCCGATATCACTTATTGAAATGATTTTCCAGTGTATTGTATATTCATAATTAACAATCAACTTATATTCCAAAATAAATATGGATAATAATGATAAACAATGGAAAACACATACTGATTGTCAATGAGATAACACATCGAATGCATTACCAATGCAGTGATCACCATAAAAATATATATATATATATATAACATGTAAATGTTTCAATCAAAGGAATCTCGGAATAATTTTTTTTTACTAATTATGACAATATTGTCTCATAATATATTTAATTCTACCCAAAAACATAATTATCCTATTGATCTTGCAAATACTAAAATACCCGATGAGTTTCCTCATTCTACATTTTGTTATTAATTCCTTGCGACAAGCATAAAAACCATAAGATTTGATTTTTTACTTAATGAAATTTACTATTTCCAGAATGAAGGAGAGAGAATAGGCTACCCTCAAAATAGAATAACAAGGCCACACAAGACCAACAACAAAAAAAAAATTTTTTACCTGATAATACTGTAAATTGAACAGGGGAGGATTATCCAATACTTCACATAATCTTACAGGAAATTTTGGTATTCCTTTTATTCATCAATCTGTCCAAATTTATTTTGAAAAAGAAGTATTCAAAAAAGTGTTTGTGGAGTAGAGACACTAGTTCATGTCATTTGCTGAAAATTATACAAAACATGTAAGTTCTTTCCTGAGACACGTCTGAATGGAATGAAATTTCAATATCTCGAACAGAGAAAATAAATGAAATTCAACTTCTCAAGCAAAGCGGGAATTGAATGGAGGAGGATTATCCAACACTTCACATAATCTTACGGGAAATTTTGGTTTTCCTTCTATTTATCAATCTGTCCAAATTTATTTCGAAAACAAAGTATCTAAAAAAGTTTTTGTGGAGTAGAGACATTCATGCATTTATTCATGTCATTTGCTGATGATTATACAGAACATGTAAGTTCCTGAGACACGTCTGAATGGAATGAAATTTTAATATTTTGAATAGAGAAAATAAATAAAATTCAACTTCTTAAGCAAAGCGGGATTGTCCAAAAATTGTTGATACGGCTTCGTCGACTTGAGTCTTGCCGCTTGGTGTTACCTACTTTTTTGCCCCATGAACAGGAATTCGAAGTCAAAACGCGTCGTTCTCAAATACTTTCGGAGGTTCAAAGATCAAGAGAAGCGACTTTTCCGCCTCTTTTAGCAATAAGAAATGTTCAAACACATCTCAATTATAATTTATGAAATTTGATGGGCCTTTTCCACTATCCACATACATTTTGAACAAGCACCGACTTTGAATTTGTGTTCATGGCCCAGAAATACATAAGCACCAGTTCGGTGGAGCCGTATCAACAGAAAATTAACCATACAAAATTGGTACGCCCTACAATTGTTCATAATTATATATAACACTGACATAAGTACATGAAATAGTTTGTTCTAAAATATGTTACATCGATCGATCACCCTCAAAATATTTCACAACGAATTGACATAACCTTAGAGGCGACAGAAGCACAGTCACAGAACGCATCATAGACACAAATCACAAAAACACCCTGTGTGATCTGTAATTGCAGTTTACTGAATTATGACAAGAAACGACGTCGGCGCCATCTGAAACTTTAGATAACTCCCTTTATCAAGTGGGCTGGTGTCCCCCAGTTTGTCCCAATATAATAATAATAATAATAATAATTCGTTTATTGCACACCACATTTTATAACATTTAGAAAAAAAATATATATTTATAAATCTGTAGGTAGGTACCTATGTGATGAGCAAATGGCCTTTGGTTCGGATTGCTAAGTTACCTCGCATCTGATCTTCCACCAAGGCCTTCATTTGAGAAAAGTCATGTCAATAGGGCTGAGAAGAAGGATGAGATCAGCGAAGTAAGAGAGAGAGAGAGAGGTCAGGAAAGGTCAGGAAAGTGCACATTTTTTACATTTCCTCAGATTCTCGATGCGAATGCTTCGTTTGTTGCTTTAGTTGTGCTGAGCAAAAAATAAATGATTTTTGAATGTTTTTTTGAAGGTACTGATCGTTAGGTCGAAACAGTTGGGGTTCCAGGTGTTTATGTAATTGATTGTATCAGATATATTATATGAGAATGAGCGCTTGAACAATTCTTTTTTGTGAGCAGGAATACTCAAAACCAATTTCCTTCTTAAAGTTGTGTTCTATAAGTTGAATGATCATGTAAGTAGGGGGGATTTTTATACTTGATGATTTTAAAGAAGGGGCAGACTGTGTGTATGCATCTGCGGTTGCTCATGTTGAGCCACTTTAAATCTTTTAGTTTGTGAGAAATTCTGGGTCTACTTCTTATACTAAAAATTAGTCTCATGCATGAATTTTGTAGTTTTTGTGTACGCCTTATGTCATTGCTATCTAAACAATTGTGATAGACCACATCACAGTGATTAAAGTGGGACAAAACTAGTGAATCGCATAATATTTTTTTGACCTCTGTACTTAAGAATTTCCTATGCGGATATATCAATTTCAAAGATGCATAAGCAGTTTTGAGTTTATAAGTGACATGTTCAGTGAATCTAAGCTCAGAGTCTATAATAAGCCCTAAATTTCTAGAGTAAGACTTGAAATTAATTTTGAAATCTCCAATTTTCAGATCGTAACTTTTTGCCTGCTCGCAAATATTTTCGGTCCCGAATATCATAGCAACTGACTTATTGGGATTGATTTTCAACATATGATCTGCAGATTCTTCCAAAATTGCATTCAAGTCACTATTGATACAGTTTACGGCCTCTGCGAGATTTGGTGGATCAAAGGAGAAATATATCTGAGAATCATCTGCGTATCAATGGTAGTTGCAGGATTTCAATTTTTCAGTGAAAGTGGATGTGTATAGGGTGTAAAATGAAGGTCGTAAAATGCTGCCTTGCGGTACCCCTGAATTTATTTCCTGCCAATTCGAGGATGTATCACTTAGAGTAACCTTTTGTCTTCTGTCATGTAAATAGGATGAAATTAATACTATAGCTGTATCACTGAATCCAAAATAGTGCAATATAGAGAGTAGTATTCGATGATTCATGGTGTCGAATGCTTTCGAGTAGTCTAATAATATTAAAATTGTTACTTTGTTTCCATCGAGAGCTCTAATTATATCATCGATTATTTTTAATGTTGCTGTAGCGCAACTGTGGCCGCTTCTAAAACCAGACTGTTTCAATGGTAATATATTATGTTGATCAACGTAAGATCTGATTTGATTTTCCATTATTTTTTCTAGAATTTTTGAAAATGAGGGAAGGACGCTGATTGATCTCAGGTCATTATAACTCTGGGTATTACTAGTTTTTGCTATGGGCATTACTTTTGCACTTTTCCATAAGTTGAGAAAGTAATTTTGACTTATACATTCATTCATAATGTGAGTAATTATAGATATAATGAGGGGTCCACAAATGTTTATATTTATTCCATCATCACCATAAGCCTGCGATTTTATATTATCAATTATTTTAGAAATTTCAATTTCGATAGTCAATGAAAAAGTAAACTGTTCGTTCAATCCTTCTTTTTGGTGGGAGTTATAAAAGTTCATTAAGTGTTCATTCGGTTGACCCCCATTAGTACAAGAACTTAGGAAAAAATCATTAATAGCTTCGGCGTTTTTCAGTTGCTTTGGTAGTTCTTTGTTTCCACTCTTAGTGACATTCAGTTTCTTAAGTTCGTTCCATTCACCCTTGATATCTGTGTTATTTAGTTTGAAATTTAAGTGTGCCTTTTTCTCAGCTTTTATAGCTTCGTTGGTCAGATTTCTCAATTCCTTATAGTATGACCAATGCTGTGGGAGTTTTGAGTTTTTGAATGTAGCTAGACTTTTTTTCTTAGTTTCTGCATTAATTTGATGTTGTCAGTAATCCAAGGAGTATATTTACAGTTTTTTGTCAAGTATTTCATTTCTGGAGCATGATGATCAAGAATTTGAAGAATGAATCCATTTAACTGATATATTTTGTGATCAATATTGTCCGTGTTATAAATTAAGTACCAAGGTAGATCTGCCAAATTGCTTCTGAATCTATCAATATTTTTATTCTTAAATATTTCTATATTTAACTATCTGATTTTGTGGTTGTCTACCTTCACCAATATGAAATTTGGCCTGTATCTCACTTCGGAGATATCTTCACAATTCGTGATAATTAAGTCTAATAATGAGGAGCATGTATAAGTGAATACACTATGGTTTTCAGACAACTTAGATGGAATTAAAATATCGCTATTGTCAGTGTCAATTGCTGTCAATCAGAATATGAGTATATACTGGGTGAGTCAAAATTATTTTAATTCCAAATATAATTTAATGAAATAAATACTGGCGTGTACATAAAATTACCTATGTATCTCGGTCGTAAATAGCGTTTAGAACCATTGGCGTATAAAGTTATATCCACGCCATCGGGCGCTAAACGGCTATATTACGACCTAGATACATGAATAACTATTATAAAACTTGCTTGGAATATTTCATAATGTGGCGCACATCCCAGGCTCGTCGCACAGCATGGTCGTAGAGAGATGATTCAAAGTAAACTAATCGATAATAAATTCTTTGAAACTGTTGGAGTGAACTCTGGAAAAGTCACTTTACATAATATTCACATCTTTTCTGATGTTACATAACGAAACTATACTTTTTTATTGTATCTGTTTATTTCCTTGTGACATTTCACGGGTTTGTGAACGATCAGAATGAATGAAATTCATGTTCCCCCCAAACCTTCCTTTTTCCATGAACCGTTTCTTTTTTTTGCCGTGTGACTAATACATTTTCGCTTTCCACATATTTTTCGATACTATTTTATATCTTTTATTTATTAATACACTCTTCTACAGGATGAATCCCATCTACAGAACATGAATAGATTTACATCATAATACATCATACAATAACATCATTCTGCGGAATCATACATGTAGCCTATTATAGATATTCACCTATTTGAAAAATTCGGATTTGATAAGATTACTGAACAGTTGAATATATCTATGCATTTTGAGTTGTACTTCGATAGCATATTGTGTACTGGTGAAAACTTAAACTTGTTTGTACGTGCTGCTGGGAGATACAGTTCTTGCAATACATTAATCTAGTATTTCTATCAGAGCGGGACAATCCATTTGTTTTTATTGATGGTTTGATATAAAAAATCTCTGAATAGCTTTCACGTGTAAACTCATTCATCTTGTGGCTCTCCAGAAGTTCACTTTGGGAAATACGTCTTGGTGGATAGGAGTCATCTATTCTATTTTGTCGTTGAACTGATTCTATTTTGTCGTCATGCAATGGCCCAGATAGCACACAACTTGCCGAAGATGTCCATTTTTGGTCCCTCATAGGTTCGAATGTCCCGGACCTAGTTCGAGCGTCCTATGGACGTCCAACACGAGACCATTGTGGGAAAGTCGAGACGAATGTACTCAGTATGTCTTTATAGGGCATTTTTCTCTACTTGTTAAAAATGAACAGGGAGAGGGGGGCAATAAAATTGTAGATAGAATGTTGGTTTCGCGATTCGCTCCCTTGTTCTCAGAATTTCAGATCTAGTACTTTCTTGCAATTTAGAGTATTTTTGTTGGTAGTCCAGAAGAAAATAGAGGATACAATGTATTTTCATATTTTCCTTTGCCACATTAATAAAAAAGGACACAACACACATCAGTGCACATCATCAATATTTCAATTCTCTATAGAGTCAGTTATTAATATAATATTGAAAATAGCAAATATTCGTATTGGTTTTGAATGAACTGTTAAGCCATGTAATTACAGAGAATATTTCTTCCCTACAAAACAGCATAATATTCTCAAACAATATCGTGATAGCCAGAAAAAGTTCAATAAGGTTCACATGCTTGACTGAAAGAGCTGATAAGCATGCGCTCGTTAAACCATACGTTGTTATTGGAAGACAATTAAAATTCACTTGAAAATAATTATCAAGAAGTAACCCTTGTACACCGGATTCATAAATGACTCATCTGAGAGGGTAAACAAGATTATTAATTGCCACTTCACAGCGCGATCATAAAAACGGATTCAATGCAATTGTAAAGAATGACAGCCATTAAATATAACTCTTCCTGGAAAAGGCATAAAATTATGTTTTATATATTTTTATTTATGACAGAAACAAAACAACCCATTAATCATCAATGCGTGCAATGACCAAAACACAGCCATTATTTTTGGTTGAAGATAATTATAATTACTAGTCGCGGTTAGACAAATTATCACGTGATTCGATAACGGGATATAAAAGCGCAAGTTTGATATCAAAATAATCATTCGGGGTTCAACAGTGAACCAAAGAACATGTAACCTCAAAGTAAGGTTAGAATTCAATTCAGTGTTAAAACAGTAGCAAAGCCAGTCATATCGTAGTTGTTATCCGGTAATATGTCACTCTCAAAAATGAGGTTAAAAAGTCAGTCGAATAACAGTATCGTACAATAATAATGATAGTTTCCAATCAATATAGAGAACTTCAGAAACCATAAGCGACTGCAAATCAAATGTTGAACGCTCCAAGTGAAAGTACATAGTGAACATTAGTTTTTTTTCAACAATTGCCTATTTTTGTCAACGCTTCCAGAACAGAGATAATACAACGGGAGTCCGCAATTCAATAGTTCACGATCTCTTAGAAAAACCATAGCCATATTGCGCTATACTGATATACCGGGCGAATAAAATGAAATAACCAATTGACGCGGAATTAATCGACATAATAATAAAATCAAGACTGATTGTCGTTAAAAAACTACTCCAGTGAATAAGTGTGAAACAGGGGAAGATATGTAAGTTTTTCTATATTTATGTTTATGGCAAGCCCTTTTTTCTTATGTGCATGTGTCTGTAACAAAGAGCAAAAGAGAATTACTTCTAGCCGTTTGTGGCAATTGATTTCAAGATTTTGTTCAGTAAAATTATTTCGATTTTGTAGCCAACTGTAACATTAACTGCCAACAAGTTACACTCGTTTTCGTTGTATGAATATTGTTTCATATTATTCGTCGATAGAACGAAGGAAATAAGTGTGTCAATTTTTTATCAAATATATATGTACAGTTCTTAACATTTTATGAGTGCATTATTTTTGTGTTATTATTTCATGGTAAATTATTGTTTTTCGAAATTCCTCCTTTTTTTTTTTTTTTTTTTTTTTTTTTTTTTTTTTTGGTTTTGAAGGGGGAAACCGCTTGGCACCTGGGCCTTGTGTCTATCAGCTCAGGTAGTGTCGGGCGCAACTCCGACTAAAACCCCCCCCTCGCCCTCCTATGCTTGGGACCATCTTGTCGACATAGCGTCAAGCATAGGCGGCGTACCATGCAGCTGCTTCTTTCTCTATCTTCGCATGGGTTTTCCACGTCACGTCACGTACAGTACATAAATAAATAAAATAAATAAAATACTATACTAAAATATCAAAAACATAGGATCACAGACTCAAATATCACAGTTCATCTCCATCATTTATTGGGAATCGGTCCTGCCTTTGCATAGCCCTCTCTTCCCTTTCTTTAGCCTCCATCACCTGTCTCAGAAAATTGTAGCCCGCCTGCCATCTTCTTTCATCAGTGATCATGAGTCCGATCATGTTCTCAGGCATAATTGTTACCCCCAAGGCCATTTCCGCGTTGTGTCGCTCTCGTTCCCATCTCTTGCATCCAAATATTGTGTGATTAGGGTCATCCCATTCACCACAATACAAGCACCAATCGTCCGCGGCTTTTCCTATCTTATAGGTGTATTTTCTGAAAGACCCATGCCCGCTTAGGGCCTGGGTTACATAGTAATTTGTGCCCTTATGGCTACATTCTATCCACGCTCTCAGGTTCGGAATGAGTCTTCTGGTCCATTGAGCAGTAGTAGTATTTTCATCCCATCGCGTTTGCCATTGTTCAATGGTCCTGTTCCTCTCTTCCTTCTTTCCCTTTTCAGTCAGATTGGGAATGGAATCCAGACGTATCCTTTCCTCTATCATGAGGTCTATTGGCGGTATTGCCGTTATGACGCACAGTGCATCAGCCGACACAGTCCTATAGGCCATGGCCACGCGGAGTAGCAACTTCCGCTGCGTTGATATCAACATGCCCCTGTATGTCTTCACTCTGGTGACATCGCCCCACACGGGAGCCGCGTATAGGAGGACGGACTGCACCACTCCGTACATCACTCTTCTCTTATATAGGCCAGGTCCCCTTGTGTTTGAAAGGACCCTCGTTAGGGCCGTCACCTGCCTATTCGCCTTGTCACAGGTCTCCCTGACGTGTTTATTAAACCTCAGTTTGTCGTCAAGCCAAACCCCGAGATACTTAACGAATCTTTTTGGAATTATCTCCGTGCCAGCCAGCTCGAAGCGAATTCCTTCCCTCTTCCTGCGTCCCCTGATTATGATAGCCTCGGTTTTCTGCGGGGCAATCTCTAACCCATTATCCTCCGTCCAGCGTTTAATTATTGCTAAGCTCTGGTTTGCAGTGCGCGTCAGCTCGTCACTTTTGTCGGCCGTGATTGTAAGTGCAAGATCGTCGGCGTACGCGACGGTTGCGCAATTCCTCGGGAGGTCCAGCGTTAGGATGCCATTGTATAACACGTCAGGTTCATCCTTATTTTCCCAGAGGTCAGCTCTCGACTCGATAAGTAACTCCCGATTGCAATGCGTAAGTAGGGGCTAATTTGAAGGCGGCCCAGTTCGTGCTTTATCAGGTGCCACTTTGCCGTGTTGAAGGCATTTTTTATGTCAATCATGATCACCGCTCCCCATACCTTCCGATCACTGTTCACCCTCTCCAGCACGTGCTTGATGGCTCCTACCGTTGATCTTTTGGCTATGAAGCCGAACTGGATGCTGGCTATGCCCTCTCTGTTTCCTAACTCCTCTTCCAGCCTGGCCTTCAATAGGTATTCATATATTTTCCCAAGGCAGTCCAGAAGACAGATTGGTCTGTGTTTCCCATCTATTCTCGAATCCCCTTTGGGAATCAGGATAGCCTTGCCTTTTTTCCAGCTGCCTGGAAAGACTCCTTGTCTGAGTAATCCATTCATTATCGTGAGTATTGTGTCTGGTATCGCCTCTATGGCGTACTTCACCGTCTCCGGTTGGATCCCGTCGGGCCCCGGGGATCTCCTGCTCTTCAGCTTCCGCGCTGCCTCTTTTAGCTCTTCCCCAGTGAATGGGTG
This sequence comes from Gonioctena quinquepunctata, assembly GCA_018342105.1. NCBI lineage: Eukaryota > Metazoa > Arthropoda > Insecta > Coleoptera > Chrysomelidae > Gonioctena > Gonioctena quinquepunctata. Next base: position 274,048 of record JAFIRS010001266.1, on the reverse strand, counting down.
GAGGGGTAGTTCTATGTCAGGCTCCTGGTTTTCGGGGTCAACCTCTGCTGTCCCAGGGAAGAGTTCAAGCAGTATGTTTTCCCTGCGTGCTTCATCCATCTCGTACGGAGACCTGAATCCCTTCAGGTCCCTGATCGCGATCCGATATCCCTGCCCCCATGGGTCCTCCTCCAGTCTGTCGCACAGCAACTTCCACTCCTCCTTTTTTGCCCTAATAATTTCTTTCTTCATCGCCTTCCTCGCTTCCTTGTAGACCCTTTCCAGTTCGTCAACCTGGTCTTGCGGGGCATTTGTCCTGCCGCGCATTCTGGTGAGCTCTCTCCTAGCGTTTGTACAGGATTGCCTGCTCTCCTTGATGGAATCATTCCACCATACGGGTTGCTTTCTGTCCGCCCCTGCGTTGGTCCGCACCGTGCTACTTTCTTGAGCATTCCTAATTACCTCTGTGAGCCCCTGAGTGTCAGTAATGTTATGTTCAAGCAGTTGCAGGGTATCCTTGAGGGTCACTTGATCTATACATCTCTGCCGCGGCTGTTCTGTCCTCTTGACCTGGAGATTGGTCTCTACCCGGAAGGTTATATATCTGTGGAGACTACCGGATTCCTCTTGCGAGACCTGCCAGTCATTAACCTTCGTAGAGATCCGGTCGGAAGCTAGGGTAATATCTATGATTGACGATTGGGCCGCTCTTACGAAGGTGGGTTCCCTTCCGCAATTATGTACCATCATATTCGTTGCGTTCATCCAGTCCTCAATGTACCGTCCCCTCGCGTCCGTGATGTTGCCTGTCCACAAGCTGGATTTTGCATTAAAGTCGCCCAATATGATCACCTCCCTGTTTCCGTCCCGCACATGCTGCGCCAGCTCGTCGATATATTGCTGGAATCGAGTCTGAGTGGAGTTGGGTGAGATGTAGCAATTGTAGATACCAAAGTCATCAAAGTCTAGGCAAGTGAAGCCGTGTTCCGCTGTATGGCTGGTGACTCCGCACGTTCTGTTTCTGCACCAGGCCGCTGTGTTCTCATCCAAGTCCATAATCCATCTGGTATCTGCCCTAGTGATGGATAGACACGGTTCCTGGATGAGAACCAGGTCCGCGTGTATTTCCATCGCCGTCCTCAGCAGCAGGTGCTGCGCATGTCTCCGTCTATCGACATTCACCTGTAATATCTGGATCATTTTTAAGCCTTGTATGGCCTCCCCCTACCCCTATATCATTACGCCCGGTGAGCGATTCGTCTATTAGCCCATTAGCCCCGAAATTCCTCCTGAACGGTAGTACTTCCTGAATGAACAACTAACGCCCAAGCACAGGGAGAAATGAAACATGTCCAGTAGGCCGCTCCTGGTACATAGTTTTGGTTCGACTACCTTCAGGTAGTCGATGCTCTCGCTGCTTATTTTCGCAATCTAACGAGAAAGTCGGGTTTTACAGGTGTGGTGTGTTAATTCATAACGCCCTGTAAGTCCGGACTTAACAAAACGTCAAATTTATTTCTAATGGAACTTTTATTAAAATTGGAGATTTTTAACACAAACCAACATATTGCTTTTAAGCCAAGCAGTCGGAATCAGTCGAAGAGCACCGCCGACTTGGGCGCCTCTAAACGGATCACTTTTGCAGTCGGAGTTCGGTATCGGTTATACAATTCGTACGTCTCGTCAAGTGTCAAAAGTCAAAGTGTCACTTGTCAATTAATTTTTCGGATTTTGTGTTTATGAATTTTTGGGGCCATGCGTAACAATTGGCAACGTTTATTACATGTCTTATTAGTGTTTATGCAGTGATATTTTTGGGTGACTTCTCCATACTGTGGGCGGGGTGTATCGGTATAGGTTTATAGTATGTTTTTCAGTATAATAAAAATCAATGGCGGGGAAGAGTCACTTCTAGATGCAGTGAGCACTTTTGGCTTGAGTTTTTTCGAGGTTTGAGGTTATCTTAATTATGGCTCTTATGAAGAAATATTATATGCGTGCTAAGCGAAGTAGGCTCAATACAGATATCGAGACAGATATCACAATCCAAAATACATCTGAATATGGCCACAATATTAATGAATTGATTAATGATTGTTCCTCAGGTAATTCCCAATTAGTGTCACCATCAACAAGTGATTTTAATTTGGATCTACCTGACTTACCGTCACTTGAACTACCAGACTATCTTTTATATTTTATTTTGTTCCATTTCTTTTGTATCTGTGCATTGACAGGATTTCAGTTATTAAATATTTTTATAAAAATTTTTAATCGAATCGGACCATAATCATAAAACTCGTCCGCCATCTCGGAGCCGCCACTTCAAATTTATGAATTTTGATACAAAATTCATAATCTCCGACCCCGAAAACCACTACATACCAATTTTGAATCAAATCGGACTATAATTACAAATCTCGTCCGCCATTTTTTGTTTTTAATTTCTCAATGCATTGTCATCGGAGTTATAAACAGTTGCCAAATTTCAGTTCGGCAAGTTCTCCAAAAATGGATTACAAATTTTGAACCGGAAAGAATGACAGAACGAACGAATGGCAGAACGAACGAATGACATACGAACGAAGCAAGTTAAATGAAAGCTTGTGAAAACATACCCCATTAAGACCATCGAATATAAATTGTAACAGGTTGTTTTTAAAATACGCAAATGGCAAATGTTCTAAATAGCCTGTAGGGATAAATACATTTGGTGAAATGGCATGTCTTATAGCAACGTACCTAAACTTGCCCAATCCAACATCTTTTACAGGACACTGCTTTAGGTCTTCAGCCACTATGCTAGCAAATTCTGGAGGAGACCTTCAAACAATAAAATAAATGATAGTTTAAAAACTAAAGAATACCCTTTAATAGAAAACTAAACTAAAAAGTAGAAAATAATTTTAAATGAGTTTGAAATAAGAATACAGTGATTAACAACAAATTTATTTCATCGTAAAAAAGCGTGGGGTGCTTGATGTCAATTGTTGTTGATATTTCATGGACAGATATTGGTAAAAGTAGAATCATTATGAAAATATCTTAAAAAGCACCCCTCGCTTTTTTACGATGAAATAAATTTGTTGTTAATCACTGTATTCTTATTTCAAACTCATTTAAAATTATTTTCTACTTTTTAGTTTAGTTTTCTATCAAAGCGTGTTCTTTAGTTTTTAAACTATCATTTATTTTCAACTTTTCAGTTTTGTTTTCTATTAAAGCATGTTTTTTAGTTTTTCAAACTATTATTATTATTTAATTTTTTTAACTATTACTCTCCAATTTTGAATAGAATCGGACCATAATCACAAAACTCGTCCGCCATTTTAGAGCCGCCATAATCTCCGACTCTAAAAACCCCCACATACCAATTTTGAATATAATTGGACCATAATCACAAAATTCGTCCGCCATTTTGGAGCCGCCATCTATAATTTTTCAATTTTTACAAAAGAATCATAATATTGGACCCCAAAAACCCCCACATACCAATTTTGAATAGAATCGGACCATAATCACAAAACTCGTCTACTATTTTGGATCCGCCATCTTGAATTTTTCAGTTTTGATAAAAGAATCATAATTTCTGACCACGAAAACCCTCAGATACCAATTTTGAAGCGAATCGGACCATAATCACAACACTCGTACGCCATATTGGAGCCGCCATTTTTTTTTTCAAACAAAAATTTATTAATGCATTGTCACCGGAATTATGTACACCTGCCAAATTTCAAATCATTCGTATGTCTCGAAGTGGGTCAAAATCGCGCCCAAAGGAGTCGGTTACAAACAAACATACGGTTATAACATACAAGTGAAGCTAATATAAAGCGTGTAAAAACATTGGGGTTGAAGTCTTCTGCTGTTGCAGAAGGCTATGTGGATAGCGCAATTACACAAAAGAATAAAATTTTGATGGATGACAGTAAGCCATCTTCTTTCGTTTCTAGAAGCCACAGTTTTACTGAGAGAATTTGTGGAACCACTCGATTCTCAAACTAGAAGTACAGAAGTAATGTCACAGAATTTTTCAAACTTTGTATTTGAAAAGATCAAATCCATAAATTTTGGTAGTTGTAATAATTTTTAATATTTCTAAGAACTGAAAACCTGATTTATTGAGCACCGTTTCCTTTGTTATTGTTATTTTGTTTTGTAGGAGTTAAATATGTTGTAAACATCAAAGAAACGTATGTTCGTAAAATGTACATTTATTACTTTACACGCACTAGTGCGTGAAATAACTTTTGTATTTCTAATGTTAGTGGACAATATGTACGGTAGTAGAAAAAAATATTGTATTCAATTCGTGTGTAAAGGGCTTTTTTGACTCATATGATTTTGAGAATATTCACATTTGTCAAAAAAGGCCCCTTCACACACTTGTTACATAAATAACTATTTTCCCGAAAAAAGGACTTATATAAAGATATATATAAAAAAAATTGAAAAAAAATAATAATTTTCAATTTGAGCCTTATAAAATTATCTGCCTCATCACTTACGTTTCTTATTTTGAATTATTGAATATAACAAACATTTATGATATTTCCGCTTCATAGATAGATAGATATATTATTTATTGTCTCATTTTTTATTGTACAATAGATTAGACATTGTCAAAAGAAAGATACAAAAAACTGAACATATACAGGACAAATAATTATTAACATAACATTTCCCGACATATATACAGAATACACAATAGTAATTGTCTAGATTAATATACATATACAGGACAGGAAATAATTATTTACATAAGATTTCCAGACATTTGCAAAATACATAATAATAATAAATAAAATGAATAGCATTTAAAAATTGCTAGACGAATGCATTTCTTAGGTGTTATCAAAGTAACTTTCAAACTCTTTCAAATTATAAAAACACTCGTCATGAAGGATTTTCTTCAACCTTCTCTTAAATATAGCATATGATTCGCTATCCTTAACGATAGCCGGAAGTTTATTGTAATATCGAATGCCAGCATTATTTTATACTGCTTGAAAATTTCGCGACAAGAAGTTCTATAGTATAGATTGAATATTAATCTTAGGATTCGTTTCTGTAAAACAAAAACTATTTGCACATCACGTCCCTGACCCCAGATTATGACACTGTAGCTAATAGCAGAGTAAGCAGTATATGTTCAAAGGGAATTCCTATCTAGCATGGATTTAATACGGTCAATAAGTAGAAACATTGATTAATCGTTTTGCAAACACCATCAATCTGTTTCTCTCATGTAAAATTACTGTCAAACGTTGTTCCCAAGAACTTTACCGATTTAGATGTTTCAATGGTGGATCCATTGAATGAAATTTGGCATTTCAAAGAGGTTTTATACAAACCGAAATAGTCGATACATGCAGTTTTCTCTAAGTTTATAATGAGCTTATTCCTAGAACACCAATTTTCAAATTCAATGAGAGTTTTGTCAATTTTTTTGAGTAGGTTATGTTCCGAATGATCCGTTATAACCATGCAGGTATTGTCAGCATACATGAATACTTCAGCTTGCGTTATATAATGAGGTAAGACGTTGACGTATAATAAGAAAATCAACGGTCCAAGGATACTGCCTTGTGGGGTACCAATATCATACTCTTTGGAAATGACCTCGTCAATTTTCACGATTCTAGGTAGGAGAGAAAACAATCGTTAATACAACCACGTATACCTATTGCGTTTAACTTTACTGAAACAAAAGATTTGTCAACCGTGTCGAAAGCTCTTGTCAAATCAAATAAAACAGACTCAACATAATTACCACTACCTAGTTGTTTATTAATATATTCGGTATAACCGACTATACTAGTTTCAGTCGAAAAACCTTGTCTGAAACCATGCTGACAATTTGTAAGTAATTTGAATAACTTCAGATAGTACTCTACTCTTTTAAAAGCAAGTTTTTCTATAATTTTAGCAAATACACTCAATAAAGCTATTGGTCTGTAGTTTTCTATGTTGCTAGGGGTCATCCTTTTTAAATAATAAAATTATGGAGGCTATTTTGAGGCTTGTTGGGAAGGTGCCTCGTGTAATAGAACTGTTTATAATGTGGGTAAGTATTGGAGTGATTATCTCTTTAGATTGATTGATAACGTTAATTGGAATCTAGTCTAGGCCAGTATATTTTTCATTTGGTAAAAGTTGAATAGCGTCGATGACTTCTAGTTCCGTAACGGGAGCAGAAAACTTGTTTGAGGAGCCAGACTACTTTTGGTACAATTAATACTGACATTATCACCAAAGTGATCGGAAATCTTTTTATGTATGGCTGAGATAGAAAATCGCCAAAAGCTGCCGCTTGATCCTTTGGATTGCTTAATATCCTATTTTTTTTGCTACACCACCTTGCATACTGGTCAATGTTTTTTTTACCGTTCTGGCAACAGGTCTGTTGATTCTCAGATGGTAAACTATCGGATGCACATTTTTTTTAATAACCAACGAAAATGTTCATATAACTATATACAAACTCTAAATTAAGTCCTTAGTTAGTTACATAGAGTAATTACTGCACAGTGGTGGTTCTAAGTTTGTTTTGTATTTACTTCGGACCACGAACATTATGGCACACGGTATTCAGTATCATAATGAATGTATTTAAGATTATTATTACATAAATAATTATAACATATCAATATTCATTTTTCAAATATTTAATAACGTAATGCCATTCCATTGTCATATTACTATTGTTTTCACCCGACTACGGCGAAGCAAAAAGGAGGGTTAAGATTTTGACCGGTACGTATGTATGTGGATATGTATGTATGTTTGTATGTATGTATGTTCATCTGTTCCCTCATAATTCCTAAACTACTTATCATAATTTGACAAATAAGGTATCGTTGGAAGCGTCTTGATCGTGGTTATAGGCTATGTGACGTCACATTAAATTGAATATGGCGCCCTCTGGAGGACATAAAGTCATGAACCGAAAAAAATGAATGATGCCGTGTTGGGTATCAAATGAAAGGGCTTAATTAGAATTGGGTTTTAGGTTCGTGGTCTGACTTTTATAAATTAATTACATGGGCGCTGCCATCTCAAGTGTAACTGCACAACTAGTAATGGAGGATCTTGAAACAGCAATTATCCGAACACTAAACCTCACACTACCTTTTTACTACAGATATGTCGATGATTGTATCCTTTGCATTCCAAACGATAACTGTGAGTATATCCAAGAAAAATTCAACTCTTACCATCCGAATTTACAGTTTACCATTGAAAAAGAGACAAACCAAAGAATAGATCTCCTTGACCTTACGCTCCATACAAACAAAAACATAATAAAAACAGAATAAAAACTATTTAACAAAAAATTAAACCGACGGAAATATCAACTGAAAAGCAAATAATAAAATGAACCTTCTTAGTCTAAATGATAATTGAGCTCCTAAACCTAAGTAACTGATTATGAGTCGGCGCCAAACAAACAATTATCGAAGATCATTATCTATGAAAGAAGTCATCAAAACGCAGCCGTGCATCTCGCTGCCATCATTTTACGCTTCACCTAATTCAATTGCTAGTTTGTTTGGCGCCGACTCAAAATCAGTTACTTACATTAGTTTAGGAGCTCAATTATCATTTAGACTAAGAAGGTTTATTTAATTTTTTGCTTTTCAGTTGATTTTTTCGTCGGTTTAATTTTTTGTTAAAAAGTTTTTATTTTTTACTATTCAGTTCCGTATTTCGTCGGTTTAATTTTTTGTTATAAAGTTTTTATTTTTCAATTTTTTGTGGCTAAAATCTACCAATTACTACCTACTTGTTTTTTGATTACTTCCAAAATACTTACTTACCCACCTTACTTCAACTATTACCAGTTAAATAATATGATTATCTACTTTTACTATTTGTTGTAATATAAATTATTTTCGTTGTTCTGGTTAGTTTATTTCATTACTTTGTATATCATTCCATCCTCTCATAAAATATACTGATTTTGACGGATGTGAAACAAGAATAATGTCAGTAGCGATCTGTCATTGTCAACTACGTGTGTGTTTGTTGAAAAGTTTTTATTTTTCACTTTTTCTACCCGTAAGGGTGGCCAATTCCTTTCGAAATCCAAATATAAGGTATATCCTATCTATTGAAAAAAGAATCATCCAAATGGAAGAACCCAGTACAAAGTTATGCCTGATAGAATCGGTTAACGGACCAGAATTAAGAGGGTGAGTGATCAATATTCTTCATTTCGCTACCCTTAGGGGTGGATTTCATCTTTTAAATTCAAATGGGACCAAATTCGAAGTACACCCTATCCACTGAAAAAATAATTATCGGAATCGGACGCCTCAGTAAAAAGTTATGCGTAATCATACATAAAAAAATATGATGGAGAAAAAAATATACGGGTCGAATAGAAAACCTCCTCCTTTTTGGTTTCGTCGGTTAAAAAACTCTTGGTCGGGACCTTACCTTAATTACAGATCCATCAGCCTATCAGACCCCCTTTACCAATCCACTGCCATTAAGAAAGCAAAATCAGCCTTACTAAAAAACAATTACCCCAAAAAATCAATCGACTCCATATTTAAATCACGTATCAACCTGCTATACAACAAACATCATAACGATAAAACAAACAACCCACCAATACACACATATAGCCATTCCATACATAAAACACCTTTCAGAGAATATCTCACACCTGCTCGATCCACTCAACCTGAAAATCGCACATAAAAGTTACAAAACCCTCAAGCCTTTTTTCTCCAAATTGAAACCTGAAATCTCTCACAACAAAAAAACACACACTGTCTATAAAATACCTTGCAAAGAGCCAAACTGTAATAAAGTCTATATTGGCCAATCCAAACAATATTCTGAAAATAGAATAAAATAACACGAATACACACACAAAAAACAACCACCCACGAGTTCGATTATAACAAAACAACCATTCTATATTCAGAAAAACACTCCCAACTGCGTAAACGACAAAACTGAAATAGCTGACTTGAACAGCATCTAATACAATCGAATATGAAAATACTAACGCCACCTATCCAAGCTGAGCACACAATCCCTCGAAAACAACATAGCTCCCTAACCAAATAAAATATGCAATAAAAAACACTTTCCACAGTTGCCCCTAACACTAGCTCTCCATAAATCATTTCCAACTTACACATGCGCAACTAATTAATATCAGCACATCGTAATCCCCCGAAATCCCCCACAACAAAAAAACACACACCGTCTATAAAATACCCTGCAAAGAGCCAAACTGTAACAAAGTCTATATTGGCAAATCCAAACAATATTCAGAAAATAGAATAAAATCACACAAATACACACACAACGCGTCAACAACCCTCAACAAACACAAAAAACAACCACCCACGATTTCGATTATAACAAAACAATCATTTTATATTCAGAAAAACACTCCCAACTGCGTAAACTACAAAACTGAAATAGCTGACTTGAACAGCATCTATTACAATCGAATATGAAAATACTAACGCCACCTATCCAAGCTGAGCACACAATCCCTCGAAAACAACATAGCTCCCTAACCAAATAAAATATGCAATACAAAACACTTCCCACAGTTGCTCCCAACACTAGCTCTCCATAAATCATTTCCACCTTACACATGCGCAACTAATTAATATCAGCACATCGTGAAGGAAACAACTCAACCACTATCTTATTATGGATATAAAACGAAAAACCATAACAAACCAAAAAAGACCAAACGAATCCTATGTTTGTTTTTAAATTGACAATTTTACTTACTCATTGTTTTTACCTTGTAGACCTGTAATTTTTTCAATCCTGATGAAGACAAGGATCCACCCGTCGAAACGTAGAAACTAAATTATATATGTTATCCCAAAACAAAGTTGTAATTAATTTATAATAGTCAGATCCACGAACCTAAAACACAAGAAAAACAAGCCAAAAATATACCCTCAGGTTCAAGGAACCAAACCAAAATCATCATATATATATATATATATATATATATAATATATATGATGATGATGAAACCTACCCAAAATACATATATTAGTCCGGTCAATATAGACATTTAAAATAACAAAAATTCCCGGGGAACCAAATATTGGTGGAGAGCTGGGGTTTACCATTACAAATAAAGTTTTAAAAATCCCCATCGATCCTATGTGTGCTACAAAAGTTATTCGGGGTCAAAGGTCAAAATTTGAGGTTTTTGGATTTTTCTCGAAAATGGTAATTTTTATCAGAAAAAATCTACAAAAATGGTCTCCATGATTTTTTTCCTGAGTGTTACCATTCCTGAGATATCGCGATTCTAAGAGTCACATTATACATGATATGCACACATTTCCACGCCCCCTGTGAGGCAGTGTACTCGGCGCGTTTTTTTTACCGTGGTTTCCCCTGTAGGCCTACTCCACTAACTGTCATGACAATTTTAGGATAATTAAAGGAAACAATACCCGTCAAGTTTTAGATATTACCTTATTATTGTTATTGATTATTGATATTGCTATTGATTATTGGGTTAACTATTGTTTTGATTTCTTTAGATATTTTAATCAGATTCATACTCTTGAAAGTCTACTTCAACAGTCATGTCTTCTTCGATTTCTTCTTCTTCCTCTTCCTCTAGCTGGATGTTCATAAATTGTTCAAATGTGGCTGAGTCATTGGTCTCTTCATTAAAATCACAGGAATCTTCCTCTATTTCACTCAACTGGACATTTGAGCAAGACTGACCTTGGCAATTGGTACACGCTGGAGAACACAGCAACCCGACTTTTTTACAGCCACATTCAGCACTACAATCTTTTTTGCAATTGCAAAAAATTGTGTTGAGGAGTTTTTCTGGAGCAGGCGGGAGTAAAGTTTGAATCGGTTCCAGAGTATTATCTATCAATTTCCAACCCCAGTCTTCTGGGTTCAGTTGATTGCCTAGCCATGTTTGAACTTGATAGTATACTCGATACAAGTGTTGAATAGCAGATGCCGATGTTGGAGGCAGACATGATAGTTGTACTTGTTTCTTGTTTCGCGTATTTTTTACAAAAGTTAAGTATCGGTATTTATCAATGCAAGTAATTTTTTTTGGAGCTCCATAAACCGTAAGAAGAAAGCTAATTCCTTCCGTAATTATTGTTTGAGGTAGGTGGGTAGAGAGGATTCAGTTAGGGACTGACTATCTTTTGAATAAATGTTTCCAGAATAGTATAATATATATAAAAGAGACACAAATAGGTATTTATACTTGTCTTAAGTGCCTGATTATGTATATACGTGGCTTATATGTGCATATCATGTATAATGTGACTCTTAGAATCGCGATATCTCAGGAATGGTAACTCTTAGGAAAAAACATACAGGATCATTTTTCTGGAATCTACAACTTTGGTTACTGGTTTTTTTCCAATAAAACTCACCGTTTTCGAGAAAATTTTAAAAAAACTCAAATTTTGATCTTTGACCCCGAATAACTTTTGTAGCACACATAGGATCGATGGGGATTTTGAAAACTTTATTTGTAATGGTAAACCCCAGCTCCCCACCAATATTTGGCTCTCCGGGAATTTTTGTTATTTGACCACTATTTTTATGTCTAAATTGACCGGATTATATAATGATTGTTCCGTATTTCATTAGACTATGGTACACATGTTGAAATTATATGGAAAAAACAAAACGTGTGTAATAATAATGACATAAGCTGAGTACCTCCACTCGGTGACGGCGGTAACAGTAATAATATTGGATAAAATCACGCTCTTGAAAGTAAGAAATGAAAAGTAAGTTCAAAAACTAAAACCCGACTACTGAAAAATCACGCTCTAAAAATTATCTGAAATTGTTATATACAAAATATTCAATCTTTATCGTCTATTAAATAAACAACTCTACACGTAATATATTTCAATGTATTCAATACATATTCATAGTGATGTTCAGAGGATAGCCGTGGTCATATGCCACTTTGCCCTGAAGCTTATGATCGCGTACTACTGTCAGAATGTGTTGTTTTGTTAGGGAGGTGGCATATGACGACGGCTATCACTATGAATATGTATTGAATACATTAAAACCTATTACGTGTGAGTTGTTTATTTAATAGACGATAAATATTGAATAGTTTGTACATAACAATTTCAGATGAGAATATTTTCTTGTTTCATAAAATTTAAAGCGTGATTTTTCAGTGGTCGGGTTTTTTCCAAAACACGGGCAGACTTCCTCTGTCTTCAAAATTATTATCAATTTATACACCCAACAACATTTATCTTTTACGGTTATGTGGTAATTTCAATGTTGAAATTGAAATAATTATCATTCTGAATTGTGTATTCTTTGATATACAATATATTGTATATAAATTATTTCAACACACTGGATAAAGATTGAATTGAAACAGACACATGATGAACTTTGAAATGAGTTTCATTGTTTCGTCGTTACCTGCGTCCCCAAATCCTCACCACTGGCCTCTGTGTTCCAAGAGGATCGAGCACGATGCATGCGGGAATGGGGGGCACCCAGTTCTGATCAATACGTGGGGAACCGCCCCATCTACCCTGTCTCTGCCAGTTTGGCCGCATCTCTATCGCCGTGTAGACGCGTAGTAGTCTCGTTCCATCGAATCGCATTTAATCCCAATAGAAGATCCTGAACTTTCATAAGAAACTGCTAGTGTAGATCACAGTGACACTGTAGTTTTCAGCTGTCTTTCGTCAGTCGACCCTTTCAGAACTAGGTTTGTTGTGTGTTCGTTTGTGTACGGCTTCTGTTTGTTTTTCAGTTTTGTTTTGATGCGGTTATCTAATGTTTACACCGGAGAAATATCCTCGTATTTTTGAATGTTTTGATGTTTCACTTGAATTGTTTATGTTTCCTGTTTGCGTGTATTGTTTATTGATATGTTTTCTGATTTGTGTTTTGCTTAACAGTGATTGGGATATTGGAAGCTTATTATTTGTGGATTAATACTCATTTTCGACATGCAATTTTTTTTCGAGACGTATCGTAATCGTAAACATATCGAAATTGAGTCTGAGGGCAATTGATTATATACTAAAACATGAAGATAAACAAATGTGTGAATGTGTCTATCGACTCCAACTCTGAATTACCAAAAATGTATGTTAAGGTATTTCAAAACATCCAGCGTTTTTTTTAATCATAAACATGAGGGATAGTATACATGAAGATTTCACTGAATTCTGTAATATTTCAAAAATGATATCCCACTGTATATCAAACATCAGAAAAGTTTTTGTTTACGAAGTTGTCATATGATTATTCGTTGCTGACTTGAATGACCTAATGAATTATTTATTTATTTCAGAATATTATTTATTCATTTATTTATTACCCCATATTCACTAATTTAAATATTTTGAAGTAGGGTAGTACCAGTAACTCATGAAATTAACACATATAAACATAGAAAATAGGAACAGAAATTATTAGTAATTAAAATAAAATCCAAAATTAAAGTTATGCTGTTTCAGAGAGATCTTCCTGAAGTACCTTCGGGAAATCCAATAATATTAACTAATCACATTGAACGAGAGAAAGAATCGTTAAATGTTGTTTATGAACAGGTATAATAATTCCCAGAAGTTCAGTGCAAGATATTTAATTATTGAGCATGGTGAACAGGGTCATCAGATCAGCTCTTAATCTTCGATTCTGACGGGTTGAAAAAGTCATAAGTGTTGAAATGGCCTCATAAGTATAGCATCCAAACTATAGATTTAATCTGTAGGCAATATGCTTCATGAACTTGACAGTAGGGAGACAACACTATGGATGGATATCGATACACACTTGTAAGTTACAGAAAATCTTCAAGGCATTGATTGATATGTATTTTGAATTATCGATTTAATGATCAAAATGATTAAAAATATTTTAAGACAAGCTTTTATACAAATGCAATAAAAAAAAATCTGTAATTGTTTGACCTAGGTTATTCTGTGAGTAGCAGATTCAAAATCTTGCCGCGCAAGTATACCTATTTTATATTTGCGGCAAGCTTTTGAATCTGCTACTCATAGTATAACCTAGGTCAAAGAATAATAGAAATTATTTTTTCTTGTTAAGGGCATTTGTATGAAAGCTTGTCTTATTTTTTTTTATCATTTTCATCCAATTCTTTTCAGTCATTCCGTCATCTTATTGAATGCTTCGAAGAATCAATGAGTTTGTTCCTTTTTATGTTTCGAGAGCTGCTTACATGGGGTTATTTCAGTCTGAGCTGTCATACGGATTGGTTTTCTGGGGACTTTCAACTGATTGGGAAAGGATATTTATTCAACAAAAAAACGGCCATTAGAATTCCGGCCTGGAAACGGCAGAACGGACTGACAGCTGTAGACCTCTATTTAAAAAATTTAATATATAAACCATTGCGGCTCTTTACATATTTCAATGTCTTGTCTATATTAAAACAGAAAATAAGCCCCTAAAGTTAATCGCAACCACGAATATCTGACCAGAAATGGCCACAATCTCCTTATGCCATAGCATCCAGTGGCAATTACTCATAAAAGCTTCCTTACTGTGGCGATAAGGCTCTTCAACCATCTACCACCATATATGAGGAATTTACATATGAATAAATTCAAAAAAAGTATAAACGGGCTGCTGGTTGATCTCTGCCCTTATGACGTTAGTGAATTTCTCAATTGCAAGTTTCAATACTTTGCCTTTTTAATGTGTCTGTTTTGTACTGTATTTACTCACCTTGACGATGCTAAATCTATTGTACTGATGATAAGCAAATACATTGATTGATTCAGACAAAAAATAATAATCTCCGACCCCAAAAAATCCCACATACCAATTTTGAATGGAATCGGGCCATAATAACATAACAAGTCGCCATCTTGAATTGATGAATTTTGATCTACGATCCCAAAAACCCCCACAAACCAGTTTTGAACGGAATCGGGCTATAATCACAAAAGTCGTCGCCATCTTGAATTTGTGGATTTTGACAAAAAAATCATGATCTCCGACCTCAAAAACCCCCACATACCAATTTTCATTGGAATCGGGCTATAACCACAAAACTCGTCGTCATATTGGAGCCGCCATCTTGAATTTATAAATTTTGACAAAAATTTTGTGATCTCTGTTCCCGAGAACCCCCACATACCAATTTTGAATAGAATCGAACCATAATCACAAAACTAGTTCACCATGTTGGAGTCTCCATTCTGTTTTTCCTCTAGCAAAAACTCCATAATGCATTGTCACCGGAATTATGAACACCTGCCAAATTTCACGTTAATCGGTCAACTAGAAGTGGGTCAAATTCAACTTGTTGGATTTGATTACCCACAGACATCGGAACAGGTGAAACTAAATAAAAGCTTGTAAAAATGAATCTCGATTCTTTGTGAGCGCAAAACGTAAGAACGCTGGACCGATTTGGTTGTTTTTTTTTATGTTCGTAATAGCCCGAGGATGGTTGATACGAAATCAAAATCAGGAAAGTTGCCCGGAAATTGGAAAATTCGGGTATACCGGGTGACAATGGGACTAGGTTCACGCCAATATCTCCTTCACTTATCAACTAATCTGAATGAAATTCTGTACATAGATATGAGACACAATTTCGGATTGACAGACATATGTAAACAAAATAACCGACTTCCGGTTTCGCCAGAATAGCCAACAACTTCGATTTTTCAAATGGAACACCCTGTATGTTTGTTGATTTTCGGAATATATAGAGTTGCCAAATTTTTATTTTACAATGGATAAAAAATAATTTTCCATTTTTTTTCAGCTTAGGAGGCCTTGATCAAGTTAAAATCTATACTAATTTACATCAGTAACTCATAGTAATAGTTATTCCATCGATAAGATCAATAACAAATCCCACAGCAGGAATTAAAATTTTCTGAATGCATTTCTAACGAATTTTTTTTTCAAATGGTGTCTACCGAGGGCCATCTTGCCATTCGATAGAGAATTCAATTACCAATTCAAAGATATACATTCTTTTTGTTCAAAACTAAAAACGATCAATTGTTGAATGTGTTCAATATTTCATACGATGCCTACAAATTCCGATGAGTTGTCCGTTTAGGTTTGATGAAATGGAAGGTAGCCGTGGAATCATGGAAAACAGTAGGAGATTAATGTCATGTCAAAAGTAAAATACCAATTTTACTTGTCATCTCTTTCGTTTGTAAAAAGTTTTTTTGAAATGAAAAATAATAATAGTTATTCTCGAAACAAACAAATCGATATGATATTGATATACGGAGAATGTCAGAAGAACGCTCTCAATGTTCCTTATCCGTTAAGACGGCACCCATCGAGGACCTATTTTAGGAAATTGGAAATTATGCTAAGGAAAGAACCAGCTGATCAAAACCACATCCACTTCATCGTTAGTGAAGAAGCGGAAACTAATGTTTCAGCATATGTTCATTTTTATCCATCTGCTTCAGTGCGAGAATTGGAAATTGAATGTGGGATCAGCAGGGAAAGTGCCAGAAAAGTATTGAAAAAACAGAAATATCGCTCCTATAAATACAGTTTGCATCAGCATCTATATGAAAATGACCCAGAACGGAGACTAACTTATTGTAATTAGCTTTTGCGTCATCATGATTTGAATAATGGTTTTGTCTCGAAGATACTGTTTACAGATAAGTCTAGGTTAACGAATAATGGTATGTTCAATAGGGATAATACAAGGTATTGGGCTCAAGAAAATCCTAGGTTCCTGAGAGAAGCTAATGTTCAAGAAAGATTTGGATTCAACGTCTGGTTAGGAATCATAGGGACAAGAATCATTGGACCAATTCTTTTGGACGGGCCTTTGACGGGCCAAAGATATCTACAATTCTTAGAGAACGATATTCAAAATAATATCAACGATTCACCTGAGAACATCAGGGAAAATATGTCTTTCAAGCAGGATGGTGCAGGACCACATAATGCTGATATTGTTCGGCAATATCTTAGGGATGCCTATGGGCAGAGATGGATTGGAACAAATGGTCCAATCAGATGGCCAGCCAGATCGCCCGATTGATCTTCTATTGATTTTTATTTATGGGGTCACATAAAATCCAAAGTATTCTCGAGGAGACCAACTTCTTTGGAGGACTTGAGAGATACAGTTGAGCGCGCATTTCAGGATATTCCTGTTCACGAACTGATAAATGTGAGGTGTACAATAAATAGAACTAGTCTATGTTGATTTTTTTTTCTAAATATTTTCAAGATTTTTTAAAAAATTTCAAGTATATGATGAACAATATTCCATCACTAGTGTAGATAGAAAAAAATTCGAAGCACCGATATTTGTATGTTCGAAATGGGCTATATTTTTATTATTATTATTGTCTTAATTTGAATAAATAATGCTGCTTAATCTGCGAAGGTATTTTCATTAGTTCATTCGTTTTATTTACCAGCTGGTATCACCACCTAATTTCAGGCACCGCGCAGGATTGCCGGTTTCAACGAATATTTTAAGATACAAAGAAAATTTGCTTGTTTGTTTTTGGCGCCGCCTTAAAATTAGTTACTTACATTATTTTAGGAGCATAGTTATGAAGGCTAGAAAGGATTAATTCAATTTTCCGCTTTTTGATTTCTTTTTTCGTTGGTCTATTTTTTGTTAAAAAGTTTTTCATCCTATACTGTCAGTCGAAATGCCTAATCACTTTAATAGTGAAATATATTTTTTTGGTCTCAACGACGATGTAAGAATCAGAATCACGTTCCTCGAGATAACTTTCCTTGAAACCATTATTTTACTACATCATAGCTGAAGTAAAGATTTGGAACGCTGAAAGCGATTCATATTCTCAGTAGATCCTTATATTAACCAGGTGAATAATATTTTGTACAAGTGTTATTTGAAATGACGGGGCAACCCTTTGAAATTTCAGTATTGGAACTATCAATTATATTGTTCCAGTTCATCAAGTAATTATATTGTTTCAGTTCATTGAGCGAATCAGTGAAATTATACAAATAATTAGCTGATCAGCGATACGTATTGCAAAACTCTCACAATTGTAAGAGGACATTCATCTGCATACAATACGTTGATGATATTGTACATACACTGAAAAAAATAATTCGCTAAGATGACTAAAATTCAGTAATCACAGCCAAATAGTTTTGTCGCTATAGGGACAGCTAAACGTTTAGTGCACACAACAAATTTATTTATCACCATCAACCTAGTGTCCCCTACTAATGTGTTTAGTGAGTACCTACTACTATTAATAACTGCCTGTTATTTTGCTATTTACCACTATTTTGTGGATATTACTAATTTGTTTAGTAGCAAGTACTGATTGTTAGTTTGCTAAGTACCCCTACTTAGTGGATATTACTGATTTGTTTTGTCGTAGTCACTGATTTAAGTAGGATTCATCACAGTACACAGTACAGTAGTTATGACAAAGGTGTGCAGTGTGCGCTACTCATGAAATTTGTATCTACTGCTATATTGTTTTAATGCCTGCCACTAGTCTAGTGGCAGCAATACCTTTAGTGGGTACTACTAATGTAATTATTGGTAGGAAGCATTTATTTTGTTGTTTCATATACCTGCTTCATTCAGTGTTGTTGCTATCAAATGTATATGTTGGAAAACTATTGTCATGTGTGTAATACCCTTTTCCAAATCCAAATAAAAATCAATCGAATTTTCAGATGGAACAGTAATTCGCTATTCTCTCTCGCACTTGTAAATGAGCTTTTTTTTCCCTTTTTTATTTCGATGAAAATTAATAAAGCCGCAATAATCAAAAATCTATAGTAGATCGGTTTCAAACTGAAAAATATTACAATTTGATGTTTGGTTAAAGGTATACAACATACCACAGTTATGATAGGGAAGTATTGGGCCAGATAAATAAAATTTATTTTTTAAATAAAATAAATAAATAAAATTTGTTTTTTAAATAAAAATATGCTCCACAGACATTAACTAAAATATACTAAATCAAATAAAGTTACATAAATATTGTTATTCCCATGTTCATGGACAGTAAATGGGCCATACAGGTATAAACTACAAAATATCAATATCGTGGATTTTTCAATTCACAGAAAAATTTTTCTTTTCGATATTCAATTGAGAATGTTTCCCTTTTCAACATCAATATGTTGTTCTGAAAAAGATTAATCATTTTATAACGCCGTTAAAAAGCTAGGCACTCTCTAAACCACGATAACATGGATCTTGCGTCAATATTAGTGACATCCAGACGTTTTATATAGAGATGATCGTAGATTGACCACGCATGGATTAATCGAAAGGAAATGCTCCACTGGAAGATCCACGCGAAATCTTGACATTATTTCCAAAACGCATTTCACGTGGAAGAATTCCAAAGACAAACTCAACGTTAGCGTGATTCTAGACACGGCGAAAAAACAAACTTCGAAGCCACCTGTTGCTAACTAGGTAGGTACTCACGACTTATGCTTGTTCTACAATAATACTGTGATATAGTATACATGAACAGTTACAAACGTGAAAACTGCAATGGCATTGTGATTGGGCATGTAAAACCTTTGAATTAAATTGCGCCCCGGTTTCGGAAATTGCCCTAGTAATGAATTAAATGCAGATTGAGAAGAGTAGTCTGCCAACCGCGTTTAACCAACTGACACGTGCACTGCGAATACGTAATTCGCTTGTCATCGTAGTGTTTACATGTAATTTATTGTCAAGCTGAAAAGAGTTTTATATTCGTGATGGATCAAGTGGTGGTTGCAATTGGATTTTTACCCATTTCAAGTGATATCATTTTCGAGAATCAGTCTGAGGTGCGGGAAGTAGAAACAATTGATTATTCCAGCATACATGCGAAAGTGATTAGCCAAGCAGCAGCGACAAGGAAGAATATTTTCACAAATAATTGATAAAATTTTATTAAAACTCACAGGTCTGATGTAGGAGCAGATTACACGAATGAACAAAAATGATAAAGATATATTAAATAAATATTGAAGAAATATAAAAAAATATATTGAAAATATTGTTTTTTTTTATGAAATGAACACTGCAGATCTTCGATCGCCTACTCGGTTGACATGGACTTCCATCGGAACTACATAAACAATTTTTTATTCATGTTTTTCTACACAAATATGTACAAAGAAATTATGAATTGATTTTAAGTATTTCCAAGTAGGTATATACTATACAATACTGCATTTATTGCAATTTGTGATAAAAGTGATACTAGTGTACAATAATAACAGACATTCCACTCACTTTACTCTTCGTACTGCCAGTATCCATTTTTCCCTTTGGTCACGTTTGGAGCTCACGGTAAAAAAACATAATATTTCATATCCCGGGTGCATTTAAACGCGTGTTTTTTCACCCTACAACACAGCAGGGGTCACCCGACCACTTCTTTTTGTCCTTCACGTCAATTACATTTGATTTGAGGTTATTTGCAGCCGACTCGTTCATTGCCATTCATTTATTGTAGGCGAGCTTTTGACACTGTGCCTCTCTTTGATAGACAGCTTTCACCCGTCAAATCACACTACTAATGCCGTATTGACGTTTGGACCGAAAAATTTTAACTATCGCACTTTGTAGACAACCTTTTTATCGCAGCGGTAAATTGGGATAAGTGATACTGTCTGGATCCGTTTTTCCGATTCCGCCACTGCGGCGCTGCACGTTGAACCCCTCCCCCATGCTCCAAGTCCATAGTACCCATTGCAGTAATTTGGTGCCTTGTACGAGTTTGTATAATTTTGGTTCACTAATTGGTTGCCCAAACATTGACTATTTTTTGCGATCCAGAGTACAAAATTGGACAGTATGTGTGACACGGTTTCTGGTTTCTTTTCGAATAGTTCTCATATCAGTTCGCCATTGAACAGTCCCGTTATGATTTTCTATAGCTCCCTGTTTGAAGTTAACAGGTTTGCTGTTTTGTTCTGGAACAGGCCTTCAATGTATTCTTTTCCGTGTCTGTTCCCTAGAATATTTCAACTCTGCGCCCTTCTGAATTATAGACAACAATGCAATACACTGTCAAGATCAAGACATGTCAGGAAATCTGAATATTATGTCTTTTCATAGTATTTTTATAGTATATCCATTCTTAGTTGGATGATCATCCACCTCTGATAAAACATAATAGGATTTGTGCTTTGATCGAAATATTTATTCGTTTACTTCAAATAAAAATTGGCTATTTTTATTTGAAAAAAAAATCAGTAAACTATCTGGAAACAGATATTATTAAAGGATTTTCACCAATAACATTTTTTGGTTGGTCTATTGGGTGATCATAAGAAACGGTCCGAAAATTAATAATAATTATATTTTTTGTATTTAAGCAAAAATATTGTAATCGTTTTCTCATATCACCCTGGGCTTGAAAGGTATATTCAGTAGTAATACCACTAGTGACTGAATTTTCGCGATAAGTCTTTCGATTTATTTCTAAACGGAACTGCTTGAAAACACCACAGGATGAGTGGTGTTTTCTTTAAGCAACTCAGTTGAGTTTAGAAATAAAAGACAGACTTATAAGATAAATTCAATCACGAGTGGTATTTTATTAGACTATCTCACGAACAAAGTGGAAGGTCAAAAAATTTAAATTCGACAGAATGGGGGGAAGGAATTTAATAATAATAAATAATTCAAATTTAATTATAATCATGAAATATTTATTTTAACTATAAACAATTTGTTTTGATTATTATTTGTTACCTATAAGTAACAATAAATAATTTTTTATGAACACGAACATAATACATTATTCTCGACTATAATTATTATAAATGGTGCAATTGTAAACATTTTGAATAGTATGACCGTTATTAGGTGGATACAATGTATTGTTGGTATTATTACTTGATGTACTTGGAGTACTCCTGAAAGTATTCACTATATTCTGATGATGTTCAGCACTAAGATGTAAATACGGTTTCATCGAGTTCGAACTTCCATGTCCTGTAATTTTCATTGTTGTTCACTAACGCCGGATTGTAGTAACTGACTAACTGCAGTGGCACGATTAGAGTGATTTGTTATTTTTAGTTTTTTGTGTCTAATCCTATCTTCTCTGCAGAGAGATTTGTCCATTTTGATATTGTATTAATACCAATAGGGCAATTCTTGTACCAATTATTATTATTATTTTTATTCCACTTGCCATTCAGTGTCAGAAAAAGTCTGTCATTGGTAATAAGTTTCCGGTATAATCTCACAGCACACATTTGAGAATTTTTAAAATTTTGAGTAAGCCATTTAGTATCTGCACAGTTTTTATCACCACCTTGGCGGGTTTTAGAGAATATCGGGTTATATGCAATTCTGTTTGTTAAGCAGCCTTAAAAAATGTAACATGAAAAAACTTCTTTTGGAGTTCCTCTGGCGTGTCCTCGACCCATTGTAAGCACATATTTCTATAATCGTCTGAAGTGATAGCGACAAAACTCATTTTATTTTTTTCGGGTACAGCTTGCAACAATTTTCTCATACTATCTCGAGCCGCCCTCGCCTCCTTGAACATTATATCTTTGAAGGGATCAATATGTCTCTGATACCCACAAAAATATTTTTCTTGTACTAATTTTGCAGTACTTTTCCATATGGTTCTAATAACACTCTCCTTGTGATCACTAACATCAATTTTCCGCATATTGAATGCCCAGTCTTTTAAAATGAATGCTAATCTTTCGTTGCTATTTTCTGTATCTAATTTGTAGTTGCGTTCCGCACAGAACGTCATAAATTGTCTCCATGTATTAGATTTTGTGTTTTTTGTGTTACTGGGTATATTTTCTTCAATATTTTGGTTTATTACTTCGTTTGAAGTAGCACCGAAGCGACTCATTTTGACGTTTGCAGCTTCAATTATTTTTGGTCAATCTGTCAAACTTTGCATTGCGATCCGTATCCATGGTTACGTTGTTGAAAACACGATGCTGATGGACCAATCATAATTGAAAGACAGCTGCAGTTTTCACGATAATACGAGCTGTCTTTGGTTTTTGATTGGTTAGATTTTGTGAAAATTCCAATGTGCGAGGAATAGTCAGGATAGTCGGATAATTTCTTGATAATTGAGTCCAAGCTGGGCACTACTCTACTGTCCTCATCAACTTTTTTAAATTTTCGATCTTTTCGTTTTCTTTCCAGAGAATGATCTACGACATATCCTTGTTTCCTCGAAATCCCTTTTGTGTTGATGAACAATTAGATTTCGTCTGCCTAAATCTGTTGTTACATTTGTATAATTATTTTTTGAGGAGACTGTGTTGGATTTGAAGGAAAATTTAGGATTTCCGCTTCTCCATTTTGTATGAGAAATACGATTTGGAATCTCTTTCAGGAGTGGAATTAATTTATTTTGTTTTTTATTGAAGTTATCTACCGAAGCGAATGTCTTATGTTGGGAATTTTCCACAATTCCAACGTAAATTTCTCCGCTGAAATGGTTTCTTAACCGTGAAAGCGAGGAATGGCTTTATATTTAGAAGATCTTTCCGTTGACTGGAAACCCCTTTTCTATGAATTGTGTAAACTTCCCAATGTAAGTAAAACATTTGCTTGAGTTGCAAAACAAACTGTGATCCTTTTGAAACCCAACGCATTTGTGATTTCCACATCTCAGAAACCTTTTTCGGAATTAAAATTTTATTTGTCACAGAAAATCAAAATATAGAAATAATTTTTCTCAAATTAATGAGAATTGATTGGTCTACTTTTTCTTAGTTTCAAATATGAGAATATATATATTTTTCTTTTTGCACTAATTGTTACTCATGTTCATGTGAATCACTGATTTGGAATAAATTCGGATTTTTCAAAAAATGGCTTTGATAAACACTCTGCAATCACGTGTAGAGAAATCTGCGTTTTTCCACTTCGTCAATGTATTATTTTATCTTCTTCGTCACAGTTGTCATTTTTTAACATTAAAAAAGAGTTTTCCGAACTTCTGTTACATTTTTGAAAATGTACGAGATATCATTCGAAAATAGCAAGCAAAAGACATTCATTTCTACTGTTCAATCTTCGGTGAAAGAAATTCAACAATAATAACTATTTAAATTAATCCAAGCAAGTATTCTGATTTTTTGTTTAATATTGATCTCCAAACTTTCTAGGAGGTTGAGTTTACTACAAGTTTTTTTTATAACTTATGATATTTTAAACTCGTTAACAAAATCTACCTGCTATTTTGAACGTATGTGGCCCATTAAATAATAAATGATTAGTATTAAACACTCATTGGTTGTTGTATAAATTTAAAGCAGATTTGCTTGAGCCAGAAATATTATGTGTATGGTACTTTCGACTACTGCACAATTTTTTTCTTGCAGTTCACCATACATGGCTGCCTCTGCCCAGACACACACCACACCACTGTTCTACAATAGATTTATTATCTATACCCCAAACCCGATGAAGTATAATCTGTAGTGGTTTACGGTTATTTATGCTATAAGCGGTCAGCGAAGTTATAGACTGGTTTTTACGCGGGAATAGTTTTCACTCAATTTGGTCTACTGTATACTTTATACGGGGAATGATATTCATTTATTTTTATGGTGTCCTTCATAATTCAACATTATAATATGTACGTTTTTTTACGAATCCCATATTCTGAGTCGAAGATGAATTATTCAACTGAGAATGGAAACCCTATAATTCAAGACAAGAATTGGACGTCAAGACAATAAATATTATCTGTTGAGGTATAAAATCCCAAACACTGAAACTTTATTCCAAATGAAAGTGAACTTTAGTCTACTTCAGTGTGGATCAGGTTCACATTTCTCTAACCATCTTGTAAGTAAGTAAGAACTGTTGATTCAGAATAATTAAAAGTAATTTGAACTCCTGTTCAGTATCGATCACTTCCGAAAAACATTTGACGAAATTTTCTAATTATCAAAACACAAAAACGTCTATGAAAAATAGAATTCAATTCGAACGATTCAGCCGAAACATTAAAACAATTACAGAATACTTTTCCATCGTAAATATGGGATCGATTACCGTAGAGCAACGAAACTGGAAAACAAACAACTAACAATTTGGTATAAACATGAAAAGTACCTGTTTTCGGAAATCTATAGGTAATCAATGTTCCCGTCAGCAAAACAAAATCAACGATGGTTGGAATTATTTTATTCATGCCAGCTGCTCACTGAATATCGATTTTTAATCAACAAATGAGCAGAATCTATTTGTGATTTGTATATATGTGAGTAAGTGAGTATGAGTAGCTTATTCGTTACTGAATGGCTAAAGAACGCTTAGACAAGGCGATCACTTTCACCAGTAACTCATCCTTTGGGTGCTACTCTATTCAGTGGCATACGCACAAGCAGTACAATTTTAACTTAAATAATATTGTACATACCTGTATTCACTATACAGGGTGTTTCTCAATAACATGCTGATATTTGAGGGGATTATTCTTGGGTCTATTCTGAGAAAAAAACTTTATATAAACATATTTCCTGAAGGTCTAAACTTCTGAACTACAGGGTGCTGAAGTTTAAAGAAAAAAGTCTTTTTTTTATGATAACTTTGGTATGATGACCCTAGATATTTGTATAACGTAGTACGCATCTTCCATGCATCGAAAGGCATTTTCTGCTGTACAACATCGTTTTGTATTTCTCTAAACGTCCAAATTCTGGAAATGAGGTGGGTGTGAATATCCTAAAGAAAAGCACGACGTCATCTTCACAAGTTTAATGGGGCCCAGAGGCTTATTTTAAATGATGATGATACATTCATTTGTTAGAAAATATGAACAGGATGTTCATAAAATCAGATGTGGAATCATCGGCGACTGAAAGATAAACTTTAGTCATTATCTTCCATCGTTCAAGATAACCTCTTGGGGTATTCATGTTGAAAAAGGGAAACATTCTCAATTGAATAATAAATAGAAAGATTTTTCTGTGAATTGAAAAATCCACGATAAAAATGAAGATATTTTTTGTGAATGTCTAACAGAAAACAACTACTTCCCCGGCTTAAGCCACGCTGGACATTGAACTACATCTGATAGATATTCTGAAAAGGCTCTAACTCAGAAAAAATCTGACATTGTGAATTTGCATTTTCATTCAGATAATTATTTGATTTTCTATTCCAGTCCTAATTAAGAACTCATATAGATGAATGAGGCAAAGAAGAATGTTTTTCAAAAAAGAGTACTCACCAGAAATCATTCGTAACATTGACGCAAGAGAGGCATCGCATTCACTAGGTCTTCAATATATTTTTGTCGACGAAAATCTATTTCACGCTTCCACGATCATCAGGAAGACCGGAAGAAATGGGAAACACATTTTCTAGAAGCAATCTCACTTTGCAAAGATGGAAAAGAGAAAGAAACAATTCTTTTAGAGATACACTTTGAAATTAGTGTTTTTCTGACATTAAAACCTGTCATGGGGTATGATAGATTGATTTGTCTGAAAATATTAACAGGATGTTCATAAAATCAGATGTGGAATCATCTGCGACTGAAAGATGAACTTTAGTCACTATCTTCCATCGTTCAAGATAACCTCTTGTGGGGTATTCATGTTGAAAGGGAAACATTCTCAATTGAATATTGAATAGAAAGATTTTTCTGTGAATTGAAGAATCCACGATAAAAATGAAGTTATTTTTTGTGAATGTCTAACAGAAAACAACTACTTCCCGGCTAAAGCCACGCTGGACATTGAACTACATCTGATAGATATTCTGAGAGGACCATAACTCAAAAGAAAAAATCTGACATTGAAAATTTTGCATTTTCATTCAGATAGTTATTTGATTTTCTATTCCAGTCCTAATTAAGAACTCATATAGATATTCAATTGAGAATGTTTCCCTTTTCATAATGATACATGTTTCGAACCCTTAAGGGTTCATCTTCAGTCGTGGTTAGAGTTGAAAAATAATGAAATAATTGATAATTCAACAAAATTGTTTAATATACAATTATTCGGCATGATTATTCACCATAACTCTAAGTGTTGGTATTTCCATCAACACCTCATCTTGCGAACTTTCAACTTTTTATCAATATATAATTATTTCAATATTTTTCATCTCTAATCACGACTGGAGATGAACCCTCAAGGGTTCGAAACATGTATCATCATCATTTACAATTTTTAGAATACGTCTCTGGGCCCCATTAAACTTGTGGCGATGCCTTCGTGCTTTTCTTTCGGATATATAATGTTTCATTCTTGCCAGTGGCGTTCGTGCGGGGTTTGCATTGAATCATTTTAAGGATAAAAGTGTTACGCCACTGCTTTTTCTTCTTGGAAATTGTTCAATCTGTGTTTCCAGTATTTTGTATTGTTCTGAATTTTTTTTACATCTTTCCGAGAAACAATTGTATATGTGATAACATACAGGGTGATTCAAAAGTACTTTGACAAACTTCAGGAGGTGATTCCTCACAATACAGGGTGTTAAAGTTTTATTTTTATTTTCGTTTTTTTTTTAATAACTTCCGAAATACTGACTTTAATTGAACGAAAATTAGTATTAAGAGGTTTTTTGGGGTGTCGAATTCAAACCTGATGTTACTATTGCTCTTACTTGTAGGGGACCCCACCTACAAGTCTATTTCTTTTTTGAAAATTCATAACTTTTTTAAGCGTACATCTAGCACATTTTTCAGTAAAAAAATCAATTCCTCTATCATATTGACGTAAAAAAGTTATACCCGTTACAAGTCGCTATAAGCAACCGTTTTCTAGATATTTGGACTTGAAAATTTCAAGTCGATTATTTGATAATCGATGCGAGTTGAAGTTATTACCATTATTTTGCATTTTTCACAAGAATGCTTAGGAAATTAATTTGACATTTAAGTAAGTAGTTTTGGTTTTTCGTAGAGGGCGCGACCTAATCTATTTATTTTTACTCATTCGAAATAGTTATTTTTGTATCAAGGGTACAAAATCTGTATTTGTTTTAATAAAATTTGCAAGAAGAACATTTTATTTCAAGAAATTTTGAATATGTAGAATAAAATAAAATAAAGGAAACTGAATTGTATTCAAATAATTTTTCGAAGTGTCCACCTTCAGCTAAGATACGGGCATTCTCGTACCCGCTTAAAATTATTGGCGTGTTTCTTATTGTTTCATAGGCGTCCACTATTCGGTTTCTTAGATCTTCCTCGTTCGCTACTGGAATTTTATAAACTAGTGACCTCAAATGTCCCCGAAAATAAAAATCTAGAGGGTTCAGATCCGGGGACCTTGGTGCCCACGCCTGGTTAGGTTCTTCTACACCCCTACCGATCCATCGATTTGGATAGACAGTGTTGAGGAATTATCTGGCTTCAACGCTAAAATGGGCCGGAGCCCCATCATGCATAAACCACATGCGGATACGAATTTCTAATGGAACATTCAGAAGTAGTCCCGGTAATTCATTTTCTGAAAAGTATCTGTAAGTTGCGCCATTCAGTCGGAACGGAAGAAAGAAAGGACCGATCAAGTAATTATCAATTATTGCCGCCCATACATTTACAGAAAATTGATACTGATAATGTCTTTCACTAACTGCGTGCGGATTTTCCAGAGCCCAAACATGGTTGTTATGAAAGTTTGTGATAGCATTTCGGGAGAAGTTTGCCTCGTTCATGAAGAGTACATATCTTAAAAATTGAGGATTTCCAGCCAATTTTCTCAAAAACCACTGACACATAGTAATGCGTTGGGGAAAGTCGTGTGGCAAAAGAGCTTGTACCCTTTGAATATGGTATGGATAAAATTGTTGATCGTAGACTGAGTAGAATTGAGAGCTCCAGCAATTATTCTTGTACTTGTTTCTGAATTATCCTCGAGAGCGTTCAAAACACCTTTTCCAATTCTGGGGTTCGGACTGCTCGTGGTCTCCCAATAATATCAGCTGCCCTCTCAAAGCTACCTGTTTCTGCCAAACGACGGTATAGACTGGTAACTGTTGGAGCTGAAGGCAGTACTCGATTAGGAAATCGCTCCTGGTAAATACGTCTTGCTTGGCGCGCATTGCCATCTGCAAGGCCATAATCAAAATGCATATCGGCTAAATGAGCATTGTTTAAATACTCAATTTTTTCAAAATTAGTGTTTTAAAACTTACAGAAATTTCCACAAAACAACAAAACGTTTAACTGTCACATAATATGTAATTACTAAAACTACTTACTTAAACGTCAAATTTATTTCTTAAGCATTCTTGTGATAAATGCAAAATAATGGTAATAGCCTCAACACGCATCGATTATCAAATAATCGACTTGAAATTTTCAAATCCAAATATCAAGAAAACGGTTGCTTATAGCGACTTGTAACAGGGGAAGCTCTTTTACGTAGATATGATAGAAAAATTGATTTTTTCACTGGAAAATGTGCTAGAAGTACACTAAAAAAGTTATGAATCTTCAAAAAAGAAAAGGACATGTAGGTTGTCCCCCTTACGAGTGAGAGCAATAATAACATCAGGTTCGACACCTCAAAAAACTTCTCAATACCAATTTTCGTTTAATTAAGGTCAGTATTTCGAAAGTTATTTGAAAAAAACGAAAATAAAAATAAAACTTTAACACCCTGTAGCTTGGAAACGAAGCGTTTCCGGATATATATTTATTTGGACAATTCATATCAGAATATTGTGAGGAATCCCCTCCTGAAGTTTGTTAAAGTACTTTTAAATCACCCTGTTTAATAAATAGTTACTAAACTGAGTGTCAGAATATTTTTCTATCGGATCTACAATTCAAAAGTACACAAGCATCAAAATGAGTGGTATCAGTTTCACGCGAATCGATTGTCTGGGCAAGGATAATTTTTAAACTTGGATGCTTCAAGTTGAAGCATTATTGGTAAAGAATGATACGTAAGGCTATGTGAATGGTGATTCAGAGAAACCTACAATAGCAAATGAAAATTGTACCGTGGAAGAAATGAAGAAAGATTGGTAAGTTGCAGATCGAAAAGCTAGATGAGATCTTATTATGCCAGCCATTAGCCCAACGGAACTGAAACAGATAAAACATTGTAAAACTTCACGAGAGATTTGGCTGAAATTGCATTCTATATACCAATCTGAAGGACCTGCACGAAAAGCTACCCTAATGAAACAATTAACAATGCATAAAATGGACGATGGAGACGATATACGTACTCATATCGAAAAAAAATTCGATGCTGTAGACAAACTACAAGAAATGGAAGTGATCGTTAACGAAAATCTACTAACCATCATGTTATAGTTTACCATCAACTTATGAACATTTTTGATGTGCCATTGAGACGAGAGATAAGTTACCGAAACCAGAATGCCTGGAAATGAAGATTGTTGAAGAGTTCGATGCAAGAAAAACGAAAGTAAGAAAGTGTCAGGAAGTTATATCAGAATAGGAAAATTGAAAAATACAATTCAAAAGGAAATTTTGTTGAAAAACTTCAAGCAACAACCAACTTTAGATACAAATGTCGAAAAATTGGATACAAAGCCGCAAATTGTAAATTTATAAAAAAAATTGTAAGGCACAGAGAAACATCAGAAAGAATAGGAAGCAAAGAAAGAGAGAGTAATATTACCTGTATGTCTTGCTCACTGAAATATCTTTCAAAAACTAGTTTTCTAAACTTTTCGCGTATCGCTATTATTTTGAGTTCGGTCGGGAGATTATTATACTCCTTAGATATTTGATAGGAAAAGCTTCTCCGAAATAAACTGGAGCTGTGAAGAGGGATAGAGTTATTATCTTCTCTTCTTAAGTTTATATTATGAATATCTGTTCTGAATTTGATTTTTTCGGACACGTTAGGTTGAGATATTATTTTGTGGTAGAGAGAGACAGAGTGTAGCCTTCGCCCATTGTTCATGTTGAGCCAACGGACATTTTCAAGAGTATGAGAAATTCTCTCAAATTTTCTAATACCAAAAATTAATCTCAATCAAGAGTTTTGGATTTCTTTAATTCAAAAACTGTCCCGGAAAGTTAAACAGGGCCAATAAACGTAATCGCAGTAGTTGGCATGTGATAAGACCAGCGACTCGCAGAGTTCAATTTTGAGTTTAGGGTTGAGCATGTGTCTAATGAAGAATGAAATTTTTAATTGTTCGTACGACTTTTGAAGTATAGCAGATACGTGATCAGTGAAACGCAACTGTTTGTCGATAATCAAGCCTAAATCATTTGCTTTCTCTGATATGGGTAAAGCTATATTTTTCGATACGATTTGCAGATGATTTTGGTCGTGGTCCCCGGAGTAACTTTAGAATTAGTTGGATTCACTATAAGATCATGTTTTCCAAAAATTCAATAAGTACCTCAATTCTCATTTGAGATTCCGCAATTTCTGATTTTTTCAAAAAGTTATAAATCTGAGTGTCGTCGGCGTACATATGGATAGAGCAGTTATAATGAATTTTGCATCCTCCAATAAGCAATCTCTCAATCATGCACTGAGAGTTTAGAGTTTTTGGTTCACTGGCACTTAAGTGGAATAGATTCCTTTGAAGATGAATTTCAGGGATTATTTATAAACATAATGTATTTTGATAGGCGTACAAGGTATGAAGACATCTTAGCTTCTAGGGTGAAATATTGATATAATTACTCATACTGTACTCTATATAGAGTCTGGAAATTGCGATGTCGTCGGCGCCTATTATAAGATAATGTTTCCCAATACGTATCGCTGAACAGCTAATTAGTTGGATAATTTCACTGGTTCACTTAATGAACCGGAACAGTTCCACAATTAGGAGTTCTAAAGCTGAAATTTCCAAGGGTTGCCCCGTCCCATTAATCAACACCTGTACAAAATATCATCTGGTTAGTATGTAGTATCCACTGGGAATAATAATTCCATCCAGTGTTTCAAATCAATATTGCAATTAAAAAATATCTGACTGGAATCCGATTTAAAAAACATTTACTCCAACCATGTTGTAGAAAAATGATGGTGTGAACAAAAGTTATATCGACAAACGTGAACCTGAGTCTTACTTCGTTGGAACCTAAAATATATTTTATTACAAAGGTGGGAGGGAATTTTGGATGACAGTTTAATATGGAAGTAGATACTATGAAGAATTTCCCGGATTTCACTAATGTATATTTTCAGTCCATAAATCAGAATTAATTTTATTTGTATTTTATGCATACATAAAGCATAATTTATATCAAATAATTGTCATAAACTTCATCAGCGAAGTTGAACTAAAGTAAATCTTAAGATTCTGTCAATACAATAGTTCGATCCAACTTGTAATGCCTTATAGTTCATAATGACTTAATATTCATTATGGAAAATGAACATTTCGTATTGAAGCGAACATGCCAAATTTATACTGCAATATGCCCATTTATATGAAACTGAATGATCATTATTAACACACATTTTTGTGAGAACTGCATTTTTCCAATACATCCTTCTTCGCAAGGTGAACAAATCATATGACTTTATCTGGTAATCATCAAACACCTCTCTCTCTCTCTCTCTCTCTCTTTCTCTAATCTTTTTATTGTCCATTTCTGCTTTCTCACCGCGCAATATGGACATCCCTCCTTGCGGAAAATCCGTTCCCATACGGCCTCCAACCGGCGTTGACAAGGAGGTTCTATATTTTTTGGGATGCAGGTTGTCTTGCTGTAAGCAATACTGCATCCCGTATTTCAATGCACGTCCGTGACGGCGGGGACATTTACAACATATGATGTACCATTTACACAGTATTCTGTGTAGGCTTTGTTACTAGCTCCATTCGCCACATTAGGACCTGCGCTGTTTATTTGAACGCAACAGCGACTCGTCGAGGAACATCCTCAGCCGGCTACAAGATTTATAATTCAAACTCTCACTTTTCAAATTAAAAATATCTGCCCTGACTGAGAATCGAACCCGGGATCTTTCGATCATGAGTCGAGCGTTAACCCACTGCGCTATCCCCCACCAACACATGGTGATTTTTATTATCGGGATGTTGTCAAACGCTACCAAAGCCGCGTTTTTTATTAAACTTGTGCAAAATGGAATGACATTCGGTGTTTTGGTCTCCTAAACACAGAATCGAGGTCAAAACATCACGAACCAATTATACAGGAAGATTGCTCTACTTTCCTATATATTCACCTTATTCACAGTGTAAAAACCTCCTCGATTTTACTCAAAGCAATGTTCGTTTCAATCTCTTCGATTAAAATTAAATTCTTTGTATGTATTATTTAATAAAAATGCAGTTTTGGGAGAATCTATCCAAAACTAAAGAATACTTTTTTTTTGTAAATAAACAATCCTCTATAACCCAAAAAATACCGACGGTCGGCAGTTATGAAAAAAAAAACACATTTGGAAAATTGAATAATTTCTTCAAAACACACGACCACCAAGTTTTTTTTTCAAGCTTCCAGAGAAATGAACTGTCACAAACCAAAAAAACTGCATTTTTACCAGTATTTATAACACATTTGCTGAAATATCTGCTCCTATTGAAACCTAATTTAGTGTTATTGCATCAATAAATTGAACAATAAAATTGACCAATATGGGTTATATTTACACCTGACAATTTATTGGTCAATTTTGGCAACAGTGTTTACTCAGGAATATCAACATACTGACAAGAAATGGTTCAACTATAGGAAAAGTTCCGAATATCATTCAATAGCTTATTGATCTGATCCACTCTTAAATATCGTTTGAATTGATTAGGATCTGCACTCAGGAATTTTTCGGGAACTAATGTCGTTTCCTTTCCCTCTTTCCTCAATCCAAGATCTAATCCACCATCTTCTACATCTCTGTCTTTTATATTCAGCAATGCAGATTGCTGCGAATGTAATGCAACGTGAATTAATTTTTTTTTCGCATATCATTTTTCTCGCGGTTAGGGTAGGGTGTGTGAAATCGCGTAAATAATAACATATAACCTGAAAATCTCTGTTCTAGCAGGCATACAATTCATGGCCGAAAGTTACTGCAAATTGTCACAAAAAATTTATGAAAAATCAGAACCGATTCTAAATTCATCAATTTATTGGTCAAGTTCAAATTGACGACAATTTTCTGTTCACACCTATCAATAACATTCAAGGTCACAAAATTGACCAATTTATTTGATCGTGTAAATTCGCACTAACAATCCAGTCAATGTCTTACGTAGAAGGAGGGAACACAACAACCAACTTTTTCAAATAACGCTCCGCTACGCTACGTGAATTTTTCTGTTTTTTAACAACTCGTTTGAAAACAATTGGTGGCCAAAAGAAGGGCTACTTGTTTTTAATGTATACTTCTTTCATTTGCGATAACCTATTCAGAAAAAGGCAACATGTCATCTATTAACAAAACCAAATAAATTTTCCAGAAGATTGGAGGTGAATAAAATGCATCTTCAATTTGACATGTGACGATGTCCGAATTAGAGTCTCTGCTCACTAGACCGGACAGTGCCATGACCGTAATCGTTCTTACACATGCAAAAAATATTGTTTAGGTTATTTATGATATAACCAACAGCATTCGATTTTATAGATAAATTTAATTTTCATCTGTAAACTGGAAGTAAAAACTTGTCAATGTTCAATTTATTGGTGAAAAAAAAAACAAGTGCTCATCATCTGGCAATTCATTGTTAGAGCTGTTATTACAAAAAAAAGTTGAGAGGTGTCAAGGGACACCCGGATGGAACGAAGTTCCTTCCGATTAATTAGTGAAGGAATTGTATTTTTTTTTTCAAGTTATAATAATATTTTTTTTATTATTAACAAATATAATGTAATATAAACTTAATCAGTAGGCTCAATTTCAGTACATACGCATTGATATTGTAATATTAAAATATAATTTGCTTTTAAATTTATTAAAGTTATGACGCTTACACTTGCTAAACACACAATAATGGAGAGATTATAACGCGTATGACTTGGTTAGCACAATAGTAAAGAGAGGTTATAATGCGTACTTGCTAAAAATACATAAGCATTTATTATTGTCTGTATAAAATCTCTAGTTACCTAACTCCATACAATATCCGGAACTTGTGCAGAAACACTGTCAGGATTCATTATTGTTATTATTTTTTATTATTATTTATTATGTACAAAAAACCTGTATACACTCAACAAAAATAATCGTCGCGACACCACACTGTTCAATGCGAAATAGAAAGACGAAACGAAAATAACTGGCTTGCTTTCTATGAGAGAGAGAGAGAGAGAGAGAGAGAGAGACAGACAGAGAAACTCGTGCACGCCGCACGGCTTACAACTACAGCAGAAAGTGTCGTTACAACTTTTGGTCTTAATTTATTCCGTCTAGCCCCCTTTCGCAACGCGCGATGAGGAACTTCGTTCTAAAAACTCTTTGATTTCACTGGCATCTCTAAGATGATCAGGAATAACGTTTCTCGAGCTTTTACTGTGCAAGTCTAAATCAGAGAGTTATTTCCAAAGATTTCTTCTATTATT
The DNA here is from genome assembly GCA_018342105.1 of Gonioctena quinquepunctata. Lineage (NCBI taxonomy): Eukaryota > Metazoa > Arthropoda > Insecta > Coleoptera > Chrysomelidae > Gonioctena > Gonioctena quinquepunctata. Next base: position 238,601 of record JAFIRS010001266.1, on the reverse strand, counting down.
AAGACGGAATTCCAGACAAGCTTTTTTTTTGTGATTGGTGAGATTTCTCAGTTGTTCGTAATAATTCCAATGGGGAGCCAGACCGCTTTTCCTATACCTAGTCAGAGCCTTATCGTGAAGTTTCATCAACGATCTCAGGTTTCCTGTCAACCACGATGCTTTTGCTTTGGTAATGGTGGTTCGCAACGGTGTGTGAATATTGATTAAGTTTAATAATACGGAACCACTAAATAAATAACAAACTACAACAAGTAAATTAATGTTTATGAATTATTTGTGAAGTATTTACCATATAATCCCCCATGTGCTATCTATTATTTCAAAGGTCATGGAAAAAGCCATCAACATCGAGCTCATGAAATATCTGGAAGACTCAGGAATTGTCAACGATAGGCAATATGGCTTCCGCCATCAGAGATCAACTGGTGACCTGCTCGCTTACGTTTCACATATATGGCAGCTATCTATTGAAAAGTATGGAGAAACTTTAGCTGTGGCATTAGATATCTCCAAGGCGTTCGATCGAGTTTGGCACCAGGGACCCCTCGCCAAGCTTCCGTCTTATGGCTTGCCCCCTCAGCTGTGTTCTCTGCTTGCTAGTTTTCTCTCAAACAGGTCTCTCCATGTAGTTGTCGATGGAGTTTCATCTGACACTCTACTCATAAATGCTGGTGTTCCGCAAGGATCTATTCTCGCACCAACACTATTTCTACTTCACATCAACGACCTGTTGAAAGCAACTTCATGTCCAGTACACAGCTTTGCCGATGATAGTACCCTCCATACCGCTTTCTCTTCCAGGGCCCCTATATCAGCCCGTGAAACCAGAAATGAACGAGGAAGAAATGTTAATAATATAAATATGGACTTAGCAACAATTCTCGAGTGGGGATCTAATAACTTGGTAGAATTCAATGCAAACAAAACACAAGCATGTCTTTTCTCTAGAAAAGCCGATCTCACTGTGCCTAACATAACTTTGTCAGGAGTAACCATACCACTGAAGTCATCCATATCGATGCTTGGTATTACTATCAGCAATAACCTTTCCTGTGAAAATCACGTGAGGTCCATTGCCAAAAGTGCATCCCAAAAACTTGGTTTTGTTTCGTGCCAAGAGCTATTTCACCCCCACTCAGCTGCTTATGATCTATAAGGCACATATCCGACATGTCCTGGAATACTGTTCCCATATTTGGAGCGCGGCACCTAAACATATCCTGAGGCTATTGGATTCTGTCCAAAAAAGGGCAATTCGTCTCGTCGGTGATGCCTCGCTTACAAACTCGCTCACTTGTCTGGAACACCGTAGAAAAGTTGGCGATTTGTCTCTATTTTATAGATATTTTCATGGGCGATGCTCTTCTGAAATATCAACAATCGTTCCTGCTTTGGCGGTCTCTTCGAGACTAACCCGTCAAGTTCAATCATCATATCCCTTTGTGGTCACTTTGGAGACCTGCAGAACATCACTTTCCAAAGACTCGTTCATCCAACGAACAGCGAGGCTTTGGAACTCATTGCCTAGGGAGGTGTTCCCCGAGGCATACAACCTCCAGAAATTTAAGAAGAACACCAACTCCTACCTTCTTTCCTTTGGTTCCCACGATGTTCTTTGAACATTACAGAATATCCCTTTTCGTGGGAACCAGAACATAAAAAAAAAAAAAATAATTATATTCATCTAATAGAAAATAATTCCGGCTGCAAAGGATCAATATCAACACAGCTATGTTTCACACCCATATAAGCAAAACATTTCTTGGGTGGATCTTCTAGGGTTTTATACAACTGAGTTGTCTTCACATATTAAAACTAATTCTGCTTTCTCGGCTAACGTTAACTATCTTGGAGAAAATATTTGAAATCAAATAAACTTAATAATCGAACAATGTTTATTTTTAACCCTGATTTGTATTTTCCATGGGTATCCGCCAAGATTTTAGTAGGATTTCATGTTTGTCGATTAATGTGTACAGTTTTTTCAAAAACATTTAAAATAAACATTTTGCAATTCAAATTAGAGTTTTTCAATATGCATATCATTACTACTGTTTTACCTTGAAAAAAAATGCGAAATTTTGAAGTTGTGTTTATCTTTGAATGAAGTTCGTGATTCCCTAAAAAATAAAAAAATCTGAGTTAATTTTACAAATATGCTTGAATTTGGATATGGCTATGCAAAATTTATTTGATTTTGATTGATTTATGAAAGATTTTAGGGTAAATATAAAAAAAATTGGAAAATAATTAATGTTAAAAAAAAATCTTGGGACGCCATGTTTTGGTATTTAGGCACAACTTTCAATTCTAAACAACTTTTCCCAATAACATTTCGCTGAATTTTCTGAAATGAGGGTACTTTTTATATTTTTTTACTAACCCTGTATACTGTTTGAATTGCAACGATTCTAAGTGCACCTAATATGGTTATCGCACATGCACCATCTTTCACGCCATGTTTTGGTATATAGGCATAACTTTCAAATTCTAACAACTTTTCCCAATAACATTTCGCTGAATTATCTGAAATAAGGGTATTCTTTATATTTTTTGACTTACCCTGTATACTGTTTGAATTGCAACGATTCTTAGTGCACCTAATATGATTATCGCACAGGCACCATCTTACGATAATATTTGTATTTTGGTTGTGCAATTGATTTTAAAAATTCCAATATGTTGCACACTTAAATGACCACACTGTATATTGCACACTTAAATGACCACACTGTATATTGCACAACAGCATATCTCAAATCCCGCGAGTCTAAAAAACGGATATTTACCATCCACCCAGTCATATAATACCTCGACGTCATTGGAATTGGATGTCTGACGTTTCGTGATGGATAGATAATTTCAAACATCACTTCCTGGAAGAAAGATCGCTACGAAACACTGGTTTTTCCAGAAAATTCACGGAATAGGATTCATCCGCACGAAGATTGGTTCGTCTGGCAGAAAATCTCATTTTCCGGCGAGAACATTATATGTGTTGGCTTATATCAACCGTAAACTTTACTCGTGTGGTAAACGTTTGAGTATTTAGCTACAGAATATAGGAGGGTTACAGAAGCGTCATTCCCCTTATTTCAATGTTCCAAATTATCATGCGCGAGTGGTAGTTTTTCAGTCAACGTCACCCATCTGTTTGTTATTCATCTTTTGACAATAAAGTATATTTTGATTCATCCATTTGTATTTTTTATTGATCAATGAAAATTTTATTTCTATGTAATACTTTTCTATTTATATATTAAGTCAGAACTAGCCCCATTTATTGTTCAAGTGTTAGTGTACCTGAATATTTCTCACTCCGTAAGTAGATCTTTCATATGAATAAAGTATTCCACTGAATATGACTATCTTTATTTTCGATTATCCAAGTTCAAGTTCCGAATAACTAATGAGCTCTGAAGAGAATAATTGGTAATTTGTAGTTTGACTATCAGCAGTGGGACTTTAGAAGAGTAGAAATGTATCAGAATTGAAATATGACGACAGATACGAGATCTCGGTACTCTGCATACATTCATCAGATAGGTATTTTCAGATACTCCTATATTTCATGAAATAGTCTCCCCTGCCAAGCAAATGAAAAACTTTTCAGAACGAAAAAAAATCAGCTGCTGAATGTGTGCAAAGTAACAAGTTAGTGAATCGAAGTAACATTTTGATATCGACCACCAGCAAGCACTCTGATGGAATTCTAGAGACCAAGATATCATGGCTGGATAGAAATGTGAATTTTTTCATCAGATTTGTTGTTTTTACATCAGAGTCAAAATAAAACTAGTCTCTGCATCATGTTTTGAGTGATTTCTGGTTCGAAAAACATTCATATCTGAGTTTTCAGAAAAAAAAAACAATCGGTCATCTGAATAAAAATGCAAATTTTCACTTCCGGATGTTTTCTTAGTTTTTGACGATTTCCGATCGGAAATGTTTTAAAAGATTTTCTTGAACGAGGGAAGATACTGACTGAAACCATTGTTTAAAGAGATCAACAATGCTGAAACTTAACTTTCAACTCGCAGATGATTCCTCATGTGATTTTATAAGTTCTAATTTTGAAAGGAATTAAAACTAATATTATTGCATTATTATGATGCATCCAAATTATATTTCAAGCTTACCCATGAAGAAAGTAACCTCTTTAGAACCATTGTTCGTCAAATAACAACTTGGAATACCGTAAAAGTTTTATCCCCCGCAAGTGAGCTGGCTGCATGTGCCTGAGAGGAAGCAAAAGCCATGTAATTGTGACAGAAAAACTACCCAAGGTCATAAAATTTAGCATCAAAGGTGCCGCCGGACTGTGACGCTTCTGTAACCCTCCTATATTCTGTGATTCAGCCCAGCCACCAGAAACATCGTATTACTTGTCAACAAGGACGAGTTTAACTGAAAAAATGGTGATTCCATATTTCAAATTGAAAATAAGTTTCCTGAAACAGTCAAATTTCAGGTAAGAAGTTCCAGTTCGAAATGTATCTACAATCAATGAATGTAAGACCGAATTAATGAGAACTTGTATTTTATGAGAAAAACGAAAATTGAAAATGGGAAAAAACTCACAATAAAACATCCAATTCATACCAAAACAATTTCTAAATCGGTCATCTTTCATTTGTGTTTTGAACACAAGTAGTTTCTTACATTGGAAACTTTCGACAATTCATAAAATAAGTGTCTTCCAAATCCAAATATGAACCGGCCCTGCACACTTTATTTTACTTGGTTGAGATGTTGTTACCAAGTTTTTGAAGGGCTATACTGGTGGTGAATAATTTATAAAAACTCATTGACGATTTTTATCGGGCGGCAGATAAACATCGTCCTCCCAATATATAGATGTTATGGACTTGGAGCACCTTTGTAAGTGGCGCCGCAGTGGCGGAATCGGGCGACTTACTCCAGATAGCGCAAATTATCCGTGATAAATAGAGTGTTTTCAAAGTGCAACAGTTTGAATTTGTTTGTTACAAACGTGAAAACTGCAGTTGCATTTGATTCGGCATGTATAACCTTTGAATTAAATTGAGCCTCGGTTTCGGAAATTGCCCTAGTAATGAATAAATGCAGATTGAGGCGAGTAGTCTGCGAACCGCATTTAACCTACTGACACGTGCACTGCGAATACGTTATTCGCCTGTCATCGAAGTGTTTACATGTAATTTATTGTCAAGTTGAAAATAGTTTTATATTCGTGATGGATAAAGTGATGGTTGCAATTTTAAGTGAAACCGTTTTCGAGAATCAGTCAGTGAAAAAAGAGCCGCATTGGTGGGTTCGGGTCATGTGTGTCAGGTGCGGGAATTAAAAACAATTGATTATTCCAGCATACATACGAAAGTGATTAGCCAACCATCAGCGACAACAAATCAGTACTCTATCGAATTAGAGGTGAATTAATATTTTCCCAAATAATTGATAAAATGTAATTAAAACTTACATGTCTGATATAGGAGTAAATTACACGAATAAACAAAAATAATCAAGAGATATTAAAAAATATTGAAGAAATATAAAAAATATATTGAAAATATTGTTTTTTTATACATACATACATTTTCACATATTTTTCATATTGTTCGTTTACTGTCAGAATTTGTCTAAAAAAATATTTTTAAAGTATATTACATGAATAAAAATATGTTTCATGAATGTTTTTTAGATTAATTTAATTATTAGTATGAAAAATTTAATTGTTGTAATATCAATGTGAAAATTGAACTTGCACGATCGTTTTTCCTTTCGTAGATTGCTTGTAACAGAAAAGTTACAAAATGTTCCAGCACTTGCAGAGCGAATGCTTGTGGCGACTGTAAACACCTCTACGCAGTATTTCCATACATAAACGCTCACCGAGGGACTTCCAAAACAAGTTTAGAACAAGAATGGGGCAAACCATCTGCTAGTCAACAAGCAAAGGCGATGTATTCCAAACGTGTGTAGCTCGCGGTAGAAAAACCATAAAATTTCGTATTCGCGGGTGTATTTAAACGCGTGTTTGTGCACCCTACAACACAGCAGTGGTCACCCGACCACTTTTTTTTTCTTCACGTCATTTACATTTGATTCGAGGTTATTTGCGGCCGACTCGTTCATTGCTATTCATTTATTGCAGGCGCAATTTTGACAATGTGCCTCTCTTTGATAGGAATCTTATACTCGTCGAATCACAATACAAATGCCGTTTTGACGTTTGCGACCGAAAAATGTTAACTGTCGCACTTTGTATCACAGCGGTAAACCGGGATATATCTGGATACGTTTTTCCGACGTTAAACTCCTCCCCATGCTCCAAGTCCATGGATTTGAGATATGAGATCGTTCAAATTATGTACCCCGCCAATCTCGTTGAGGATACTGCAAATAATTGAAGCACTTATAAAAACAAACTATATTAATAAAAAAAAACAAATACACACTGTACGGTATGACATTCTAATTAATACAACTCCAGTACTCATATAGTACTAAATACATGTTCCAAATAAGTAATACCACCTGATTAATAAATGCGTTGCAACTGACGGTAAGTTGCATCAATTTTCCATAGTCCCTGTATGAAAAAACTGAAATTTCAAGAATCTAACAATTTCAAAATGTTTTTTAAAAACCTTAAAATAAATTCATCCAATCACACTGTATATAATATCAAATATTTTATTAATTTAACAATCTAAAACAATTAAGAAAACTATGGTGAATGAACAAGTATCGTTCCAAATCAATTGAAAGAAAGTTTTACATTTTATTAAAAAAAATCCAATGCTTTATACATACTCTTGAACAAGAGTAGAATTCAGATCTACTAATTGAAAAAATAAAACAATAATAAAAAGAACAATATTGGTTGAATGAGCACGTATCATTCAACACAGCTGGATGAATGATTCATGAAATTTAGTAATTCTTTACATGCACTGGATATAAAATCAATCTGATACAATAATAAAACTCTGAAATAGTTCTAGGTATAGATTAGCATTACAACCATAATTCGAAATATTTCGGAATGTATTCAGTGGTGAATAGTAGTCTTGTTTTTATTTATAGTACAGAGAACTGGAGATTTCTATAGAGTTAAATTTCTAATACAAACATTTTCACTTTGGGTGGAGATTCCATAGAAAATCGAAAAATGCCACTCAGTTTAATAATAGTTGGAAAATATTCAATATGCCGAAATAATACAAACAACAGAAAATATGGCTTACCATTTTTTTCTCTATTACTCTGGTTTACACACACAATATCAGTCGGATTCTAAATTATGTTGTTAATTATTAATTTCTTTAATATTTTCCGTAGTAGTAGTTAAATGTAGTAGTTAAATAATGACGCGCACTTTCTAGATAAAACATTTTCCGTTAATTTTTCTCTAACTACATCGAGAATTAAAAGTTGGTATATCGAACTTGAATGGATGGCTGTGAATGAGCGTTGAGGCTTTGATGAGGATGATTTTTATTTTTCAATCCGTTTTATAGGCCGCTAGTGATGACGCTTAGCGCGTTAGTTATAATTCTGTCCACGTAGAGGGGTATGGATTTACAGCTTTATGTTGTTGATTTATAAGCGTTAGACTCGCGGGATGATTAAAAAAAACTAATTTATTACTTTCTATGATCTATTAGCTGTTTATATAGGGTTGAAACACATGTAAATCATTATTTTCACTCAGCTGGAGTGTTTTATCCAATTACTTTGTCCTCGAGGTAATTAATGAACTCCTTTTAAACATTGAAACTGAATTTGTATTACCTCTAAGCGGACACGACAAATGTTTTTTATTTTTCTAGCGTCACAAATTTGAGAAATAAAGTATGTATTTTCTAAAAAAATCACTTTCAGACGTATGCACTTTTCGTGGTTGTTGACAGTTTCGACTCCATAAAAAACCATCTTTATCAGTTCTGTTTTTATCTCTTGCCATGTTTATTACCTAAATGGATTTTTTCTTACACACCATCTTCTAGCTATTTCCGTCTGTATGTTTGACGTCTTGAAAATAGATTATTCGTAAAAATGATTTTTCATATTTGAGGTTGACACTTCTTCATATATGAATTCGTTATGTCTATATATGTATATTCTTTGGTCATAACACAAAGCCATACTGCGGTTTCACATGTAAAGAATAATTTCAGGTGATCTTCTGGTGAATGGACAGTTTTCCAAATTTATTTCTTCTTGAATCGTGAATAATTCCCACCATACAGGCTCAGTAGGCTATGGCTTGATTGGTTTATTGTCTCCGATTTTTTCCGTATGCGTCATCTCTTTCACCTACTTCAAAAATTTCATCACGCGAATTGTGGAAAATTCCTAAAGCGTTCGAAAAGTTGAATAAAAGAATATTATTGGAAATATTTTTGTGGCTGAAAAAGCGGTTTGTGATGTCCACGTCCAAAAGAGTATCTCCAATTTTTAAATTTCATGTTCCCGCAATATTGAGGAATGGAAGGCCAAAATCCCATCAAAACCGAATGAATGTCGACCAATAATAGTTTTATTGTTAGGTTAATTCACTAGGCAAGGTTAAACTTGGTAACTCAATGCTAGATTGCACTCCTGTTGACTAATACATACCGGATATTTTTTCTAGAAGTATTTTTGATGGCAACAGCCCTATAGGCCTAGTTGGCTCATTGGATTCGTTTGTTATCTTCCATTTTTCTTCCTCTTCAGGGCTCCCCCTTTTTTTACCAGATCGCTTTCGTAAGCATTTCTCAAATTCTTTGATTTTCAAAACTATAACGCAATATGGGGATGAATTCTTCGAAAAGATCACATAGTACTGATACAAACACTTCACTACCTGGAAGAGAAGAAAAACAATAAACTACCCATCATTATTGCAGATAATGATATAAATCTGCTTGAAGACAATATTAGTGACAAAAATATATTAAATTCATTTATTTTAATATCTTATAGGTATGAACAGGATAACAAGACCAGGCAGGACTACATTTTATTAAATACCCATAATCGAAACTATTTCCATTCATATGTATTTGAGTAAACATAACTGACTACCTAACCATATCCTTGGATTTCAACTTTATCAGAACACTAGAACTAGAACCATATCAAAATAAATTCAAAAAAAACATCAATTATAATGAAAGAAGGGAATTTTGTGGCATAGTGGACAAATTATTGAATCAAAGAAAAGAAGCATCCTCAAGTGGGAGTCGAACCCACGTCCTTATGATCTCTAGCCATACGCTCTACCAACTGAGCCATTCGAGGGCATAGGAATCGACACACACTCGTGAATCCTTTCCCTCCACAATTTAATATTCATGTTAGAAATGAATTGAAAATCAAACGTACTTATAAGTGGTTAGAGATCATCTGCTTGAATCTGCTACTGCAATCGTCAAATAACGATGAAGTTGAGTGTCAGGTAATGGATCTCGACGGCCAGTGATAAGTACGTTTGGTTTTCGATTCATTTCTAACATGAATATTGAATTGTGGAAGGAAAGGATTCACGAGTGTGTGTCTATTCCTATGTCCTCGAATGGCTCAGTTGGTAGAGCGTATGGCTAGAGATCATAAGGTCGTGGGTTCGACTCCCACTTGAAAATGCTTTTTTTTACTTTAATTTAATAATTTGTCTACTATGCCACAAAATTCCCTTCTTTCATTATATGTATTTCAGACGCAATATTTCCACTTTCACAATATATATTTGGCTAAATCTTTTCAGTGGCTAGAGATCATCTGCTTGAATCTGCTACTGCAATCGTCAAATAACGATGAAGTTGAGTGTCAGGTAATGGATTTCGATGGCCAGTGATAAGTACGTTTGATTTTCGATTCATTTCTAACATGAATATTAAATTGTGGAAGGAAAGGATTCATGAGTGTGTGTCGTTTCCTATGTCCTCGAAAGGCTCAGTTGGTAGAGCGTATTGCTAGACATCATGAGGTCGTGGGTTCGACTCCCACTTGAGGATGCTTTTTTCCTTTAATTTAATAATTTTTCCACTATGCCACAAAATTCCCTTCTTTCATTATATGTATTTCGGACGCAATATTTCCACTTTCACATTATATATTTGGCTAAATCTTATCAGTGGTTAGAAATCATCTGCTTGAATCTGCTACTGAAATAGTCAAATAACGATGAAGTTGAGTGTCAGGTAATGGATCTCGACGGCCAGTGATAAGTACGTTTGATTTTCGATTCATTCCTAACATTAATATTAAATTGTGGAAGGAAAGGATTCACGAGTGTGTGTCGATTCCTATGTCCTCGAATGGCTCAGTTGGGAGAGCGTATAGCTAGAGATCATAAGGTCGTGGGTTCGACTCCCACTTGAGGTTGTTTTTTTTTCTTTAATTTAATAATTTGTCCACTATGCCACAAAGTTCCCTTCTTTCATTATATGTATTTCGGACGCAATATTTCCACTTTCATCAATTATAATACTTCAAAAACAGACATAAATAATGAAGAATGGACAAGTATTTATAATTTCCTGGGAATAGATGAAATGATGCAATACTTTATACGAACATTGATAAAATACATTCAAACACATCAAGCTCAAAACACAAAAAAATTAAGAAAGCCTGAATAACACAGAAAATAATGAAACTGGCCAACGAGAGAAATCAGATTTATAATCAACTACGATCAGACCCTGATAACAACATCTTGAAAGAAAGATGCCAATGTCCTATGAATAATCTTAGGCAAACCATATAAGTACATATCCAAAGAACAACGCAAAAAAAAATACCAAAAGAATTTTAAGATATCGTTGGCAACGTAGAAAATAATCTACCGCGTGTCAACGAATCTATTAGACAAGTCATAACTTCTAGAATATTAGGTATATCAAAATGAGATTTGGTATAGGTAAATGGTATGTGGAGAGGAGAGTTGTCGCATATTTCTCACTTTTCGGTCACTTCCGGTTTCACCGGAAATGGCTCCCGTTTTGAATTTTTAAATAGAACACCCTGTATATTGTAACATTTTTGGATTTCTGAGACAATTCTGGATCAGAATTCGACATTTCGAAAAGTTTTTACACCTACTTCATTTTTTTCAGATGCACATTTAATATTGCATCTATAGGTGGCCATGATCGGACGTAAACTAATCTGAGGACCTCAGGTGATGTCAGGAAACCACAATCGCAAAATTTCAGTGACTGGTATGATATATAGGAATAAGAAAAGTTGGCAGAATTATATTTTCGTGTCTAACTATTATTTTTCAAATGACGGCCATTTTTTGACAAGCACCTTCCGAAAAAAGGTTTTTTTGACGAATCTTACGATACTAATTTATTTGCGATTAGATTACAAATAAGAATATAACTATGGAAAATACTGGATAATAATTTATTTACTTTTGTCAAGTGTGTCATGGATAGCCATGATGCATAATATTTTGCAGTTATTTTTATCGAGTCTTCTTTGGAAAACAAAACACTCACTTAGGTAATGACAGTGACATAAGCTTTATGAGCAGATAGTAAGAGTTTCCATCACATTTCTTCAAAATAATGTATACTCAAAGTGAAAAAGTGGTTATGTTATTAATATTTGGAGAATGTCATATATATATATATATATATATATATATATTTCTGAATAATATAAGAGTAAATGACTTAACTGTAAGGGAATTCAATCTTCATTATACGAGAAGCCACGTTCGATAAGACCAACCCTCCTCATTTTCTTTTTGGAAAAATAATTATATAAAAAAACCCACCCCAAATTAGCTGAACGAATTTCAGTGGCTACTCCACAAAAACGTTATGTCTTACCCCACGGGCACAATGTGTGAGAGATAAGGATGTTTTGTTTTGTTGAAAGTAGTGGCTAGTAGCACGAGAATACGTGACTACCATTTTGATCTAATCGAACGTGGCTTTTCAGAACACCCTGTATATACGTACTTTCCAATTTTTGGATTCTGGCCACCATGATCGGTGAAATCGAAACGTATAATGATATATAAATTTTATTGATAACATTTTCTATATACAGTGACCGGCAGAAAGTACGCATCATATGGGAATTTTTTTTAATATAATATTTTGACAAATGTCGATACATGCAATCGCTTCTGCATCAAAAGAAACCCCAAAAGATGTTGTATAGTGCCGTTCGTCTTTTCTTGTTTGGCGGTAAATTTCAAAAATTTAAAAATTATGTCTCAAAACACACTTATTTGGGAAAATATTGAAAAATGTTATTTGGAAAAGTTGTTTGGAACGACATTTTATAGCTATGTACGAGTTTGGAAAAAAATCTGAGATGAAAAAACAAAAATTTATTTTTGCCATAAAAAAAAAATTCAATTTGAAAAAATACATTTCTGATAAAGAAACTCATTAGTAAAGCCCAAGAGTAATATTTTGAATGATATTTTGTGAACATTCACCAGCTACTTCTATTTTATTCGAAGAAAATTTTAAATCTGTGGATTTGCCATGTGTTCAGCTGCTTCATAAGAGGTCACAGAAATATCTTCAGGACATTATAATCCCGATACTGTTCATTATTGACAAAGAACCATGTATCTACAGAATTTTAATATGAATTTTATATTAGAACAGAAAATTGATTCAATTTTTTACATAATTACATTTTATTATAAAATTAGAAGCTGAAATAATTATAAACCAAACAATTTAATGCATACTCGAAAGTTTGTGAATGTCCATTACTCGACGTGTCCACCCTGACGTTCAATACATGTAGTTGTTCGGGATTTCATTTCTCTGGACACATTTCGCAGCATTTGTGGTGTAATGTTATTGATACATTGTCGTATTACTTCTTCTAAATGGTCGATATTACGAAATGGCCGATGTTTATAAACCCTACTTTTAAGGTACCCCCATGAAAAGAAATCCAAGGGCGTCAAATCTGGGGATCTTGCAGGCCACGGGTTTTCTGAATATCGTCCTATCCATTTATGAGGAAAGTGTTCGTTAAGCCACGCTCTGACTTCAAGGGTACTATGTACTGACGCTCCGTCTTGTTGGAAAAAGATATCATTCCTTCTTTGCAGCGGTAATCCATGTAAGAAATCAAAAAACACATTATTTAAAAACACTAAATAATTTCGTGAATTAAGGTTGTCCCTAAAAAAGTAAGGCCCAACAATCTGTGTATCTAATATGCCGCACCAAACATTAGTTTTGAAAGAAAATTGTCTTTTTGCCTCTATCTTCCAATTTGGGTTCTCATCAGCCCACCATCTACAATTCTGGGAACTGACAGTACCGTTTGATGTAAAAGTCGCCTCATCAGTAAATAAAATGTTTCTAGGAAAATGTTGGCATTCTTCAATCATGCCTTGGAACCAAAATGAAAAATCTAAGCGTGCATCAAAATCTCTATCGAGTAAGGTGTGGATGAATTTTGGTTTGTATGCACGAAATTTATTATTCTTCAAAATTCTTCTTATGGATTTTTCAGATATACCGGTTTGTTCCTGCCTCTCCGATAGTGCCATCCGTGGATTTTCTGTGACCGATAACAAAACATTAAAGGTACCGTCCTCATTAGTGACGGGCTTACTATGTGGAATTTTGTAACGATTTTCTACACTGCCTGTAGCTTTAAATTTGTTTAAAATACGCAACACAGTAGATCCATGGATATTCTTATTTGGATATCTAGCATTGAATATATCTGCTGCTTCTCTGGAACTATGAAAACGCTCACCACATATTAAGACGAGCTCAATTTTTTCTTGCAAACTCAGCTTTTCTTGGGGCATCTCTAATTATTGTTATCACACAACAAAATGACAATGAAAAAAACTATAGAATAAAGACGATATAAACACCTGGATAAATAATAACACTACTAAATCGTTTGACAACTCTTAATAACACATTTTCATTATCAGTCAATTGTTTCATGGCCTCTTTGATCATGAGGAAATCTGTCGATGAACGCATCAACAATGATAATATTGTATGATTCCAATAATTTGCCAAAAATCAATTTATTTTTTGTTTGAATGAAAAATTCAATTTGAAATTATGTAGATACAAGGACCTTTATTAATAATGAACAGTATCGGGATTATAATGTCCTGGAGATATTTCAGTGACCTCTTATGAAGCAGCTGAATACATGGCAAATCCATAGATTTCATTTTTTTTTCGAATAAAATAGAAGTAGCTTGCGAATATTTACAAAATATCGTTAAAAATATTACTGTTGGCCTTAATAATGAGTTTCTTTGTCTAAAATGTATTTTTGCAAATTGAAATTTTTATTATGGCAAAAAATTGATTTTTATTTTTTTATCTCAGATTTTTTTCAAAACTTGTACATAGCTATTGAATAACGTTCTGAACAACTTTTTCGAATATCATTTTTCGATATTTTCCCAACTCAGTGTGTTTTGAAACATATTTTTTAATTTTTTTAAATTTCCCTCCAAACACGAAAATACGAACGGCACTGTACAACGTCTTTTGGGGTTGCTTTTGATGCAGAAGCGATTGCACATATCGATATTCGTCAAAATTTATTAATAAAAGAATTTCCCATATGATGTGTACTTTCTGCCGGTCACTGTATATTAACTATTTTGAATATTACCGTTCCGAAGTTGCCTACTATTTTCAATGCCTTGTACATTCAGGAAAATAAGTTACGCATAAAGCCTCTTGATTTGAAATCAGTTATTAATATTCGGAATTCCAAACGCCGAATCATCCTTTTAAAGTAGTCTAGAAGCGCAATAGCCAAATCGCTTTATGTTGACGTCAGCGTCAGTCAGTCGAGAATATGGTTGATAAATAGAAATGTATGTTGCCTGGAGCCCTGGCAAGGACGTACCCAGGGGGTCCAGACCCCCCTCCCCCTTCCGAAAATGTTATAGAGATTAGATGCAACACACAAAATCCCTAAATACAGCGCCAAAAAATGCCTTTCTGTCTGAGACATTTCTGATATGCGGGACGGGCGGGAACACAGTGGAGTATTTGTGGCAAAACGCTGGCCAACAAAATTTTTCATGTGTTCTGAAAATGAAACCATTGCTGTTGACTTTTGACTTACTTTGTAATGGTAAATACTCCTAAAAATATCTCTTTATCATATATATATATATGCATGTTTATATATATATATATATATACAGGGTGTAACTGAATAAGTGTAAAACATTTAAGGAGGTGATTCCTCATCGAAAAAAAGATAGGATCTTTCATATAAAGAAACTTCATTGGAGCATCCCTTGTTAAGATACAGCCCCTTAAAGGGGGTACATAAAATTTGTATAACAATTTTTTCCACAAGCACTGAAAAAGTTACAATATTGAAATTAACCTGACGTTTTGTACTACCAAAAAGACACTTAGCCAGTAATTCATTTGGTTTACCCCATGGTTGTGAGGGGTGAAAAACGCAACCCCTAAAATTTATTTCCAATGTAACTTTTTGTCTTATTATTTGTTTACCATTTAAAAATTTATTTCCGATAGCCTGTTTCATTCTAAACAAAAAATGTCTCTTGGGTTTTTTGCCCAAAATAAACCAGTAAGCAGCAAAACATTATTTTACGAACAACTACAGAGATACATCGTCATAAATGCGAACTGGATTTATTGTTATTTTGTAGTTAGTACCGCATTAAACGATTAAAGGGTAATAAACAAAACTAAGTTATTAATAACAAAACACACAACATGTAGAAATCATAGTGAATGTTCAATATGTCTACCTTCAAACATTACGCATGCGTCTAGACGTCGGCGCATTGAGCCACGTATTCGCTCAAATATTCCTGGAGTCTCTCTGATTACCCTGCACGCATCGATGATGCGGTTTCTTAAGTCCCTACATCGCGAACAGGAGTACGATATACCAAATGCTGTGAATGGCCCCAAATAGAGAAATCGAGAGGATTGAGATCCGGGGATCGAGCGGGCCATTTATGTGGTCCTCCTCGACCTATCCACTGATTTGCATATGTTTCAGTTAAATGCTGACGTGCTACTTGACTAAAATGGGCGGGAGCCCCATCATGCATAAAACATATCCTTCTGACGCCCAAAGGAACTTCCTCCAGCAGTACTGGATGCACTTCTCTAAAAATTGAACGTATGCCTCACCATTTAATCGAGGAGGTAGAAAATGAGGCCCAATTGAATCATCCCCAATAACTCCGAGCCACACGTTAAGAGAAAACTGTTCTTGATGGCTAGTTTCGACAATAGCGTGAGGGTTTTCATCAGCCCATATGTGGTAATTATGAAAATTAATAATCTTGTCCCGAGAAAAACTACATTCGTCTGTGAATTCTATCGTCTTCAGAAAGTCACAATTTCTTCTAATCATTTCCAGCATCCAATTGCAAAATTCAAGACGGTTCCGAAAGTCTCGCGGTAACAGTGCCTGTACTCGTTGCAGATGGTAAGGGTATAAGAGTTGTTCCTTTAAAATTCGAAATACCGTCATATGATCAACATTTAGCTGGAAAGCAATCTTTCTAGTACTGGTAGTAGGTTGTTCTTCAATCAAATTAAGTACTGCTTCCTCAAGCTGTGGTGTTCGTATTTCTCGATGGCGACCACAATCCTGCGTTCTTTTGTCGAATGAACCATATTCTCGTAATCGTTGATGAAGTCGAGCAAATATTCTATGTGAAGGATGCTGCCGTTGAGGATACATTTCAGCATATCTTCTAGAAGCTTCTAACCCATTCCCGCGACAGACCGTAAACGTAATGCATATCAGCCATTTCCTCATTTGTGTATGCCATTTTATTAACAAGTGAATTATTAAAGTAACAAATTAAGAACAGAACAACAACACACAATTAGTATTAATTCAATTTCGAAAATTCCCAAACTGACAGCGTCATACCAATTTAATTGTCACTATCGCTAATAGCGACCTACTAGATAGATTAGTTTCGTATTTTCGCATTTATGACGATGTATCTCTGTAGTTGTTCGTAAAATAATGTTTTGCTGCTTACTGGTTTATTTTGGGCAAAAAACCCAAGAGACATTTTTTGTTCAGAATGAAACAGGCTATCGGAAATAAATTTTTAAATGGTAAAGAAATAATAAGACAAAAAGTTACATTGGAAATAAATTTTAGGGTTGCGTTTTCACCCTTACAACCATGGGGTAAAACCAAATAAATTACTGGCTAAGTATCTTTTGGTAGTACAAAACGTCAGGTTAATTTCAATATTGTAACTTTTTCAGTGCTTGTGAAAAAAATGGTTATACAAATTTTATGTACCCCTTTAAGGGGCTGTATCTTAACAAGGGATGCTCCAATGAAGTTTCTTTATATGAAAGATCCTATCTTTTTTTCGATGAGGAATCACCTCCTTAAATGTTTTACACTTATTCAGTTACACCCTGTATATATATATATAAACAGTGGGGAATAACGGGGATCTTCAGTCAGCACAAATGTTGAACTATGAAAAACTCTTTAATACGTTGGACCGAGCTTTCGTTTCAATTTTGAAACTTCTTCAGGGTCCTAAAATATATAAATTACATTATTGAGAAAAAAAATACTTAAAATGAAGGAAGTACCTACAGTAATCTGTGTGGTTGATTAATGAACATTAACTTTAAAAAACGTAAAATATGTAAATATTTGTCGGAATGGTGTTATATCTTTGACGTTTCATTAATCAACCACTCAGATTACTGTAAGTACTTCCTTCATTTTAAGTATTTTTTTTCTTAATAATGTAATTTACATATTTTAGGACCCTGAAGAAGTTTCAAAATTGAAACCTCAAATTACTTTCATAGTTCAACATTTGTGCTGACTGAAGATCCCCGTTATTCCCCACTGTTTATACCAATTTTCAGTCGTTATTTCTAAATTATATATATATATATATATATATATATATATATATATATATATATATATAATGATAATTTATTCACAGAATGGAAGATAAAACTTGCAAATTGTATAAAGGTAATGTGTGAATAAAATAGAGCCTAATCTACGAGGTATACTATGCCCGTAACCCAATTTCTGACCGTAACCCAATATATTGCTGAATCTATTGACAACAGAGCCCAAACACAGATTTTTCTAAGGCCTTCGTCAGACTTGACCATGGTATTTTACTCAACAAACTAGTAGCTTCTGGATTATCCCCCTCCTTAATTGCACTCTTTCAGTCCTACCTACGGGATCGAAAGCAATATGTCCAGCTCAATGGTTTTAAGTCTGCCGAATACAGTGCCTCTTCCGGTGTTCCACAAGGGTCAAATCTGGGACCGCTGCTCTTCAATATCTTCATTAATGATATTGCAGATGTTATAAATGTATATTTCCTTTTGTATGCTGATGATCTAAAACTACACTGCCTTGTGGAGAACATAGGTGATTGCGAGAACCTCTCAGCAAATTTAAGACGGGTTGTAGAATGGTGCTATCGAAATTACTTGTCACTAAATCCGGATAAATGTGAAGTTATGTCCTACAGTTTGAAAACGAATATCCTAATCTTTGATTACCCAATAGAAAACGTTGCCCTTGAGAGACCAGAAACATTTACTGATCTTGGCGTCACGTTTGACACTGTACTATCATTTAATAAGCATATTGATAATGTTGTATCCTCCTCCTGTCGTATGTACGGATTAATTGCCCGTAGCAGTAGTGATTTTAAAGAAACCTCGACCTTAAAAACTCTATTCTATTCTTTCATAAGATCTAAGTTAGAATATGCTTCAGTTCTGTGGAGTCCCTTTTATCAATATCATATAGATCGAATAGAAGCAACTCAAAGACGATTTCTAAAACTGATAAGCCTAAAAACTGATGGCATTTATCCACCAATAGGCACAACTCACTCTGAATTACTACATAAACATAACTTTTTCAGTCTCGAAAGAAGGCGTGAGTATTATAGTGTAGCAGTAACCTATAAAATTTTTAAAAGTATTGTTGACTGCCCAACATTATTGGAAAAGTTTAATATTTGCATTCCCAGAATCTCTTCCAGACACCCGAGTACTTTTTATATAAATACATCTCGCACAAATGTTCTGGAAAATTCTCCGCTCCATACCATGTGTAAAATGACAAATTCTATTAGCGATGATCTAGATGTATTTAGTTGCAAGTTGTCGGATATAAAATTTCACTTTCTACAATAACCATTTTGTTACCTCTTATGAAATATAAAATGTGTATGTGCTTATATGCATATAAAAATCTGTGATGTATTCATTATATTCTGTTAATTCCTGCTCTGTAATTGGGCTTCGTCCTGTAGAGTATTGTATTACAAATAAATAAATGAATAATAAATAAATATCAGGATACATATATACCTGTATGTAGAGCGAGAATATATAAATATCTAGAATAGTACCTAAGCATAAAGTGATAAACATTTATATATAGAAATAGTACCTAAATATGAACATAATCAAAATATATAAAAATAGTAAAAATAGTAAAAATAATATAATAATTTCCCAGCTCCAAGTCGGCTGCCGCAGCAGACGCTCAACAACGGATGCCCTGGTTTTCCTCGAGAGCGAGATACAGGATACTTTTTGCAACAGAGAACACTTAGTTGCAGTGAGTTTCGACTTACAAAAAGCCTACGATAGAACATGGCGTTTCTCCATTATGCAGCAATTGCACACTTGGGGACTGAGAGGCAACATGGCCATTTGTATACAAAGTTTCCTACAAGATCGAACCTTTCAGGTTCGGATAGGAGCCATTGATTCCTCATATAGAACACTCTATAACGGAATTCCTCAAGGCTCAGTGCTAAGTGTTTCCCTTTTCGCAGTGGCCATTAATATCCTCCTCGAAAAAAGTCAAAATTATGTCAAAAAAGTATTATACGTTGACGATTTGATCCAGACACAAGTCCATGGAAAACATTAACGAACATTTGAATAATGAAATACTTACCCTTGATAAATTAGCTAGATCAAGAGGTTTCCTGTTTTCGAAAGAAAAAACAAACTGCATACACTTCTGCAAACTGAGATTAGCCCACCCAGATCCAGAACTGTTTATCCAAGGTCACCCAATTAGCGTCCAAAACTCGATTAAATTCCTAGGCATAATTTTTGATAAAAACTGAACTGGGAAGAACAACTCCATCAACTAATTTCAAAGTATCAATAAGCTATGAACATTATGAGATGTATGTCAAACATTAAATGGGGTGCAGATAGAGAAATCCTTCTAAATTTATACAAGTCGGTAATCCAAGGCCGAATGGATTATGGTGCCATTGCTTACAATTCTTGCAGACCCTCAAGGCTGAAACAATTGGATAACCTCCAACTGACAGCCCTAAGATTGGCCACTGGTGCTTTCAGAACCAGCCCTGCAGTTGCAGTGCAATGCGACTCAACGATACTTCCTCTTGACCTGAGAAGAGACCTCCAAACGATAACCTACGCAATCAAAGTTCTATCTAAGCCACTCCATATTAACCACTCCAGCTTTTCATCCCCCAATGAGCACGCTTTCAGACCAACGGCAACTAGACCAACTTGAATTCGTTTTCATGAAGCCTGCAGAAAATACTCTACAGAGAGTTTCTCCATTTTAACCAACAACGTTCCTTCTGTCCCGCCATGGTAATTTACCTTACCAACCTTAAATTACGGATTATCATCATGGAAGAAAAGCGAGACAGCTAGCTCAACTTACAGAGCTCTTTTCATGAATGATATAGTTTCGTACACAAATAGTCTCATCATTTTCACCGATGGATCGGAAACAAGTGATGGGGTTCTAGTCTTTGAATCCTAGTTGCTCAATTTTCACTGCGGAACTATACGCCGTATGGCAAGCCCTTCTTTTCTTTTCGTATTCAACCCACCAAAGTTGCGTAGTTTGTTCTGCAATTCAGTTACTAAATAACAGGTTCACAAAAAATAATTATTGCCAAAATATCTTAGAACTAGTTACTCATCTAGTGTCGGAAAAAAAATGCACCATTCTTTGGACTCCTAGTCACTGTGGCATCACTGGTAACGAGAGGGCAGATCTTGCAGCAAAACAAGCAACACTCACCCCAGAAGACGAAGAATCCCTATTCTTTATACTGATATGAACACCCAAATCAGCTCAAAAATTTTTAGTACATGGCAAGAAAGATGAACATCCCAAAATACTCAATTGAACAATATTAAGCCAAAAACCAATAAATGGAGATACCCAATTACACTGAACAGACGTGAACAAGTAATTACTTGCCGCCTCAGAATCGGACATACCCATCTCACGCACTCGTATCTCTTAGTGGGAGGGCCCAGACCCCGATGCGACCATTGCAATACAAGACTGTCAGTTGCGCATATCTTCTCATGCCCGATGTACGCGTATCTCAGGCACAATATGGGAATAAACCCTGAATTTGAAAATACTTTGAATAATACCGAGAATATTAGAAAAGCTCTTACCTATATTGATCATCTTCGTTTAACCAATAGAATTTAAATACTATACTGGCAGCTAAATGATCATGGCAATCGAACGCTGGCAAAAAAAAAAAAATAGTAAAATAGTAAAATTAGTAAAATATAGTAAAATAGTAAAAATAGTACTCTAACATCATATTAACAAAAATAAGTGCCATGTGAAGTGGAATGAATAGAAAAATCGAATTAAACGGTTTTCTTCACATAAAGGATTCAATATAAAATTGAACCAGAAAATGGTAGATCTCAGGTGAAAAACAACTACTTTCCTGGCAAATACCACGCAGAACGTTGAATGATATTCACCTGGAAAACCATGCATACTTCCATATAATATCAATGGACATTGAATGCAAATGTTTCTTTCTGATAAGCTCGATTATGTTTAATTTATGTCGTGTTCACCTAACAATCCGCATACCGGTTTCAGGCTTCTTGGCTTCTTGATTTTCAGGTGAATATCATTCAACGTTCTGCGTGGTATTTGCCAGGAAAGTAGTTGTTTTTCACCTGAGATCTACCATTTTCTGGTTCAATTTTATATTGAATCCTTTATGTGAAGAAAACCGTTTAATTCGATTTTTCTAATCATATTAATTGTTAGTAATATAAAGAGTTTTAATTATTATTTTTAATTCTTTCAGTTTTCTACTATTGATTTTACGTATGTGGTTGGTAACTCTTTGATATAGTCTTTTAGCGTTTTAGTGAAGCGTTGGATTGTGGGTTCGTTTTTAATATTATCAGGTAAGCAATTGAATACTTTCGGTTCCAGATATTGGTAGCATCTCATTGGAAAATATAATTTCTTAGACTACTACTGGAAAATAAAGAATTTTGGTGATGAAGTAATACGGTGTTAGTTAATGTTAGTTAATGTTCTTGCTATATTAAGTTTATGAGAATATTATTTATCACTTGAAGTCGAATTGTTCCTTGTAGCACGGCCAATTTTGATTGTGTTTTTGGTTTGTATCGTAGGCGTTGTTAGATTCTTCTTTACTTCTACCGTTGTCTCCGTATTCTTGGGGTTCTCTTCCTTTGCTGATTTCTCTATGTTTTTTGAAACCTTCTGTATTTTCAATGGTGTCTTTCTTCGAATCTTTTTTGTGACTAGTACTTGGGGTGGGTGGTGCACTTGGGGTGGGTGATGCACTATTCGCTTTGGGTAGTAATTCAGCTACAAATTCTTTGTCGCCGCCCTCTAATTCTTTTGGAGTGTATGGAGTAACATTAATATATAATTTATGATTCTTTATATGTGCTTGATAATTATTTACTCTGGCACTCTTCAGATGTTTGACCAAGATTATATTTGTAGCTTGATCTTTAGGTCCTAAATCATGAGATAAGGAAATACCGGTACCCCGTAATTTCTTTAGGTTTTGAGAAATTTTCAATTTTTGTGAGTAGGAGATAAACTCTGAGATGATTGTACCTTTTTCCCGATGATGTATATATTGTTTACGTCTTTCTCATATAGGCTGCAGTTAAATATTTCATTCAGCTTTCCAGTAGTAACTTCGAGTACATTATCTTTGTTTGCTTCTATCCCAAAAATATTATTCCTTTTGTTAAAGCGTTCTATTTCGACAATTTTGTGTTTTTCTTCCAATTTTTCCAATTTTCCATTTAGGCTATCTCGAAGGCTTTGTATTTTAGATTTTAATTCTGTAGTTTTATTATTTATGAGTACTTCTAGCTTAGACAGTAAATCATTATTCGAGATCTCATTCATATTTTAAGACTTCTCCCGTACTATTTCTTTATTGTTTCGGTGGTAATGAGTAATTGCTTGTTTTTCCTTTTGATCTTTCTGTATTGTTTTGTTTATATATACCTTTTCTTGTGGCTCTCGTGTGTTATTGTTATTTCCGGTTTTTGCTTCGTTTATTGTTCAATTTCACATAATCACAGTCGAAACTTCACTCACTTTTTCCAGTTTCACTTCAGGAATATGTCGATACAAATTTTAACTATTAATTGTATTTTTAACCACTATTTTCCACTGTTTGTCGCAAGTGCTCACATGTACATGAGTTCTTCGATTACTTCAATTATTATTTTTTCCTTGGACAGTGTCAGAAGCATCAAATGGTCGTTCAGTGGTTCGTATAATAAATTCTTTTTCTGTAACAGACCTAATGTTAGCCTGTACTATGTTTCTATGTTCCAATTTTCTGGATTTTGAGCAACAATTCAACGTGGTAAGCACAAATCATTGTCCGAATTAAATCGCAACTTTTTTGAGTGGCTCATAGTTTAAAAAATCTTGAAAATTGAACATAACATAAATAACCTCAAATCCTATGATTATCTAACCAGCAATAAGTGCAGCAACAGAGTGCCATGGCTGATCGGATTCCGAATCTTTCCGAATCTTTCCGAATCCTTCCTATATAGAATAGCGCAACGGTTAACGTACGGTGTAATATCCACAGAACTCATAGAACTAGAAGGCTAAAATAAATGGAAGGAATTGATATGATTCATAACCATATGTATAGATGGAACACACGTAATCATGCGCATATCATCAACAACATTGCCAGTTTATGTACTTGTACGATAATTTAATAGAATGGCATTATGATGTGAAGTATAACATTATATTCCCAATGAAAGATCCGAAACTATTCGACTATCGATTACTCAGGATCCTTATGTTTTTTTGTCATATGTATTCAGAAGATAATATATAAGTTAAGTGGAGCACTTAACAACTGATGGAATCGTTATAAGAATTATGATTTCCTACAAACTCATTTGGCAACGCTGTTTACATCAATACCTGTTATTTAGTCTGACGACATTTCTATTCAGAGCCGGTCTCGCGTCTGTTTTTAATTTGTGTTCTTGATAGGATATTTGATCTAATGAATTCTAGAAATCCATTGGGCAAATTCTACAAGGTTCCAATAGAGGAAGACAACAAATATTTCTCTCTGGAAGGGTTTTTTTTTTAATTCCTCGGGATACTTGAAAAGCCTCAAACATACTGATGGTGAAAAACAGGAAAGACTCCAATTTTGGATTTCTCCATCACAATGAATCCAATTATTGGAATGTGTGAAGAGTACATTGACAAACATTAACATGTTGAAATACATGTTAACTTAACATTCGAAGTACTAATGTATTTTACAAAAATAATGATTAACTTTTCAGGAAAAGAAATGGTTGGAAAATAACCCAAAGCATTTCAGTTTTATTACACTGAGGCTGATTTGCAACACGATATTGAAAATGTTTATAGAAATTGTTTTACAATACTTCCATTTAAACAACTTCTCAGAAAAAAATCCAACCTGAAATAACACTGCATGAAATGCCTTCAATTAAAAAATATAATTTAGATATTAATGATAGGATTATTTACAATGAAGAATTTCAAGGAAGATTGAATTCCTTCCTACATTATCCAACTTGACAGAAAATGTTGATACATTGCAAATTTTGTAGTGAAGAGCATCAAAAAGTAATAAAGTGTAAAGTGTGCCTTTCCATACTGGAAGAAGAAAGAAAAGCAAGTGTAGATCTTGATTACTTCAAATTATTACATATAAAATACAGAACTGCCTCTTTTTCTGCATTAATCAAGACTTCTGCAAATGTTGTGAGGTGTTGTATGTTCACAGAGAGAAAAATCAAGCAAATAATGGCGGAAGAAAAAAAATATGGTTGTTTTTGTAGAACTATTTCGGGAACTCTTTTCGAAGATAAAAACATTGTTTTCCAAATTAGATAAGCATGTTTTTGATATAGCTATCTACGAGATTACCACAAAATGAAATTGATAAATTTATTTACAAATTTACGTAAAATACGTTACCATAGTGTTGCTTGGTTGCAAGCAGAAAATGTAAGGAAATAACTGAATTGGAAGAAGCTATCAAAAATTATACTTTTTTTCACATCAATAATATTATGCCAAAAAATTATGTTAAATCTTTTTTTTATTTATAGCGTGTACCAAAAAGTACCAGTAACTTAGAAATTGATGAAAATCAACTGTATTAGTATACCCTCGAGTATACCTCTGATATTCTAAATCTGAGTTGTCCATTGGATAACTATGAAATATTCCCAATGATTTTTACGAGTGCGCGCGCGTGGGTAATGAATTTAGGAGTCTTGTCTAACAGACAGCAAGGGCTGAGTCTCAATAGATTGCAGCATGGAAACAGCTCTACCAGGTGCAACACCTTGCCAGGTACGCGACTCGTCTACATACAACTCTGTGTTCCAATATCGAAAGCTATGACAAGAAAGGATGATACGACCTATATTCATAGTATTCACATTTAAATGCCCCAATATTTTTACTTTGTGCCAAAATATTTCTGGGCACTAAATACTTGGAAATTGTTTGTTACTTCAACTTCGAAACTGCCAGGGAGAAGTGAATTGTGATTGTTATTCAATCTTCATCATACCTACATATTATCTTGAAATGATAATCAAAGAATAAAACCAAATTATCTTTGAAATGAAATATTTTTTCATGTGAAATACTGCATACAATTTAGTTCATGCTAAATAAATAATTCAGAGAATGCAGAAGTGAACTTCACAATAGCCACTAAAAAATATTCTTTCAAATAAGCCTTTCTTCCCGAAACCTTACGAATACGGGGTTCAGAAATTCCTCATAATTTCAGTTGCACTCCACTATTCAAATCGATCTCAAGTCCACCCATTTTCAGAAAGTTCAGTATGTTTCAGTTAATAGAGGTTATAAATTTCACTGAAACCCCCCTTGTCATGGCATCGGTTTTACTGCGCATGCCCATGTGTGTACCATGCGATACAGTAGGGCTCGTTCCAGCAAAACGGTCTTCTAGTTCTATGAGTTCTGTGGTAATATCCCGTAAATAACGTCGTGCGCTAACGATACTACCGCAGCGTCTGCGCATGCGCACATGTCAATATAACGTTCGCTGTAATAGCGCAACACAAAATTTTACACATCAATATCTCTCTAATATGATAATAACATATATGTAAAGTTTAGAATTTGTCCTGACCTCATTTGTTTGTTATTTTATTTATTGTGACCATTTGTTAAACTCTTTATATTCGTACTGATGATGGAAGTATAACCGAAATGCATATAGTTTGCACATAAAGTAAACTACTTATACAGTGCGAGTTTCTAACTTGGAATACATTCAGTAACTCAAAGACAGTTGTTTTGTTAGAAATATGCCCAGACAGGTCGATTTTCATTTTGAACTGCGCTCGTTTTTATGTAAGAAAATGTTATACAGCGTGTCTCAAATTTGAGATATGACGTCATCCACTATTTTTTTAAACAGCAATACTAATTTTTTTATGACTATCCTTGAAGAGTATAGTAAGTTACACATGCGTACCAAATATCAAATTTGTATTCCTTGTCGTTTGACAAATATTTAACAAACATCAACTTATTCGAAAATGAGATTCACCTGATCTATCTGAAATCAACTCAATATGTTTCTTCAATAAATGTGGTCCATTAACTAACTGACAATATCCTAAACGGAATTTGAACTAGTTTTGATATTTCCAATTACTTGGGCGGAAATTAGTCTACATTCATCCTGTGGTATTCGTTCTTGTAACTGCTCAATGTTTTCCGGTTTGGCGTTAAAAATCTTGCTTCTCAAGTATCCCCATAAGAAATAGTCCATAGGTGTTAAATCCGGAGACCTGGGAGGCCATTCAACAGCTCCTCTTCTACCAATCCATCTGCCTGGAAATACATCATCCAGATACGCACGAACAGGTCTTTTGAAATGGGGAGGCGCACCATCTTGTTGGAACCAGATGTTTTTATTCGGGACATCGGCTTCATCCGGATCAGGAAACAGAGTAGCCAAAGTCGGAACTAGTTTTTCCCGCAAGAATTCTAAAAATCTATCTCCATTGAGATTCCTTTGGAAGAAAATTGGTCCTATTACTCGATTACCAACAATCCCTGCCCAAACATTAACTTTTGCTGTATATTGAGTGTGGCCTTTCCTCATCCAGTGTGGGTGGCTGTCTGCCCAATAACGACAAGTTTTCAGAATTTTCATCACTGAAGACTGGCTAATTTCGAGTTCCCTAGCTATCTGCCTAGTGGGAACATGATGATTTTATTCAACAGAGAGGAGAACATTCATTTCGACATCTTCATTGAGGGCACTCTGAGATGATTCTTTGTTTTTCTTAAATTTTCCCGAAACTTTTTTTCAATCTTGCTTATGGTACTCTGCGATATGGGTGGTAAATCAGGATAACTCTCTATGAATAAATGAACTTCATTTTGTTTTCTTGTCCTATCTCCGTTGCTGATCATCATTAAAATTTCAATCTTGTGGGTTTTAGTTAAGCACGGCATTTTGTTAGATTTTTCAACAAACGTCGTTTCTCACAAAACGACAAACTAATAACCTTGGTAAATATCCTCGCTCGATACGATGCTACTCTCCTTACCTGTTTTCATTTAGCTTTTATGTTAGACATTGTCAACATCAACCCAGTCTGACATATAAACACATACCTCTTGACATAAATCAGGGACGGACCGGAGGCAAATTATTGAGGGGGAAATATGGATTAAAACACGTTGAGTGCCGTATGTATCCAACATGGATACACGAGATACGGTGTTTCCATGGCCGTGTGAATCCGTGGCTGATACACAACTATTTCTGTTATTTCCGCCGCATGTATCGACGTTGGCTACATGCCTTGCGTATATCTCTATGGGGGCTTTCGCACCACGGCCTGGTATACCCAAAAGCATAATTGGCCTGTATATTTCAAATTTGGCCTGTGTATTATATTTGAGGCCTTACACATGAAAAATGGATTTGGCCTGATATACCCAATTTTCCGCTTCCACGGTGGCACTCAACGTGTTAAAAAAAAAAGTCACACCCCACTTTTTGTGAATGACACCTTGTTTATGGATGTTCAATTCGTCCTTAAAGTCCATTGTCAACTCCCAACCTGCCATCTTGTGATGACCTTCAAGAATGGTCGTAAAAAAATTAGGATTGCCACTTAAAAAAATAGTCGATGACGTCATATCTCAAATTTGACACGCTGTATAACATTTGCTCACATAAAAACGAGTACAATTCAAAATAAAAATCGACTTGTCCGGGCATATTTCTAACAAAACAACTATCTTTGAGTTACTGAATTCAATCCAAGTTAGAAACTCGCACTGTATAGTGTTCTCCTGGAGAATGACTTCCTATTTGACTATCCACTCCACTTTTTCACGTATCTCTTTACGCGATACTTTAATTATTTGCCTGAACCCTGGACCCCCCCTGGGCAAAAATTCTGGCTATGTGCTTGAGCCCTGGGGCCAGTATCATAATATTGGGGAACTGAGGAGCAGATACAGGTTATGTAAAACAATATTTGTGCTTCATTCCTGTGTTAATGAAGTCCTCAGCTTCTCATTCCTTTCCGTAACGATGACTGTTATTGTTGGGATGTAGAACCGAACGATATTGCCTTACTCATTTTTAATTCTGAACCAATGTTATCCAGGTGATCAGAAAATATATTGTTTTGCATAACATGCGTTTCCTTGCTTCATCCTCGATGATTTTGCTCAGATCTTTTCGTATGAAATATTAATTCAGATTCCATATCAGACGAGGTGACTAACTCGATATGAAGCCAACAATAATATTACCAGTGTTTGCTCAATTCAAAGAATTGTTTTTTTCAGGTCTCCCTCAGAAAAACCAACCACCTGCCGCTAGTCAACGTAGAACTCCATACTAAATCCGGCTTCCCTAGTCTTTCGTGCAATGTTTTTCTTTTCATGCGTTTTTCGCAAAGAAAAATAAACACGACATTTTGTACGATCAATTCAAGCATCAAAGTTGACCTTCGAATGGTTTCTACATTCATTTAATTCTGGGACCAAGTACATTTTATTTAATGAAAATATACCCACCTTCTGCTGAAAGAAATACGTGAAATAGCAGCTGAAACCAGACGGAATTTCAAGAAATGTAACTGCGGTTCACTGCACTCCATATTACAAGGAATTGCCGTAACAGTCAAAGTGAGTGCCTGCTTAAATACTGTTTATTTTTTCGGTTATTTCTTTGTTTGATTGTTTATATAACTGGAAGATTGATTGTCAAAAGTTCGTAACTCCTAAATTGAAATTATTGGCATGATATTCTGTAATCTAATAATCACAATACCTAACAAAGGGATTATAAATTAAAATCTATAAAATGAGCTATCGTGGATTGGAACTGATAGTTTCAAATTTATTTTATGGATTAGTCAGCAAATAGAAACATGTATACCCGAAACAAAAAAATACTAGATTGCTTGAAATAAGGTAGAAGAATAGTAGATATTTCTTGAACCAGTTTTTTAAGTTATACTTCTTTTAGCGCGTGAAATGGGGAGCTGCGCGCGCACACCGTTACGAAAATCCTACAGTACGAAGTTAGCCACAGAAGAGGGTCAGTTTCATGCACTCTAGCTTCGCGATACATGCACAGTACCTCCTGTCAAAATTGTTTGTGAAAAATTTCAATTCTTGTGAGGAAACAGGAAATGCAAAAATCATTATATATGGCATTTTCAGCTCACTACATACAGGGTGATACACAAGTACTTTGAAAAATTTCAGGAGGTGATTCCTCACAATATTCTAATATGGATTGTCCAAATAAATATATGTCCGGAAACGCTTCGTTTCCAAGATACAGGGTGTTAAAGTTTTATTTTTATTTTAGTTTTTTTTGAATAATTTTCGAAATACTGACCTCAACTAAACGAGATTTGTTATTGATAGATTTTTTGAGGTGTCGAATTCGAACCTGATGTTATTATTGCTCTTACTCGTAGGGGTCGCCACCTACACGTCTTTCTCTTTTTTGAAGATTCATAACTTTTTTGAACGTACTTCTAGCACATTTTTCAGTGAAAAAATCAATTCTTCTATCATATCTACGTAAAAAATTAAGTCCTATAGCAACCGTTTTCTAGATATTTGGACTTGAAAATTTCAAGTCGATTACTTGATAATCGATGCGTGTTGAAGTTATTACCATTATTTTGCATTTTTCACAAGAATGCTTAGGAAATGAATTTGACGTTTGAGTAAGTAGTTTTGGTTTTTTGTAGGGGGCGCTACCTATTCTATTTATTTTTACTCGTTTGAAATAGTTATTTTTGTATCGAGGGTGCAAAATCTGTATTTGTTTCAATAAAATTTGTAAGAAATATCAACATTTCATTTCAAGAAATTTTGAATATGTAGAATAAAATAAAATAAAGGAAACTTAATTGCATTCAAATAAATTGTTCAAAGTGTCCACCTTCAGCAAAGATACAGGCATTCAGTCTGCTAGTCATTGAATCTCGTACCCACTCAAAAATTATTGGTGTTTCTTATTGTTTCCCAGGCGTCTACTATTCGGTTTCTTAGATCTTCCTCGTTCGCTACTGGAGTTTTATAAACTAGTGACTTCAAATGTCCCCAAAAATAAAAATCTAGCGGGTTTAGATCTGGGGACTTTGGTGCCCACGCCTGGTTAGGTTCTTCTACACCCCTACCGATCCATCGATTTGGATAGACAGTGTTGAGGAATTCCCTGGCTACAACGCTAAAATAGGCTGGAGCCCCATTATGTATAAACCACATGCGGATATGAATTTCTAATGGTAAATTCTGAAGTAGTCCCGGCAATTCATTTTCTAAAAAGTCTCTGTAAGTTGCGCCATTCAGTCGGAACGGAAGAAAGAAAGGACCTATCAAGTAATTATCAATTATTGCCGCCCATACATTTACAGAAAATTGATACTGATAATGTCTTTCACTAACTGCGTGCGGATTTTCAAGAGCCCAAACATGGTTGTTATGAAAGTTTGTGATAGCATTTCGGGGGTAGTTTGCCTCGTCCGTGAAGAGAACATATCTTAGAAATTGAGGATTTCCAGGATTTCTCACAAACCACTGACACATAGTAATGCGTTGGGGAAAGTCTCGTGGCAAACGAGTTTGTACCTTCTGAATATGGTATGGATAAAATCGTGGATAATTCTCCAAACTGTGGACTGAGTAGAATTGGGAGCTTCAGCAATTATTCTTGTACTTGTTTCTGGATTCTCCCCGAGAGCGTTCAAAACAGCTTTTTCCAATTCTGGAGTTCGTACTGCTCGTGGTCTTCCAATAATATCAGCCGCCCTCTTAAAGCTACCTGTTTCTGCTAAACGACGGTGGAGACTGGTAAATGTTGGAGCTGAAGGCAGTAGTCGATTAGGAAATCGCTCCTGGTGAATACGTCTTACTCCGCGCGCATTGCCATCCGCAAGGCCATAAACGAAATGCATATCGGCTAAATGAGCATTATTGTTTGAATAATCCATTTTTTCAAAATTAGTGTTTTAAAACTTACATAAACTTCAACAAAACAAAAAAACGTTTAACTGTCATATAATATGTAATTACTGAAACTACTTACATAAACGTCAAATTCATTTCCTAAGAATTCTTGTGAAAAATGCAAAATAATGGTAATAACACGCATCGATTATCAAATAATCGACTTGAAATTTTCAAGTCCAAATATCTAGAAAACGGTTGCATATAACGACTTGTAACAGGGGTAGCTTTTTTACGAAGATATGATAGAGCTCAAAAAAGTTATGAATCTTCAAAAAAGACAAAGACGTGTAGATGGCGCCCTCTACGAGTAAGAGAAATAATAACATCAGGTTCGAATTCGACACCTCAAAAAACTCATTAATACCAATTTTCGTTTAATTAAGGTCAGTATTTCGAAAGTTATTTAAAAAAAAATTAACACCCTGTATCTTGGAAACGAAACATTTCCCGACATATATTTATTCAGACGATTTATATGAGAATATGATGAGGAATCACCTCCTGAAGTTTGTCAAAGTACTTTAATCACCCTCTATAGTGATTTGATATTCAAAATTAAAATATTTCTTTTATCCTGCCGAATGAACCACTGGTCTTAAGTGGGGCGATTAATAATTCAGAAAGAGTATTCGTAGAAATTTAGGTAGTTGCGATCTGGTCTAGTGGATAGGGCATTTGTTTACTACGCAGGCGGTTCGGGTATGAATCCCGTTATTGTGAAAAAATTTCATAATCGATTCCTGGAACAGAAACTATTTTATTTTATAGTGAGAAATTTATATATCATGTCGTTTACAAACATAAGAAATGAAAGTGGCCCCAGGTTTGAGCCCTGTGGCACCCCATTAGATTAGATTTGTACGGGGCTTGTGGGCTAGGAGCCACTTCACTCCGACCTGTGCAGATCTATTGTGTATGCCCTAATGTATGTTAGAGTTCCCTGTCTAGGCCCATCCTTGTTACTAGACCCCACAGGCCAGACCTTGAGTCCTCCATAGATTGGGGGCTTGTTGGGCATTCACAGTTACGCTGAGGTTTCCTCCTCCTCATGGCAGAACCTACATGTGGTTGTGTCTGCCAGTCCGATGTTATTCATATGTTTGTTGAGTCTACAGTGCCCTGTCAGAAGCCCAACCATGATCCTGGTTGATCTCCTTTTCTGGCTTAGCAGGTACTCTGTGAATTTTGGCGATGGTCTTTGGCCTGTCTCATGTACCATTCTTGAGGTTGCTCTTTCAACCAAGTACTGTTTTGTGTGGTTCGCAGCGCTTTCACTGTGCCACAAAAAGGTTCTGGGCCAATTGGGGCACATCGTACTCCTTCTCGGGCTAATGAATCGGCCTCTTCGTTGCCCTTGTAGCCTATGTGGCCTAGCACCCAAACCAGATATAGTCTGTTATGACTGCCTACCTTCTGTAGGGTTCCCAAGCAGTGCCAGATGAGTTTAGAGTTAACTCACATGAAGCTGATTGCTTTAATAGGCCTTTAATAGGCTGTCACAGTATATGGCAATGGTATTTTCCTCAAACTCTTGCCTTAGTTATTCCTCTGTGCAGTGATGTATTGCTGCAACTTCTGCCTGGAATATCGTCACATGTTTGCCAATGAGACTCCTGTCTTTGGCTTGGCTAAATATATTACTGCTCCTACAAATTCTTTGGTTTTTGAGCCGTCTGTGTAGCAGGCAATTTGTGCATTAATTGAAGGTCCTTCCCGACACCTCAGAACAGGCGATAAATTCAAAGGTTTTTTGCCCTCCGTATTCAACAAACACATTTCTGTTCGAGAGGTAACATTTCAGAAGTAATTCATGGGAAACTCTAGGGAACGCCTTACTGAAATCAGTGTAGATAACATCCACCTGATTGAGTAAGTGAACATAGATTGAGTAGGTGTAAATTAGATACGACAGGATGATTTTAATAAGTTTTGAGAAGACTGATATCAGCACAATTGGTCTGTAGTTGATAATATCATTTGCCTTTCCTTACCTATGAACAGAACAAATGCGTGAGGTTTTCCATAATTTAGGAAATCGGTCAGTACGTAACATTCAAGTAAATTATTTGTAGGGGTCGACATAGGTAGGTTATATGCTTGTAGACAACTTTGGTAGGAATACCATTAGGTCCGCTGGACATTTTGTTTTTCAATTTTTTTACGCTTTTAAGATTTCTTTAGTACTATGTAAATGGGGAAGAATTGGACCCCAACAAACAGACCTCCTATCGAAAACAATTGAAGATAATTGAAAGATCTACAACTTTTAGCTGAACCACTGTTTTACATAACCTCAAAAATATCGAAAAAAATGCTAAAAACCAATTTTTTTGTTTTTTATCTCAATCTTCCACAAACATAATTAGATTTGAATGAAATGTAGCTTAATTCACATTATTATATCTTGAAAAAGCTGTATTTTTTAGCAAAATATTCATTTTTTGTTTTTTTGTGAATTCAATTTGAAAAAAAGACTAATTTTCAATAAAAAAAATTAATTAAAACAATTTGAATTTTTGGAAATTTCAGAGCGGCATTTTTTTCGTTGAAATCTTTACTTTAAAATGGAGTAGAATAATCATAGTGTTAATGTTGAAAAATATTGTCAAAAATGGGAAACACCAAAAAATAGTATATTACACACCGATATGGAAAATGTTTCATTCTTGTCGAGAGAAAAGGATGGTTTAACAAGGCGCGTAACGCTGGTTTCTACAAACACCGGTATGAGGCTCGTAGTCGCTCAATGACGTTTACCCGAGTGGAAAGTGATTACTTTCCACCCGGGTAAATGTCACTTTCCACCTGGATAAATGTTAAAGTTAGAAATATGTTTCTTTCAAACTTCTAAAAAGTCTGAAATTTCAACATTACCTACACACATTGTTGTAAATAAACACTTTTTTCAAGATCGATTTATTTGTAAATGTCACAAATATCATTATAAATTAGCGGAAAACTGAAATTGTTTGGGGTATCTGGTAGTTCATGTTGACTAGTATTATCATTGGCGGTATAGTTATTTCTAAATAGTAGCAAATGCGTCAACAATTTCCTTTGGTGTAGAAAAAGAGTTTTATTTTCCTTTGAATTAATAAACGCCGAGAATTTATTAGGGTTGGATTTCAAATTGTGTTCGTACCTCTTGATGAAGGTTTCATATGCTGCGGCAATTTCTTTTTTATAGTCCTACGTAGGATCTTCAATTTTGCGAGATGGAACAAGTATGTACTTCGTTTTTTATACATATGAAAGTGATGATATTTCATTTTCATTTTATTAATTATGTTCGTGGTGTACCAATGTGGATAAGAGTGTATGTTTCTCTTCATGGGTACACATTGGGATACAACTGACTGCAACACATTATCAAATTCTTCACTGGCCACGTCTGGATCGTCTATTGTTACCAAAAACTCCCAGTTTATTTCATTGATCAATCTTATGGATTTTTCATTGTCAATTTTGGTGAAGTCGTATCGTTTAGAATATGGCTGAAACCGCTTTTATTTGATACAATATATGGATAATGAAACCGACAAGCAAGGGTGATGCAAATCAACTGGCACCAGAGATTCTAGTTCCTCTGCCACCTTAGAATCATGTTCATCTGAATGAATTACAAGGTCTAAAATTCTTTGGTTATGATTCAATGCGGCAAAATTTACGAATGAGTGAAAACTGTCCAAGAGGTTTGACAATTGGCCAATTTCATAATGGTTTTGTATTCAGTTATGTTGAAGTCACCAACAATTACCGACTGGGGAAGTGTTCCTGAGTATTAGAAAAATACTTCATATTCAATCAGGTTCGTATTGGGTGGTATATAAACTACTAGTATATTAATGGTTTCGTATATTATAATTTCGATAAATAATCACCTCATGATTTGACTTATTGGCGGTTAGTAATAGGAAGGTCATGACCATATACCTATCGTATATGTTACTACTGAGAGTAGCCTTCTAGATTGGAGGAAGGGGGTCGATATGGATCTTCAGTTTAGTGAAAATCATTTTAGTAAAGTCAGTGTCTCCTGTTTAATTTAAGTAACGGCAGCATCAATTAAAAATTAAAGCAAAGTAGTAATCTTCATTATAGGATATTTCCTAATCTTACAACAGAAATAATCGATAATAACAATTCAAATAGTTCCACACAGTGTCACAGATATTATTAAAATTCAAATCTTGATATAAAAATACAGCGGTATTACAAATAAATTTTAGTAAGTTTAGTGATCCAATTAAACATATAATATTGAGGAGGTTTGTTGGGATTTTGTTGAAAAAAAACTATTGTTTCCTTGCCAACGTTTCGAATTTTAATAAATTCATCTTCAGGGCTATGTAACAATGAGTTTTTGTAAGTTGAAGGGATTAAGAAATAGTAAAAATAAAATTTGACCACAAGAATTGGAACATTTCACAGTAAAATAGATTAAATAAGGAAAGACTCACCAAAAATTAGTTTGTCCGAGTTGGATGTAAATAAAAATTATACATAAACAGACATTCTAGATACAAACGGAGAACACTTTCACGGGACTACCTGTTGTCCCGTGAAAGTGTTTTTCGTTTGTATCTAGAATGTCTGTTTATGTATTATTTTTGTCTACTTCCAACTCGGAAAAACTAATTTTTGGTGAGTCTTTCCTTTTTTAATAATCTATTTTACCGTGAAATGTTCCAATTCTTGTGGTCAAATATTTCTTTCTTTATTCAAATGTTTCATTCAACAAAAAATAATTAAATAATTGTCAGCGATGACTCAAACTTTTTTTATACTTTTTAGAACACGGCTCAAATAAAAGCTTGTTTTTTTAAAGATTTTCATTAGTTATTTTATTTTTTGCTTTTTGGTTAGTTCACCTCAATCTGTTCATTTCTAGTAGAGCACCGTCATTACAAGGTATCTTCCCTGTATGTTTTGAGCTGAAAGAAATCGTGATCTCCGACTCCAAAAACTCCAACACACCAATTTCGAATAAAATCTGACCATAATCACAAAACTCGTCCGCCATCCTGGAGTCGCCAACTTGAATTTATAGATTTCAACAAAAAATTAATAATATCCGACTCTGAAAACCCCCGCATACCAATTTTGAATCAAATTGGACCATAATCACAAAACTCGTCCTCCATATTGGGGCCGCCATCTTGAATTTATAAATTTTGACAAAAAATTCATAATCTCCAACTCCGAAAACCCGCTCATACCAATTTTGAATCGAATCGAACCATAATTACAAAACTCGTCCTCCATCTTGGGGCCGCCATTTCGAATTCATGAATTTTGACAAACATTCCATAATCTACAACCCCGAAAACCATCACATATCAATTTTTGATCAAATCTGACCATAATTACAAATATCGTCTGTCATCTTGGAGCCGCCATTTTGTTTTTTCTAAATTCCATAATGCATAGTCACCAGAATTATGAACACCTGCCAAATTTCAAATTATTCGAACGACTAGAAGTCGGTCAAAATTCAGTCGCAAGATTTGACCCATACATAATACAAACATTGCAGTTAAATAAAAGCTTATAAAATAAAAAAATACATAGATATAAGAACAATAATCCAGCAACTAACGCTCTAGATATTCCAACAATTTACTCTTGAACCTTTTCAAAGTATTTGCCTCTTTAAGCACATTTGGTAAATTATTAAACTCTTTTAGACCCACAATATATAATAATAATAATAAACGTCTTTATTACTCACAAAATATAATATACATTATGTCATACAAAGAGAAAAAAAAAAGAATGAAAAAAAAATTCGGAGTAAAAGGCGAAGTTCAATTTACGTGGTGACAGCAAATCACCAGTAACTTCTTCTTCCACTTAACCTTAATTCGTCTCTTTGCGTTGATGTAGTAGTTGAGCTTGTTTCTTCTCGAGAAATGTCTGAGCGCAGGAAATTCATGATTGGAATAATGAACTTTATTTTATATATTTCATACACTGCTGATGGAATATAAATTTTTTAAACTGTTTTTGAAATTCCACAGACTTTCAGCTTTCATCGCTTGAGGAATGGAGTTATATACTTTACATATCTGATACGAGAATGCCTGTTTGAAAAGTTCTAATCTGAAGGAGGGTGGTGTTAAAGTTCCTTCATATCTAATATTCAGATTGTGAATATCAGAGCGAAATCTAATTTTCCTATGGAGGTATGAGGGTGTTTTGTTTATAATAAGTTGGTGGTAAAAACAAGCACTGTGCAGCCTATTTTCCAGTTAGCTTCTCGTAATTTATATGTGATTTTTTGACGTCTACGTCTGCCATATAACAATCTCAAACAAGAGTTTTGAACATTCTGAATTTTGGTCTTATACTGATTGATCAAATTTGGGCCATATAGAGTATCAGCATAATTGAAGATGGATAACACCAGAGTTTCACATAAGGTAGATGCTACCATATATCATTTTCAGTGAAGAATGTGCTTTTTGTAGCAACTTGTTCACATGCTTCTCAAACCTCAGGTTTGTGTCAATTAAAACACCTAGATTTTTTGCTAATTCCACTTCTACAAGAGGTTCACCGTCTATTGAATTATTAATATAAGGATTATTTTTTTTATTGACTTTCGGGCCAAAGATCATAAGATTAGATTCAGAAGCAAAGATGAGCAGAACAATTCTCAAGCGATTGCAACAAACCAGAGGTATATATGGTAAAGAGCAAGGGACCCAAAATGGAGCCTTGAGGCACACCTGAGTTAAGATATTGAGATACATTATCTTCGATATGAAATTTTTGTTGTCTGTTGTTCAAATATGCACTCATTAAAGCAACAGCTGAATCAGAAAGACCATTATAATGAAGGATCGCTAAAAGCAGATCAAAGTTGATGATTACTATCGTTTCGGACGTCCATCGTCTTAATGTATTTAAAAGGTTTTCACGAGAAGATCAGAAAGATCGGAAACAAGTTCAACATCAAGAGCTGCTTCCAATCCGGCAGTACTTTACGGAGTTTCCTGACCAAGACCAATCCTGACAACAAAAATGAAATCAGTAAGAATTGCATTTATGAAGTTCCATGTGAATGCGGAGATTCCTACATTGGAGAGACAAAGAGACCGTTATCGTTAAGATTGGATAAGCACAAGAAATGGACTCAACGTGGAGAAACATCAAAATCGGGAATCGCTGACCACGCCTGGACTGAGCACCATCGAGTTCTATGGGACGACGCAAGTGTTGTACATAGAGAGGAGCATTGGTTCCAACGAAAGTTCAAAGAGGCCGCCTACATCGAAGCCAATAACGCCTTCAGTCAACCAAGCGTTGAGATCAAGAACGTATGGAAACCCCTGATTGCTTTTTCTGGCGGGCTGCAGAGGCGCGAAACTTCACGCACCACCACACCGCGCGAAATTACACGCACCGCTGCACATGGCGGAATTGCACGCATCATTGCGCCGACAGTCATATAAATTGGTAAGTAGCACCTAAACTTGTCAGTATTCACCTGAAGACGATTGCAGATATAATCATTCGAAACGTCGTGAAAACCTTTTGAATACATTAAGACGATGGACGTCCGAAACGATAGTTATCAAGTTACCACATCGTCTACAACCTTCAAACAAAAGTTGATGGTATCAAAAGCGCAGCTAAAGTCCAAGAGAATCAAAATTTTACAGCTTTAGTTCTAAATATATCATCAGCAATATATGAAAATAAGCACTTGACCTTGTCTCGTATTGATGTATTTGATTATTAAAAACAATGACTTCGTTAAAATATGTTGGTTGGAGACCTTTAGTTATTTCAAATATAAAAACCATAGTCAAGAAAATCGACAACCAATGCAGCATATTCAACTTTTGATGAATGGGAGTATAAGCTTCCAAGTTTCATGTCTGGTGCAGTCTGAAGGCACTCGTTGCAGCTTTTTTCATTGCACACAAGTGCAGAGGTGGAAGGTTCAGCATCATCTCCAACGCTGCAGTGGGGCAGGTGAACATTGCCCCTGTGATTCCCAGACAGACCTGCAGTTATTGCAGCTTGACTTTTGCCGAGTACTGTTGGATTTTTTGCCATCATACTAATGATGCATAGGTGACCATGGGTTTGATAATCATCTGATAATGACCAGTAATGACCAGCCTCAGATATCATTTGGAGAATTCATTTATATTGTTTTGGGAGGAAGAATCGAACTCCGTGATTTTAACCAGCATATCGCTCTTTATCAAAAGCCTCCGCGCATGTAAAAGGGACTAATTTTTTATATCCAATTAAAGAGCCTGAAAGTCATTCACAATATATGATAGTTTGAAATTAAATTTTCCTAATGTAATGTCATTAATTCATCATTAGATTATCATTTCTCTATTATCTGAATTATCTACGAGAATACTTCTCGAATTGGGATACGTTCTTAAGCGATATAAAATTCTCAATAATCCAAGTTCCAGAAAGGTAAGCCAAAAACTCACACCTAAGCATATAATATTGACTCAAATTGTCCCGAATTCTACTAAAATAATTTCCGTTCAAGAATTTCAATTTTTTCGTGGCTACCTCAAAGAATGAAAGATAACTAATTGAATGTGAGGAGTAGGTGCTGAATTTTCATTTATTTGAGGATTTCATGATGCCGTTACGCCACAGTTTATAGCTAAAGAAGCAGTTAGCTCACTTGGCGTCGGCACTTTGATCTTTATGTTCCCGTTTGTACACTGCGCAACTCTGATTTTTATCCCTCGCGCATACCGCGTGTTACTGTGTTACTAATACTGACATTTTTCGAATACTTCGAAGAGCGATAGTCGCGTACAGTCTTCTGCGAATCCTGAATTCTTTCCCTGGAGTGGATGTTACCTTGGAACATGCATTTGGGCCAAGTGAGCTAACTGCTTCTTTAGCTATAAACTGTGGTTACGCTATCTAATATATAAAATTCTCGTGAAACAGTGTTTGTAATTAAACTCCTCCGAAATGGCTCGACTGATTCTCATGAAATTTTGTGTGCATATCGGTTAGGTCTGCGAATCGGACAACATTTATTTTTCATCCCCCTTAATGTTAAGGGTGGTCCACCCCTTAATTTTCTATTTTATTTCTTAGATAAAATTTGTTGTTTTTATTTTTTTATGATACAGCATTCAAAAATACATACCACCCTAAATTTTCACACTTTCACGATCACCATCGCAATTTTCATTTAATTTTATTTTATCCACAGATCCGCAATAGGGTTGCAAGATGGCAATCGAATATAATAATTGTAGTACGATAAATTGAGTTCACGATCACCATCGCAATTTTCATTTAATTTTATTTTATCCACAGATCCGCAATAGGGTTGCAAGATGGCAAAAATAAATTGAACGATAAATGAAACGGGAATAACGGGATAAAGGAAAAAGGGATAAGGAAAAGGTAACGGATAAAAAAAAGGATAACAGGAAAACGGGATAACGGGAATAACGGGATAACAAAAAAACGGGATATGGGATGACAGGATAAGGGGATAACATGAAAACGGGATAACGGGATAAAGAAAAAACTGGATAACAGGAAAACGGGATAACGGGACAACAGGAAGCGGAAGGAGTCAAAAGCATAGTCTAGATGGAACAACATAAAGGAAAACATAGAAAAAAAGAAATTCTACGCGGACGAGACTTTTCGGGAAAAACATTTTAGGGAACATAGAAATTTGGATAGGACAACGTCTGTCGGGTCCGCTAGTATATATATATATATATATATATATATATATATATATATATATATATATATATATATAATTTCTCTAATTTCACTCGAGTCTTCGAAAGAAAGGAAAATAACAAATTTCACAGTTACTGCGCTGAGCCAAATCCCGAGAAATAATAATGCTTCTACTCATGAGTCTTGTTTTTAAATTATGTGGAGACGTTTCACGATATTGTATTTCTTGGTTGCTGTTCGCTGCAGGATACCATTAGCTTTGTTACTTCGTTCAGGAGAAAAAGAAAAATGAAAGAGACCCAATCCTGATGGAATTCAACTTTCCAAAGAGTTGTGCGATTCTCAGAATGACAAATACGGTGTCAGAACTACTGAACAAAGTTTGGAGATTACTGAAGTTTGAGACTCGGCCAGGGCAGTCTCTAGAAAAAAGGCCCTTCGAAAAATTTAAATGTCCTTTTTTCTTTTCTGATTGAAAATAATGTCTGGTAATAATTTCAATAATTTGATAACTTTTGTTAAAATATTTAAAATAATACTAAGGCAACGTAACTTCTTTGAAACGATGAATACTCGATATTGTTTGCTTAGCTGTTATTCATAGACTTCTGCTTGTCTTTAAATCAGAAATGGTTACTACGAGGAGAAATTCTTTGTCCTCAGTATATATAACATTAATTTTCAACAACCCATTGGTAGTAAATTAAAAATAATAAGGTTCAAAGAAAATTTTTACATAGAAACCTTTCCTTACTATCTTCCTGACAAGTGTGTAGCTCTGCAGGCAGAAGTCAGTCACGGGGAGGGAAGCGGGGGCGGCGGCCAAAGATTCTTCCAGAGCGCCGCCCGGCGCTCAGATGAATCCAAACACTGTATTCACTCAAGTAAGCCTAGTAGTTCATATGGATTAACGCTCGCTTTCGAACTACAAGGAC
This sequence comes from Gonioctena quinquepunctata, assembly GCA_018342105.1. NCBI lineage: Eukaryota > Metazoa > Arthropoda > Insecta > Coleoptera > Chrysomelidae > Gonioctena > Gonioctena quinquepunctata. Next base: position 196,080 of record JAFIRS010001266.1, on the reverse strand, counting down.
CAGGGTTCGATCCCGAGCTGGGTCACGCAATTATTTTTTTAAATTTTCTATAAAATTCAAATCAACCACAAAACTTCTTTGAGTCACCAAAACATATTACCTCAGAACATTCACCCTCACAACCCCTCAAAACACAAAACAGTATTTCCACAGAACATGAATTATTCCGCAGGCTGCTGGAAATTTCTCTAAACCTGTTTTTTTACGTATTCTTCCCAGGAAATAACTCAAATTTGTCGAACGAAAGTTTTATGCAAAAATTTTAAGTGGTCTATTATGATAAAATTACATATCTTTCTTATAAGCGAATCGCTGGAAAGGATATATTCTTCTTCTTTTAAAAGGAATCGAACAAACCTATTCAATGATACTAATTTTGTTTGTGTTTATGGCAGTTTTAATGGCTCATTAGTAAACATTAAAATTTAAATTCCATTCAGTATGATATTAATTACAGATTTAAGAATCAGTATCTACTGAAAGAAATTGCTCGAAGTGACCTCCATCTACTTCCTGACAGTGAAATATCCTGTTTTTAAACACTTCTATCACTTTTGCAAATGTGTCTGCGGAAACAGCCTCACATTCCGCAACAATAGGTTGTTTCAAAACGTCAATATTGTATGGTACATCTAGTAATTTATTATTTACAATGCATTTCATTCTGTATTTCAAGGAAACCCTCCGTACGCACCCGTGAAGAGGCAGTAGGAGGTAGGCATCGCTATGTTTTGCCCTATGTAAAAATAAATTATTTCTAGTCAAATGAACTAATATCCCTTCCTGCGATTCGCTTGTGAGAAAGATCTGTGATTTGATCATAATAGAAACATTGAAATTTACCCATAATATTTTCGTTCGACAAATTTGAGCTATTTCCTGGGAAAAGTACGTCAAAAACAAGCTCAGAGAAATTTTCAGCAGCCTTCGGCCGCTGCGAAGCACATCATGCTCTGTGAAAATGCTGTTTTGTGTTTTGATGGGTTGTGAGGGTGAATGTTCTGAGGTAATATGTTTTGTGGTTGATTTGAGTGTTAGAAAATGGAAAAAAATGCGTGACCCAGCTCGGGATCGAAACCAGGTCCTTGTAGTTTGAAAGCTAGCGTTCATCCATATGAACTACTAGGCTCACTTGAGTAAATACAGTGTTTGAAGTTATCTGAGCGCCAGGCGGCGCTCTGGAGGAATCTTTGACCGCCCGCTCCCGCTTCCCTCCCCGGAACTGACTCCTAATGTAAAAACCCTACCCTATGATTTTCAATAGCCAGATTTCCGTCTACATGATATAGGCAAATCTAGTGACTCTCAGAATTTACAATAACCAACACATATAATTTAACATTTTTATAAAGTCAGGGACTTTCCACAAAAATCTACGAATTTGATGTGCTTTACACAAACTATCAGCAATGCTATTGATAATCAGTCTCAAGTCGATACAGACTTTTCAAAGGCATTTGACAAATTAGACCATAAAATACTAATATCTAAATTAAATAATCTTGGCTTTGATACTAACTCAATCACACCTTAGTAATCGGTCACAATATGTTGAGTACCGTGGTCACAAATCTCAAATTTCCATTCCCACCAGCGGGGTACCTCAGGGAAGCAACTTAGCCCCTCTTCTCTTTTCATTATTTATGGATGACATAGGTGAAAATATAACAAGCATCATTCTTTTAATTGCCGATGATTTGAAATTATTTAGAGTCATTGAATCTCAAAGAGACTGTAAATTACTCCAAAATGATATTGACCGTCTAGTATTTCTTTATGAAACGGATAAATTACCCCTAAATATACAAATATGTCATTTCACTAGCTATACTTTGAAACAGTGGAATATACTTACTCAATAAATCAAATTTTATTGGATCGCTGTGATTTAACAAAAGATCTTGGTATTAATTTTGACTCCAAATTGAGCTTCTCAACACACATTATCGAAACTGCATCGGCAGCGGAAAGAAGAGGCTTGATTTTCAGAAACTGCAAAGACTTCAAAAATAAAGACAGCCTCATTGCTCTCTTTACCTCATATGTGAGAACACGCTTAGAATATGGCTCGCTGATTGTGTCTCCTATTTACTTGAATCACATTCATCTGCTCGAATCAATTCAACGGAAATTGTATATAGAATCGATGGAGTTTATCCCGAACAAGGTTTAGATAATAACTTATTATTAAACAGATTTTCGTGGTTATCGTTGGAGGACCGTATAACTTACCACTCTTGCATATTTATCTATAAACTCACAAACTACCTGACTAATTGTCCAGAGTTATTGTCTCAACTGAACTTCAATTAACATCGTTTGAACAGTGGGAGTTCACTCTGTTTTTATTTGCCTACTCCAAGAACGAATATACTATTGAAATCTCCGATTCATTCGATGTGCAAAAAGTTCAATAATATATGCGAAAAAACTGATCGATTTTCAACACCCATTGGAATATTTAAAAAGGAAAAGAAACACATTCTCTCTACTTTGTGATGTTTATGAAGCAATTGTGAAATAAATATATCCCTCTCTATTCGTACATGTCATTCATTCATGTTATTCATTCATACATGTTATTCATTCATTCATTCATTTGTTTTTTTTATTTTCATTACTCTTTACAATCACAAACACTTTCTACAATTACTTAAAATAGTATTTTTATCGAAACAACTTTATTTAGTTTTCAGTTCTTAGATTGTAGTTCTTGTTCACAGTTACATGTATACATTGTAAAAAGCTGTCCTGTAAATGAGTTTTGTACCTGTTTGAGCAATAAATATTTTATTCAAATATTTTGGTCTGCGAAAGGGTTGTTGATTTCTTAGGTTAATAGCGTTAACATTTCAAACTGATTTATATAATTTTTCTGTACATTGTAACGTGTGAACTGGAATAAACGGACTCAAAATCAATCAAGTGTTTCAATACGCGAACCTAGTTTCGTAAAATATATTGGTCTTGATTAGGCTATAATAGTTTGTCATGAAATAGCTCTGTTTGGTGGTATCGAAACTCGATTACGGCATTGTTTCCGTTGACTTTCTCCCAGGCTTCGTTGTTCATGCAGTTTAGGAGGTATGCTGGAGTTTTCCCAATCTTCCTTGTTCGGCAACTAGTTTGTCCATGGATTCCATGAAGTGCCCAGTGGAACTAAATTATTAACTTCCCCACCACTGGAAAGTGGCACCCACGTCGCAGGCCCATGAAGTTATAACCCCAAAATTACAATAGGTCTCATACCCTTGAAAAATGTATAACCTCGAAATTGCGGGTACATGTTCATTAATTGTTAAAGAAGGACATGTAGCAAGTATAGTGGATTCATGCAGCTCCAATCAACAATTATCAAGTAACAATTATCAATCAACAAGTAATGAAAATGATGGCATTTACGCAAACAGAATTAACAATTAAGGTATAAATATTAAGCAGGAGCACAAGTCAGAGATCCGATCTATTTAAATGAACCTTCTTATACAAAATCAATGAAAATTGTCTATCGAAATCGTATAACCCGTTTTATTTTGGATGAATATCATTCACGTAACAGGTAAAAGGAACTTTTTGTAGGCCACAATAAAATAATTTGAGAAAAGTAAAGGAATTTTTTAAAATTAACCCATTTCATATTGAATAAATAACATTCATGTTTCACGTAACAGATCAAACTAACTTTTTGTAAGCCACAATAAAATAATTTGAGAAAACTCAGGTTAGCTTTCGTCATCGCGCGGAATGGGGAATTTTGAAGGTTATTAGGAAGCAAGAACGTGGCAACCATCACCACATATCACAATCAACTGCCTGCCACATTGAAGGTTTTATGGATGTTACCAAAACGTCACCGAAACTATCATACTCTCTTGAAAGTAACTGTGACTTCGAATTGATATTCAAGTGGTACAGGATGGTTACCGCAACGGTTATTTTCCACATTTAAGTTTAAAAACTTTAAAGTGATTTGCTCAGTGGTCATAATGTTTCAGACATCTCAAATGACACTAATAAGTTATAGAACTGTGGAGTGGCTACCATAGATGGGAATTACGTGACTACAACCCTACAAATATAAAATTTCAGTTATTTCTACTGTGTAGTGGTAGATTTAGTGGTGATTACATGATAACCACCAAGTCGAAGTTGCGGTATCAGTTTCCGTCACTATAATGCTGCTTGGGGGGAGTTTTAGCTGGTAATATTACTTGTTATCGCCTTCACCGCGTGGAGGTACTCCCAGCTCATGTCATTATTATTACACACATTTTTTTTTTTTTTATATAATGTCAAAATGTGTACCATTGTCTATGTCAATTTAATATGACGACATAGCCCATAACCAGCCTACGATCGAGACGCTTCCAACGATACCTCATTTGTCAAATTATGATTAGTAGTTATGAGGGAACAGATGGACATACATACATACATACCGGTCAAAATCATAAGCCTCGTTTTTGCTTCGCCGTAGTCGGGTAAAAATGAAAATCAATTGTAACATGAGTGGATTGGGTAGCCAACAAACATACAATAATAGTTTGTTATTTTATTATGCAGTTTGATATTGATTCAATGAATAGACATGTTTATGAATATATCAAAACATCTCAAGTTCAGTATATTAGTGCTGGAACAGTAATACGTTCAACCTATTTCACAACTTTTTCTGTCCTATCGAAGTTTTTGAACATTAAATATACAAATAAAACCTTCCTCATGCATATCCCCTCAACTAATTTATTCCTTGGATTCGGGCCAAATCCAATGAGAGATTATGTTTTCGAATAATAAACGAAGCCGGAAACTAGTAATGATCAATCTCCACTTCCATTTATCAAACTTTCCAGAAGATATTGTGAAATGAGGTGGCACCGAGTTTGTTTGAGCCCAAACCATCCGCCTAATATATTCACATAATCTATTCCCATTATTATAGTGACATTATATCTCTTGAGGAATTCATCATTAATCAACATGGATTAACCCGTAATGAAAGTACTGAAACGGTATTATATAATTCCTATCAGCAATTCCTAACTGCAAATATATGGATTGTTCATTGAATTGTCTAGAGCTTCCGATTATGTTGCGCCTTCAACTTCTATTCTTGAAAATGAAGGTTTGAGAGGATGAAGTGGAAGTCATACTTGGAAGGCAAGTCGATAGAAAGTTTCGGGATAATCATAGCCAATTAGAAGCCATCAAGCAGAACGTCCCACAAGGCTCCATTCTCGGCCCTTTCACATTTATCGTATACGCCGATGACCTGACGAGTTTTTTTTCATGGACTAGGTGAAAACTAGGTACTTCTAAGTAAGATGTCTGAAAACTCTGTCCTTCGAACTGATTCGATATTGTTTAGATTCGCGAGGAGATACCACCTATTACTTCGATAGAGCTTCAATATCTGTGGTAGTTGGCGCTGTCCAATAATGTTTGTTTATATCATTGCTTCATGTCAAAACTTAATTTTTAACATCTGCAGTATCTTATATGAAATTATTTTCTATTTTGTCGGTGTCTATGCGCATTTTCTTCTCGTTGATTTAAAAACTTGCCTACCTCATTTTTTAGTTCGTTCTTTCAAAAATTACGTTGTTCATTAGTGCGTAAGTACGTTTTAAATTTTAAGCAGTGTAGTGTGTGAGGGTACTTTTTGTAAAATGGCCACTTTTTGCATTTTGTGTGGACAGTCTAAAGCCGCAGATTCTCGAATATACTCCTGTATTCAGTACCAAAGGCCAGTACAAATCTTGACGAATTAACTAATGATGATATTTTCATGGTCCATCATATTGTATGCATTGAATTTTAATTTTTCTGACAATTTCATTTCTAATTCTCCGTCTGTCAAAAAAACAATATTTTTTGGTGAAATATTATAATTGCACTACAATAATATAAATGTGGTTGCACATTGAGATGAACCCAAATAAGTACTCACTATTATAAATATAAGCATTCAGTTAACCTCAAAACTCAAAGGGTACCAAATACGAAAAACAACAACCGGGGGCTTCTAATTATTGATGAATAGAAATAGATATTATAACATTAACTTTATCCATTATTTTAAAATCAGATTCTATTTTTTAATGTAATGTTTATTGTTGCTGAACATCAATACTTACTCTTGCCTGCAAACAGCGGTTATCCACTTTCCTCTCCGTTCTTTTAGCCACCATTGCCCCGGAAAACGATAAAAACTGAAGTCAGGATTTTTACACTCAGAATTCGAGCAACCAACAACGTTACAAATTCTTTTTGATCAATTTTTTTTACAAAAACTGCACTGGAATCCATGCTGGCTAGACGACAAGCTAGAGTGCATTCACTATTGAGATAGCATGTTCATTCTTCCCCAAATGATTTAGTAAAAGCGATACACAGACGTATCATGAATTTGATAGCATCCGCCATAATTTCTTCTTCCGCTATGGAAAAGTACTCACCCCAGACTCCAGGGCATTTTTGCAGGGTAACAGTAAACAAAATTGAATGAACTACACTAGATACCTACTTATTAACCTGACAAACGTAACCTTTCAACCGCTCCATGTTATGACACTGCTGTATACGATGACAATCGTGTACTCTACCTACCATTGTGCTGTCTCAATACTGAATTCACTCTACCCCAAAATTCACCGAACGGTGGCGCTATCAACATACTTCGACTCCCTATTATCAAGTAGGCCAAGTGTCGCCAAGTTGATCCCAAACTTTTACAGGTATAAGTACAGGCACCAGGGTTTTAAGACATCTTACTTCAGTGATGTCCCATAGTAACTTGTTACACTACCACTCACGCACACACTACACGAGATCAAACAGTGATATCCTCTTCAGTGTCCTGACATGGTGTTGGTTGTCCAGTAGTTGAAGAGCTTCCACATTGACATTGAGGTGTGATATTTTCTCATATTTGACAGCATACCTTCTAATTATTCCATTGCATTGCGCACATACCAAGGGACATTCACAATGATGCGCAACCCTTTGCACTGGAGTATCTGAATTGTTTTGATATTACAATATTTGGTACAGCCCCACAACTAAATGCCGTAAAAGCACAACAGTTAGAATTTCTGTTTATTAATCAATAATTTATGTCCCACTATGGCTACGCCCATGACAACATCAAGACATTCAGAGCATTTTTCCTTCAAGGGCACGCTCATTAACATCTGTTAATAATAACAGAGAAAAAGCGGCTAAATAGAGCCCACATAAGTGGACTCTATCAATTGTTGAACACTTCTGTCGAAACCAAAACTGATTATTCGGCTGTTGCTTTCAATCAGAGGCCTCATTCTTTCTAGCAAAACTTTTCATATGGTTTTGACAAGATTGGTAGACGTGGGAATGGTCTATAAGATTGGACATCGTTCGGTTTTGGGAGCATAATTACTTCTGCAACCTTCCAGCATGTCGGGACATATTTGAGTCTGTACGCTACATTGAAGAAGTAAGTGCGCATAACAATTCCTTTCCTAGATGATTGCCTCAATATTTCGCCTATTACCCAGTCAAATAATGGTGCTTTCTTTGGATTCGAATTGTTTTTCATGTCGGCTACTTCTTTCGGATTTTTGATATTGACTTGTCAAATGAAAGCAGAGTATGTTCCACTTTGGACTGATAAGGTGTTAATATCTCAGCGAGATGAGACCAAATAGATCTGATTTTTGTTTATTGTCCTCAGCCCATGGTACCCTTCCTCCTCTAATGGGGCGTGGGATGTGGTGGGTCTCTTAATTTCCCAGAGAGAGTAGTAGGTCTTCTCATATGTTGTGAAATTTAACATACATAAGTTCACTTCTGAGCTTCTGCGTTTTGTTATTTCGTATTGTTTCATGTGCAGGGTCTCTGGTCTGTTGCCGCTTTCTTTTCTGTTCTCTGGTATTGTCGTAGGTTGCAGTTTGAATGAGCTGTATACAGTGTTCAGCCGCTTTTTCAAGGTGTTAGGGTCCTTTCAGAATATCTATCAGATGTAGTTCGAAGTCCATCGTGGCTTTAGCCGGGAAAGTGATTTTTTTTAAAGCAATTATTGTATTATAATATTATAAGTATTTTACCATTTTCTCAAAAAATGTACAGTAGATTGAGTTGGCCGATTTTTTGGAAGAATGTTAGCGTTTTCGCCTGTGACTCGTTACACATCATAATTACAAAAAAAGTGTTTATTTCCACCACATTTTTTGTAGGGTGGAGGGAAGCCTTTTTACAAGCTTTTATTCAGTTTCACTCGTTAGTTCGTTGGTTAGGGTCAAATCGTGCAAGTGAATTTTGGCCGACTTCTAGTCGTCCGAATAATTCGAAATTTGGCAGGTGTTCATAATTCCGGTGACAGTGCATCATGCATTGCTAGAGAAAAAAAATGGCGGCTCCGAAATGGCGGACGAGATTTGCAATTATGATCCGATTTTATTCAAAATTAATATGTGGGGGTTTTCGGAGTCGGAGATTATGTTTTTTTTTCAAAATCTATAAATTTGAGATGGCGGCTCCAATGGCACGAGTTTGATTATGTCGATTATTCAAAATTATATGCGGGGGTTTTCGGGGTCGGAAATTATGAATTTTTTATCGAAATTCATAAATTCGATATGGCGGCCCCAAGATGGGAAACGAGTTTTGTGATTATGGTCCGATTCGATTCAAAATTGGTATGCGGCGGTTTTCGCGGTCGGAAATTTCGAATCTTTTGTCAAAATTTATAAATTCAAGATGGCGAACCCAAGATGGAGAACGAGTTTTCTGATTATGGTAATATTTCATTCAAAATTGGTATGTGGGGGTTTTCAGGTTCTGAGATTAGGATTTTTTTTCAAAATCTATAAATTAAAGATGACGACTTCAGGATGTCGGACGAGTTTTTTTATTATGGTCAGATTCTATTCAAAATTGGTGTGTGGGAGTTTTTGGAGTCGGAGATCATGATTTCTTTCAGCTCAAAACTTACAGGGAAGAGACCTTGTAATAACAATGCTCTAATGAACAGATTAGGGTGAACTTGATATGTACTGAATATTAGCACGAATTGCATTGAAGACATACTAATCCAATCAATAGAGACTAAAACTAACTAATAAAAAACTTTTTAAAGACAAGCTTTCATTTGAGCCGTGTACTAAAACGTATAAAATGAGTTTTAATCATCGCTGACAATGATTTAATTATTTTTTGTTGAATTATTTGGTTTTAAAAAGCTTGTAGCGCGAAGTGTCCATAATAGTAGGTACCAATTAATTTGTTTGGGCAGTGATTGGTTGGTAAGTAGGAACTTGTCAAAGTATGTAATTTTTACAAAGTATCCATAAAAGTAGGTACCAATTAATTTCATTGGACAATGATTGGTTGGTAAGTAACAACTTGTGGAAGTATTAATTTCATTACAATTCGCGCAACAAGCTTTTTGAAACCAGATAATTCAACAAAAAATAATTAAATAATTGTCAGCGATGACTTAAACTTATTTTATACGTTTTAGTACACGGCTTAAATAAAAGCTTGTCTTTAAAAAGTTTTTTTATTAGTTAGTTTCAGTCTCTATTGATTGGATAAGTATAACTTCAATGCAATTCGTGCTAATATTCAGTACATATCAAGTTGAAGAGATCGCTGCTGATAGAGATTTTGGTAGTTCTTGTTCAATTTACCGTCCTTTTTATTGTGAAAACGAAACATGCATCCATTTGATTTACTTTCCGAACAAACTTCACTCAAGATTCGTAAAATATCATTCATAATAATGCATCGCCCATTCGCATGGAATCGTTAAAAACGTATAATTTTGAAAATATTGCAATGTTGACTTTTCTCAGCAGCTCGCACTGCTGCTAACCTGAATTTCCATCCAATTAGAGCACACTCCATGGTCCATTAATATGGAACACGATCCCACCCACTTTATGTACATCAAGATAGGTAATGAATTCAGTGAAGCCTCTGATTGGAGGGATTAAATCAACGACGATAAGTTTGAATAAGATGGGGTCTCAAGGGTATAATTTTTAATTTTCGAATTGGGAAGAAGTCATTTCAGTTCTTCCTTTAAATTATATTTTGAATCGATCCGAATATAAGTACGAGTGTAGAAGGAAATATTACTGCCCCAATAAGTTACTGCGTTCACCGAATTAATTTGTCAATATAAAATATTAAATTAGTCAGTAACTCGTGGTGTTCTGGGTTTGCCTGTCTATACCGGGTGGCAACGAATCTATTGGACAAGTCATAACTTCTAGAATATTAGGTGTATCAAAATGAGATTTGGTATATGTAAAGGGGAGAATTTTCGCATATTTTTCACTTTCCGGTCACTTCCGGTTTTGAATTTTGAAGTGGAACACCCTGTATACCGTAACATTTTTGGATTTCTGAGACAATTCTGGATGACATTTTGAAATGTTTTTACGTCCTAATTTTTTTAGAGTCATTATAGTGTTGCATCCAAGTGGCCATGATCGGACTTAAACTAATCTGAGGACCTCAGGTGATGTCCGAAAACTACAATCGCAAAGTTTTAGCGACTAAAAAAAAAAAAAAAACATTTATTGTCCAAACAGGCGGTAGGCCCAATTACAGGACACAGTATACAATTTTAGTATGAAAGTGTAAAGTATGTTGGTGGTGGTTGGTTGAAAGCTGACGAGCCAGAGACAGGGTTGGCACTTAGCTTCCCTTGACACTGCGACCAGCTGGGGTCTATTGTATCACTCTGTCGTCAGTGATTCCTCATTCAAACAGGTTTGTGCCTTTAATTAGGTTAAGAAGCCTGTTGATAAGATTCTTCGGATTCATGCCTGTTTCCGGGCTGATCTCTCCAAAGGTTCTGTGTCGCCTACTACTTGGGGCGTCACAGTCGAAGATAATATGAGAGGCTGTTTCCTCCTCTTCATCACACAGCCTACACTCCACGGTTTCACTGCGTACTCCCATGGTGTTTAGGTCTTTTCTTAGGCCGCAGTGTCCAGTCAACAGACCTATTATTATACGAGCCTTCGTTCTGTTCAGGTTCAGAAGGTCAGCCGTCAGGGTCCGGTTTGGATGCCCTACCATGACTTTACTGTGTATTTGCCCGACAGTTTGATCCCAATATTGTTGATGTCTTCTTTTTATCCACTCGTCGATCAGGGTCCTGCATCGGTTTTTGATAATCCCATGTGCAGGTTCTGGCCCTGTGAATAGCGTTTCAGATGCTTGTCTAGCTAGCTGGTCCGCTTTGACGTTGCCTTCAATGCCTCTATGACCTGGCACCCACATCAAGGTGACCTTGTTGTGTTTTGCCAGCTCGATGAGGTTCTGGAGGCAGTCCCAGACCAGTTTGGACTTTATCTGTATAGAGTTGAGTGCTTTGATAGCACTTTGACAGTAAGATAGAATGTAGATGTGTTTTTTCCTATAACCACTTTCTAGATTCTTCTGAATGCATACCATGATAGCATGTGTTTCAGCTTGGAATATCGTGGAGCATTTGCCAAGTGGTATTATGTAATCCCTTCTTGGCCTTATTCCTGCTCCCGTTCCTTCAACTGTCTTTGAACCGTCTGTATACCAGACTATGTCCGCAGTTGATTGTGATTCTATACTCGGGGCCCATCCAGATCCATCAGTTCGTGTTTCGAATGGTTTTTCGAATGAAATCATTTCGAGTTCTTGGATGTTTTACATGAGTGATTCTGGTATGTCCAGTTGTTCGGATTCTCCAGTTTTTTGTTTGTTTCAGTCTGTATGCACTCATCCTGGCCTCTCCAATGACATGTAAGTTAAGGGGTTCGAGGCTTAGGATGACCTCCATTGCAGCTGTTGGAGTGCTATTCATTGCACCCGTGATACAGAGACAGGCAAGCCTCTGGATTTTCCCAAGGTTGGTTTTTGCCTGTCTCTGATTTGTTTTTGGCCACCATAAGAGTGAGCCATAAGTTATTCTTGGTCTTATTACCGCTGCTTTTGTTGGTTACATGTTGAAGATGCGGGTTCCAGGTTAGTTTCTTGTCAAGAATCAGCCCTAGATATTTCACCTGCTCTACTACTTGTAATGTTTCACCGAATAGTCTGGGAGGTATGAGATCTCCCATGTTTCTTCTCCGGGTGAAGGGAATTAGTGTATGTTACATGTTACAATAATAATAATAGTAGTAATACATTCATGGAACATTCCCCGAGAAAAGACAAGGAATGAGAGAAAAAAACAAAAAAAACAAAAAAAACAAAAAACAAAAACAACAAAGCGATCGAGATTTGAATAATTATTTGATTTTTAGTATGATATATAGTTATTGTTGCTTCGCAAACATAATGTTTCTGATCTCTCTTTTGAAAACGTGTAATAGTGTTGAATAAATGTCAACTATGTGGCAGACTTGATTGAATTTATTACACATTGCAAATAAAGGAGATTTTAATAATATATTTGTTCTTGGTGTTGGTAAATAAAAACATTGTTCATTTCTACCGTTGATTCTTGGTACATGAAAGTCTAGTTGAGATAGTAGTTTGGGTGAGTTGACAAGACTGTTTACCAGTTTGTAAATAAATATGCAAGCGTAATATGTTCTTCGGTCCTCGAAAGAAAGAAAATTTAAACGCTTTAATAATATATTATTATCTATTCCCTGACTGGGGTAGACATCATCAAGTTTGTAAATGACGTATTTCATAAACTGTCGTTGGACGGATTCGAGAGATTGATTGTGTGTAGCGTATATAGGTGACCAGATAAGACAGCCATACTCTAGGCGGGATCTGACAAATGAATTGAAGAGAGTGATGAAACTTTCTATGTTTTTGAAGTCTTTACAGTTTCTAAATATAAGCCCTAACATTCTTTTTGCAGCAGATACACTTTTCTCTATGTGGAGTGCAAATGAAAGTTTGGTGTCAAAGTATACTCCCAAGTCTTTGCAATTATCGGTTTTTTCTAGTAAATGATTATTTATTGTATAATTGTGATCAAGAGTGATGTGTTTATTGGAAAAGGTGGAATATTTACATTTATTTAAATTGAGTGGTAATTTGTTCGAAAGGCACCAGATGGCTAATTTATCCAAATCGTTTTGTAGAATTTGACTGTCGTTAGGTGACTCTATAACACGAACAACTTTCAGGTCATCGGCAAATAATAGAATTTCACTATCCATACTAGTATGATATATAGGAATAAAACAAGTTGGCAGAATTACATTTTCGTGTCTAACTATTATTTTTCGAATGGCGACCATTTTTTGACGAGCACTTTCCGAAAAAGGATTTTTTGACGAATCTAACGATACTAATTTATTTGCAATTGGATTGAAAATAAGAACATAAATTAAATATTACTAAGGAAAATACTGGATATCATTTATTTACTTTTGTCACGTGTGCCATGGATAATAATTTATTTACTTTCACTATAGTGAATTTTCAAAGTGCATTCCTCCTTGTGCAAGACACATTTCAGCTCGTTCAATTGTTTCTCTCAACACGTTTCGTAACATTTGAGGCGTTATACTTCTAAATGCCCGTAGAATTCCTTCTTCTAAGATTTCAAGAGTAGCTGGGGCTGTTGCATAGTAAACCTTTTCTCCATAAAAAAATCGAGCACAGTGAGATCCGGTGAGCGGGCAGGCCACCTTACTGTTGATTTTTGTTGAGCCCAGTACCGAGTATTTTGCTCATTGAACATACCATTATTTGTAAATCGTGATTCGTCGGGAAATAGAATAAAGTTTATAACATGTGTATCGTGTATCGCCATCGTCAGCATACATTGAACTACATCTGATAGATATTCTGAAAAGGCCCTAACTCAAAAGAAACAATCTGAAATTGAAAATTTGCATTTTCATTCAGATAGTTATTTGATTTTCTATTCCAGTCTTAATTGAGATTTCATAAAGATGAATGAGGCAAAGAAGAATGTTTCCCAAAAGGGAGTACTCACCAGAAATCATTCGTAACATTGACGCAGGAGAGACATCGCATTCACTAGATCTTCAATACATTTTTGTCGACGAAAATCTATTTCACGCTTCCACGATCATCAGGAAGACCGGAAGAAATGGGAAACACATTTTCAAGAAGCAATCTCACTTTGCAAAGATGGAAAAAGTAACAATCATTTCTTTTGGAGAGACACTTTGAAATTAGTGTTTTCTGACATTAAAACCTGTCATGGGGTATGATAGATTGATTTGTTGAAAATATAAACAGGATGTTCATAAAATCAGATGTGGAATCATCTGCGACTGAAAGATAAACTTTAGTCACTATCTTCCATCGTCAAGATAACCTCTTGTGGGGTATTCATAATGAAAAGGGAAACATTCTAAATTGAATATTGATAGAAAGATTTTTCTGTGAATTGAAGAATCCACGATTAAAATAAAGTTATTTTTTGTGAATGTCATTACCTAAGTGAGTGTTTTGTTTTCCAAAGAAGACTTGATAAAAATAACTGCAAAATATTAAGCATCCTGGTTATCCATGGCACACCTGACAAAAGTGAATAAATTAATATCCAGTATTTTCCATAGTAATATTTAATTTATATTCTTATTTTTAATCCAATCGCAAATAAATTAGTAACGTTGGATTCGTCAAAAAATCCTTTTTTCGGAAAGGGTTCGTAAAAAAGGTCGCCATATGTAAAATAACGACACGAAAACGTAATTTTACCAACTTGTCTTCTTCTTATCTATCATACTAGTCACTAAAACTTTTCTGACATCACCTGAGGTCCTGAGATTAGTTTACGTCCGATCATAGCCACCTAGATGCTATATTAAAAGTGACTCTAAAACAAATTTTTGAAATGTCACTTTTTGATCCAGAATTGTCTCAGAAATCCAAAAATGTTACAATATACAGGGTGTTCCATTTAAAAATTAAAAACCGGAGCCATTTCCGGTGGATTCGGAAGTGACCGGAAAGTGGAAAATATGAAAAAAACTCTTCTCTTCACATACCATTCACCTATACCAAATCTCATTTTGATAAACCTAATATTCTAGAAGTTATGACTTGTCTAATAGATTCGTTGACACCCGATATAATGAGTTGGGTGGGATGAGGTGAATTTATTCACTTCTTTTCAGTAATATCAAAAATAGGTACACACTAAATCAGTTATAGTAATGAGAATGGTAATAATCGTGAGAAAAGAAATACAGGCAACAAATTAAAATTGAAGGAATAACCTTAAGCATGACAACAATGACAGAACAAATAATTTAGTGAATTTGAAATTGATACCAGTGACGAAGAAGGTATAAATTGTTCTTCACCATAAATCAATAAAGCAGCTGAGGATGCGCAATTGAGTTTGTTGCCAATTAAATAGAATTTTTTTTTCGACAAAGTGTACAACGAATTTATTAGCTGGTGCAACGGAAATAATGTAATGTGAAAAATAAGAACTACACTGAGAGCGTACTTCTTGCCCATTTTCTAGAAAACTACTTTAAATGTATATGATAAGATAGGTATCAGTAAATTCGCAGGGAAGAAATTGAATTATTTTTTAAGGAAGCTCCGGATGATTCGTATCTTATGATGGAAGTGAGTTCTAAATCCATGTTTTCTTAATGTTAGGGAATATATTGATCTGCAGGTTGCACTGAATTTTTATATTTGCAGAGCATGTTGCCGCGAGGAATTGTCAAATATTATAGTGAATGACATTTCAAGACATTCTCACTAGTTACCATACGAGAAACCATAAAAACTTTTTAACAAAAAATTAAACCGATGAAAAAATCAACTGAAAAGCAAAAAATAAAATAAACCTTCTTAGTCTAAATGATAATTGAGCTCCTAAACTAATGTGAGTAACTGATTTTGAGTCGACGCCAAACAAACAATTATCGAAGATCATTATCTATGAAAGAAGTCATCAAAACGCAGCCGTGCATTTCGCTGCCATCATTTTACGCTTCACCTAATTCAATTGCTAGTTTGTTTGGCGCCGACTCAAAAGTTACTTACATTAGTTCAGGAGCTCAATTATCATTTAGACTAAAAAGGTTTATTTTATTTTTTGCTTTTCAGTTGATTTTTTCGTCGGTTTAATTTTTTGTTAATAAGTTTTTATTTTTTTCTTTTCAGTTTCGTATTTCGCCGGTTTAATTTTTTGTTAAAAAGTTTTTATTTTTCAATTTTTTGTGGCTAAAATCTACCAATTACTACCTACTTGTTTTTTGATTACTTCCAAAATACTTACTTACCCACCTTACTTCAACTATTACCAGTTAAATAATATGATTATCTACTTTTACTATTTGTTGTAACATAAATTATTTTCGTTGTTCTGGTTAGTTAATTTCTTTACTTTGTATATCATTCCATCCTCTCATAAAATATACTGATTTTGACGGAACAAGAATAATGTCAGTAGCGATCTGTCATTGTCAACTACGTATGTGTGTGCCAATGTTCACTAGTGAAAAATCAATTATCCCCTATTTTTCTACCCGTAAGGGTGGCTAATTCTTTTTGAAATCCAAATATAAGGTATACCCTATCTATTAAAAAAAGAATCATCCAAATCGAAGAACCCAGTACAAAGTTATGCCTGATAGAATCGGTTAACTGACCAGAATTCAGAGGGTGAGTGATCAATATCCTTCATTTAGCTACCCTTAGGGGTGGATTTCATCTTTTAAATTCAAATGGGACCAAATTCGAAGTACACCCTATCCACTGAAAAAAGAATTATCGGAATCGGACGCCTCAGTAAAAAGTTATGCGTGATCATACATAAAAAAAATGATGGAAAAACATGAAATATACGGGTCGAATAGAGAACCTCCTCCTTTTTGGTTTCGCCGGTTAAAAATGAAGATAGATAGGTGTTTACTGTCATCGATAATGAACATAAATCTCCAAGTTATCTGGATACTTACAGAAAATATGCTTCCTTGCGAGTTCAGAATTGTGATCAAAAGCATTTTTTCTATATTATAAAAATGACATGTTTATCATATTATTATTAAGGAAGTTTTGGGTTTAATGATACCATTTTGCATCAATTGAAACCATCGGAATATGGATTCCCATCGATATGTGTGTGAAAATCACTTTGGCGCCCGCTCATCGACTTTCTCGTCCGCCGTGCGAGAAGTTCTCTAAAGTGACACTTTACGCCCGCCGAACCAGGCTACACTACGGCCGGTCATGCATAATAGTTATTTATTATGCAAGGGAAAAAAGTATTAGATTTTGGCTCGAGGTTGTGTTGTCTCCCGACGCGAAGTGGAGGGAGACAATAAACCGAGAGCTAAAATCTAATATTTTTCCGTGTATTATACACATTTTTTTTCTATGACGGGAAAATCGACGATTTAATATTGAAAAAACATATTATTATAATACAGTGTGACCCACTTAAGACTTAAGACCGGAGCACCCTTATAAAATCTACAGTTTTCGACCGATTGATTTTTTTTTTTTTCAGCAGGAAGGGTATTGAAAATTCTACGTTTGCACCAAATTTGCAAAATATAATTCCAAATTTCAGGGCAAACTATGATTTTTTATTATGTTCTAAATTGCTAAATTTCATTAGGGATTTTTTTCGTCAAATTTCAGCATCCTTCATTTAGCTTGATCCTGAAATTTCATTTGAAAATATTCATTGGCAACAAAGTTATAACAATATTAGTTTTGATAACATACCATTATTTATGAATATTTCAGACAAATTCTGAGAATCGGCAACACTGTCAACACAAATGTAGGAGATCTTTGAGGTTTCTGGTAGAAATTCATAAAACAAATTGTTCTCTATAACATCTAGAAAGGGGTACACATTTGGAATAAATTTATGAAGTCGAAAAACAGCTTATCATAATCAGTTTATTGAAACAATTTTTGAAAGATACTGTCAGAGTTTTTGGGTTCTGGTATTATCTCCTCCATACAGGCTATCCGACTTCTTCCGCAAAGTCATTTTGTTTTCTTCTTCGTTCGCTAGTGTCAAAATATTATTATTGAATTGAAAATTTAAAAATGTATCTAACTCGAGAAAGGTAGGCTGTGATGACATTACTATTTTTAATAGTTATATGAGTAAAATAAAACTAAGCCCTGACAATGACAGATTGAGTCTCATTGTTTGTGGGCATAAGGAGAATACCTGAGAAACAGACGTTTTTTAGAGTGTATTTTATTCAGCGATGAAGCCACTTTCACGACCAACGGTGTTGTTTCATTTCAAAACACTAGATTTTGGACAACCGAAAACCCTAATTGGGTTATAAACTGCAAAAGATAATATTCGGAAAAAATTAATGTATGGTGCGGAATATTGAATGAACGAATCATAGGCCCTTTTTTTTCGAAGGAAATATAAATTCCATTAAATTACCAGAATTTTTCAGAACTGAACTATGGAATGCTATTCATGATCTCCCTATTGTTGAACGAATAAACTTATATTTTCAATTAGATGGATGCTCTGTGCGTAATGCTGGAATTATTAAACAATGGCTGGATGAACAGTTTCCTCATCACTGGATTGGTCGAGGAAGTGAATTGATTGGATGGCCACCCAGGTCCCTGGATTTGACCCCACTTGACTTCTTCTTGTGGGGTCTTCTTGTACAAAAAGTTTACAAATCTCACCCAAGAACTAGACAGGAGTTGTGTGGAAGAATACGTCATGCTTGTAGAGAAATAACACCCGAATGACTCAAAAATACTGTAAAAAATATTCGAGAGAGATATGAAAAATGTATAGAATTAAATGGTGGTTTGGTGGAAGCAACAGAAATTTGAAATGTATCGATTAGGGCTAGATAATTAGATTACTCAATGTTGTATTATCGAAGTCATTTGTTAGTCACCGTAAAATTTGGAATTGAAATCAAAATAAAAATTTCATTCCATTCGAAAATTTTTGGTTGATACAATAGTGGATATCATAAGGAGCCAATTTCTCGACGTTATGGATATTACATTTTTTCCAAAAATCCCATTCTACAATATGTTATAACTCGAGAACAATTTGTGTTAGGAATTCGAATTTCTACCAGAAACCCCAACGATCTTTTAAGTTTGTGTTGACAGTGTTGCCGATTCTCAGAATTTGTCTGAAATATTCATGTTATCAAAATTAATATTGTTTTAACTTTGTTGCCAATGAATATTTTCAGATGAAATTTCACGATTCACCTGAATGAAGGATGCTGAATCCAGTGGTGAAGTCGAAATTTCACGAAAAAAATTGCTAATGAAATTTAGCAATTTAGAACATAAAAAAAAGTCATAGTATGCCTTGAAATTTGGAATTATATTTTGCAAATTTGGTGCAAACGTAGACTTTCCGATACTTCTGCTGAAAGAAGAAAAAATTCAATCGGTCGGAAAATGTAGATTTTATGAGGGTGCTCCGGTCTTAAGTGGGTCACACTGTATATTAAATTCGGAAAATTATCGATGTGAAATTTGAATTTTCAAACTGTTAGGCTGTTGTACTTATAGCGAAAATTTCACTCATGTGTTAAAATGTCCATAAGAGGTGTGGAATTATCGCTGAATTACAGCGGTAATCCACCTATGTGGATTATAGCTGTAGGTAACAATTCGACTGCAGTGATGCGATATAAAAATCGAGAGTCTATGTTTTTGTATTCTTGAAATTTTCTACCGAATACCATTCGTGCTTTAAAAATTAACCATACAACTGCCCTCGGTTATTTTTTTCGTTGTTTCAAAAAATTGTTTTCCTTCTTCGGAGTCGGGAAATTCATGCTTTGATACAACGAAAAAAATTAACTAGTTCAGCTTTTAAAAAACACTTTTTTTCAGAATTATCGGTAGTTTTTAAAGCACTTATGCTATTATCCCCGACAATTAGACCTGCGTTGCTAAGGAAACCTTTGAAGTACCTAATCAAATATCTGTGATTTGATTTGAAAATTGCGAACTCAGTGGTTGTTCAGTAGTTATTTTGAATAATATAAAGTTAAAAAATGTCTGATTCCGAGTTTTCTCTGACTCCACCGGAGTTCTAGATGTAGCGAAAGTAGCGTTACAAAAATTATTGCCAGCTAAATCGCGAAAAATTTACGAAACCGCGTATTTAAGATTTATGGAATGGAATATGAGAAAGGAATGCAGTTCTTTCTCGGAGACGGTGTTATTGGCTTATTTTTTCATTGGCGAATTTGAATAAAAGCTTGTCTATGAAAAGTTTTTACATTAATTATTTTATTTTGTGATTTTTGTACTTAAGTACGCCTTAATCTATGCATTTTTGTTGAAGCATCGTTATTATGAGGCCTTTTTTGTCTGTAAGTTCTGAGCTATTTAGTCCTTCGTTGAGGAGACCATCTTTAAAGATTAACTCATTCGCAATCTTGGAGTTGCCATCTTCAATTTCAACGCCATCTTGGAGCACCATTTTGTTTTTTTCTCTAACAAATATACCATGAGCCGCCATTTCAACTTCATGAATTTTGAGAAGAATTTCATGATCTCCGACTCCGAAAACACCCACATACAAATTTTGAATAGAATCGGACCATAATTACAAAACTTGTCCGCTATTTTGGATCCGCCATCTTGAATTCATTAATTTTGACAACAATTCAAAATCTCCGACCCCGGAAACCCTCACATACCAATTTTTAATTGAATCGGACCATAATCACAAAACTTGTCAGCCATCTTGAAGCCGCCATTCTGTTTTCTCTTCAACAAAAATTCCATAATGCATTGTCACCGGAATTATAAACACCTGCCAAATTTCAGCTCAATCAGATGTCGGCAACAGCTCCAAAAATGGATTACAAATTTGGAACCGGAAATAATGACAGAACGAATGACATAATGAATGACAGAATGACATACGAACGAAGCAAGTTAAATTAAAGCTTGTAATAGTATCAAAAACTTAACACGTTAAGCCCCGCTATGTCAATTAAAATGTAAATACCATTGAATTTGTGCAAAAAATTATTTGGACAGCTAATTTTTGAAAAACAAATAAGGGATTTCATAGATGCCACCCGGTTGGATAAAAAAATACGACCGTTCAGACCGCGTATCTCTAATGAAGTGTTCCTTATTTTTCTAAAACTCACAATGCTACAAACATATTTAGTTATCACGAATATTGTATTATTCGATCAATTATTGTAACTTCTGATAATAAATTATTATTTGCTGAAATAATGCAATTGAACACAAGCTTGTATTTAACTCCATATTTGCATGTTTAGTTCAAATTTGGAACGATTTCTAATTGAAATTTGGCAGGTGTTCATAATGCATTATGAAATTTCTGCTAGAGAAAAAACAAAATGGCGGGTCAATGAAGGACAAGTTTTGTAATTATGGTTTGAATTTATTCAAAATGGCTTTGCAGGGACAGATATCACAATTTTTTTGTCAAAATTCTCAAATCCAAAATGGCGACTCCAATATGGCGACGAGTTTTGTGAATAGCCCGATTTCAATAAAAACTGGTATTCGGAGGTTTTTGGGTTCGGAGATCATGATTTTTTTGTCAAAATCCATTAATTCAAGATGGCGGCTCCAAAATGGCGCCGAGTTTTGTGATTATAGCCCAATTCCATTCGAAATTGGTGTGTGGGGGTTTTTAGGGTCGGATATCATGATGTTTTTGTCAAAATTCAAAATTCAAGAAGGCGGCTCCAAGATGGTGACGTG
Source organism: Gonioctena quinquepunctata (assembly GCA_018342105.1). Taxonomy (NCBI): domain Eukaryota; kingdom Metazoa; phylum Arthropoda; class Insecta; order Coleoptera; family Chrysomelidae; genus Gonioctena; species Gonioctena quinquepunctata. The sequence goes on along the minus strand of JAFIRS010001266.1, from coordinate 174,414 downwards.
TTTTGTTATTATGGCCCGACTTCTTCAAAATTGGTATGTTTTTTTTTGGGCTCGAACATTATCAATTTTTGGCAGAATTCAGTAAGATGATGGGTTTCATTGATGACTAAAAAGAATTGAATAAAAATGACCAAAAAAATAAGACAAGTTTTTAGCAGATTCAAAAGATTGCCGCGAATACAAAATAGGTAATCTTGCGCGGCGAGATTTTCAATCTGCTACTCACAGAATAACCTAGGTCAAACAATTAAAGAAATTCTGTTTTCCTTATTATTAGTGCATCTGGGTTAAGTTCAAAGATGGCCAATTTTTCTCATCTTTCATACCAATATAGATCAATATCTATATATGTCTGTCTACATATGAAACTACTGGATGAATGGGTGTATCATTTTCATGATTTTTGGTCAGCCATATAGGCGGGGAGTGATAGGGTTGCTGGCATTAGGTGGTGAGGTGCGCTTTGATCTTGGAAAAATTGTTTGTTTGTTGAAAGCAACTGTTTTTCACATGAAAAAACATTGTAAACATTTCAGATAAGCACTGAAGATGGCTGTAAGCTGAGAGCGCTTTGCTTAGATATACAATTTTTACATAAAATACAGAATTATAATTTTCTCTAATACACCATCATGATTTGTGTGAAAGATAACATAGTTTTTACACAAGAAATAACGTTTTATCAATAGTACTGAACTAGAACTTGTTTGGTTTTCTGCAAAATGTATTTTATTGCCATTTTGAGATAGATCTTGTTGGGAATACGACGCTGTTTCTCAACTCCTTATCACACAGCATATTCGTTAATGTCAAGGTTGAAATCAAAATTTCAGACCCGTTTTAATGCCAATCCAATATTTATCAGGCAATCTCGGGAAATTGGTTCGTAACTGAATTGGCTGGGAGGTATGCATTCAAAAATCAATTTCGAAGGGAGAAATTGAACACTGAAGGCATGAAACGACCTAGTTTGATTCAATATTATTATGAAAGAAGGGTAAGGTTGTCCCGTAAAAAATTTCAACCTCTGTCATGAGTATGTCTGGCTAATCAATTGCGGTGTCAATTAGTAATCCAAATTGAAATCGTCAACAATTCAACGAGTTTAGAGTATTGTCATTAACATTTTCCTAGGGTCTGTGAAATTATGACTATATCCATGATAAAATGCTACTGAAATAATAATTTTTTTAGGAAGGAGAAAATATACCGGGTTATTCACGTTATTCTACACGAAGCATTATGACTGAAGCATGTGATTTTTTAAAGTTTTTCCCTCAGGATGGATAGAGACCTATTAGCGCTATATTTTAAAAATATTTTCATGTTCTACGGAGTGTGCCAAAAACACGACACGTATCAAAGTTGTTATTTTTCAAATGGAATACCCTGTATATTATTTCATTCTCGGATTTTACGATCAAAATAAAGCCAAGTTTCATTGAGGTATAATTCACCTAAACCTTATGGTTTTTGAAATATCTCTTATTTTGGGAAAATGTAGTATCAGTTTCAATGCTTAAATTCTCAACTGGTATTTTCTTTTTTAAACCAAATCAATGCTAGATGTTACTAACTGAACAACTTTAATATCGCACCTGTGAAATATTCACTAACTTATACAAGGTGTGTAAATATTAAGGCAAAATTATCACAATCTTCAAACGAATACCTTCCTATTCTCAAGTAAAATACACATTTTCATTTTGCAAACTGATTTCAAGAAATTTGACGAATCAGAATTTATTGAAATAAATACCGAGATCTAATAATGAATGCGTTAATTTTTTGATATTTTAAATGTTATGTATAAGTTTAATTTATGAATAAAATAAAAAAAATTGTGGATATAATACAAGCAATATTTTATATCAAGTGTTCAGAATGGCGACAATCAGACTCTAAACACAAACGTATCCTCTTTCTAAAACCTTCAGCAACATTTGCCAACATACGCGGGCTTACATTTAGAAAAGTTTCTCTGATGCGCTGTTTCATATTGTCTGGTGTTTTTGGAGGTGTATCATTAACGATTTCTTTAATGTATCCCCATAAGAAGAAATCAGGTGACGTCAGGTCGGGTGACCTTGGGGGCCAATTTTGGAATCCAATCTTTCCAATCCATCGATTTCGGAAATGAACATTCAAATATTCACCGACCTCACAATAGAAATGTGCGGGAGCTCCATCCATTCGAAGCCACATCGTTCTTTTTATGTCTACGAGGATGTCTTGTAAAAGGACTGGAAAACGATTTGTTGAAAATTCTTAAAACAACAATCCATTTAAATGTGCTTCGAAAAAATAAGGACCAATCAAATATTGACCCATTATTCCGCCCCAAACATTCACTGACCATCTGTGTGATTATGCATAATTCTAAATTGATGTGGATTGGAGTCAGAATAATAGTGAAAGTACCATTGTTATGATAGGTGCACTCATCACTAAACAGAACTGAATTGAAAAAGTTTTCATCATCTGCAACTTTATCTAATACCCACATACAAAATCGTTTTCGGAAAGTTCTTGGTGAAGCTGGATTTTATAAGGGTGGTAACTATATTTTTTCAAGAACTCTTGATACGCTTGCTTGACTAATGCCAATATTTTCCGCAATTAGGTGTTGACTTGTATGGGAATTTTCGATTACAGAGGCAATTTCTTCGTTTTCTGTCACAGGTCTATTTTTAATGGGTTTTTCATACTGAACACTTCCAGTTTGTCTAAATAGTGTGAACAATCTTTCGAGTGCTGCTTTATTTAGATGATTTCTGTAATGAAATCTTTCAGCTTAAATTCGTGATGCCAGAAAACAGTTTTGAAGACATTCTCCGAGTATAAAAATCATGTCGATTCTTTCTTCTTTCGGCTAAACTAGCATTTTTTATAACAAAATAATGATAGATAGATATATTTTATTCAACAACGTTATATTACATGTTAGTTGCAAGTCAGGTAGATAGTACAAAATCAATAAAAAAATAGTATAAAGACATATACATTAGAAATATGTAAAATATGTACGATTATATGAGGTCAAATATAACATAAATATGTAAAATATGTGATTGAACAGGTAACTTGATATAATATACGTTAATCTAGCTAGTAATTAGAAATGTATATCGTTAGGAAAAAGTTGAATTCAGATATTCCTCAATTCTATAGAAACAACTCTCAAGTAATAATGATTTAATTTTAATTTTGAATGAATAGATGTTGAGCATTCTGTAATCATCTGGTAGATGATTATATAAATTGACAGTCAATGAATTTTTCTGGGACTTTGATAGTCTGTGCCGAAGTGGTACGAGCAGATGTTAATTTCGTGTTCTATGATCATGGACATCCAAATGTCTAGTGAAGTCAGATTTCTTTTCATGTATTTCTAAATTATATTATAGATGAACAACGAAGGTAAAGGTAAAACGCCGATCTTCGTAAATAACGGCTTACAATGTTCGCTGTAGTCAGCATTCAATATTATTCTAATGATCTTTTTCTGTAATAAGAATACTCTCTCTTAGAATGAGGTGAGTTTTCCCATAAAAGTAGCCCATAATTTCTATGAGAGTGGAACAAAGCAAATTATGCACTCTTCAAAGCATCAAGATCCAAGAATTTCCTAAGATTGTAGATAACTCTTCTACGTGAGCTGACCAAGATAAATTACCGTCGATGATCAAACCAAGTAATTTACCTTCTCGACTATCATCAACAATGTTATTACTGAAAAAAATTATTTCTTGTGTTTTGTCCCCATTTAATTTCAGTCGATTGGCTGTGAACCATCTAGAAGCATGATCCAAAGCATCACTCTTTTCCTCTGTTAAGTTACTTACTGTTTTGTCGGATGTTTAGATAGTTGTATCGTCAGCAAAGAGTACACATTTGTATGGTAATATGGATTGGCTTAAATCATTGATGTAAATCAAGAATAAAACCGCCCCAAAACTGTTTCCTGAGAAACACCATATTTGACAATTTTGTTGGGAGAAAATTTATTATTCAAGAATACCGCTTGAGATCTGTTACAATCTGAATAACAAGATCACAAACACTTATAAATAACTGATAACTATAAGTAAATAATAATACAACTTGCTAAAACGCCATAGGCGACTTGATAAATAATAAATTTCTTAAAATCAGTTTGCAAAACGAAAATGTGAATTTTACTTGAAAACGTGGAGAGTTAGCTATAGGAATGTATACTAGTATTCGATAGACAATTAAATTTGACATCTGCTGTTGATATGAAATACAGAGCGTTCCATTCGAATTAAACAAGTTATTGCCGTTTAAAGATTGTAATTATTTTGCCTTGATTTTTACACACCTTGTATGAGTTAGTAAATATTTCACAAGTGCGATATAAAAGTTATTCTGTTAGTAGCCTTCAGCACTAATTTGGTTAAGAAAAGAAAACACCAGTTGAGAATTCAAGCATTATAACTGATACTACAATTTCACAAAATAAGAGACATTTCAAAAACCATAGGGCTTAGGTGTATTTTTTTTATTTTTTTATTTACAAAATAACCGCTTCAACCCTTTGGGTCATTAGGGTGGAGTTGATGAGTTACATTCATAGTTTGTTGCCAAGATTCAAGTTATTGAAGAACATTATGATATTGTTACTATTACTATAATCTAACATTTTCTTAAAGTCATGGGATATATGAAACGTGTCTCTTTGGATCTGTAACATGGGACATTGCACTATAATATGTTTCACTGATAACCGAACTTCACAAATATCACATAATGGTTCATTTTGACCAGATATCAAGAATTCATGGGTGAGTCTTGTGTGTCCTAAGCGTAGTCGAGTCATTAACACTTGTTCTCTTCTGTTCATCAATGTGTTTTGTCATGGTCCAACGTTTAGTTTGATTTCTCGGAGTTTCGAATGTGAGGTTTGCCACTGGGTATTCCAGATGTCCAGTAGCTGGTTTTTGAAATATGATTTCATATCTATCGAAGGTGTAAACTTTGATGCTACCTGGTTCGCATTATAAATTGCTTCTCGTGAACTCACGTCAGCTGTTTCATTTCCAGCGATTCCTATGTGTGGCGGGACCCAGAGAAGTACCACTTGTTTATTTGATATTTGGATATTGTGGAATTCCCTTTTGATTAAACTGCCTATCGGGTGGGAGACATACGTGCGACGTAATAGTTGTAGTGAAGTTAGGGAGTCTGATATAATTATGAATTTTTTGATATTATTACATGAGTTTGCGAAACGTGCTGCCTGGAGGATCGCAAAGTGTTCCCCCGTGAGAATTGTTGTATATTCCGGAAGTTTATATGTTGATGTTGTGAAAGGTGTTACTACTGCGGCTCCCACTCCGTGGTTCGTTTTGGAGGAATCTGTATATATTTCCATGAAATCGTGATATTGGTTGATGATTTTTCGGAAGTTTTGTATGATGATTTGCGTGTTTGTTTCTTTCTTATCAAATTCGCAGAGGTTGGTGTTTATGGTTGGTTGATTTATCATCCAGGGAGGTGGAGTATCTATATTCATGGGATATAGGGGGGGAAATTCATGGATTTGGAGTGAACTTAGATATCTTCGAATTCTCTCATAGAAAGGTGGATCAGTCCTTGGTCGCTCGTATGCCGAGAGAAATCGCCTCGTGATTGTGTTTTTGTATGTTGGTATGTTGTTGAGCGAAGCTATTCTGGCGGTGTAGGATAGGCTCAGTTGTTTCCTTCGGTGTTCTAGAGGTGGTTCGCCAACTTCACATGTCAAACTTTCAATCGGAGTGGTCCTGTATGCTCCTAGAATAATGCGTAGAGCTGAATTGTAGATGGTATCTAATGCCTTCAGTATTGCTGGTTTGGCCGAGGCATATGCTATACATCCATAATCAATTTTAGGCTTATCAGAGCTCTATACAGGGTGAGTAGGGTCGATCCGTCTGCTCCCCATTGTTTATGCGCTAGGTATCTCAGAAGGTTGAGTCTCTTTCGACACGAGAGAGTGAGTTGCTTGACGTGTGATTTCCAATTGAGTTGTTGATCAAATACCATTCCCAAAAATGTGATTTCGGTGGTGAATGCGAGGTTCTTGTTGTAAAGAGTGAGTGTAGGTGGATTTACTGCTATCTTTTTTGAGAATATTATGCATTTTGTTTTATCAGGAGAAAAGCTAAAGCCCGAAGATTTAGACCATGTTTCCAGCGAGTTTATCTGTCCCTGTAGGGTCTTTGTTAGGTTTTCTATGCTCTTTCCTTTCGCGAATATTATCAAATCATCTGCGTAGATTCTCGCTTGCACAGGTTTTTTCATAGATTGAATTACGTCATTCAGTGCTATCAGAAAGAGTGTTGGGCTTATGACTGATCCTTGTGGTGTGCCATTCTCTTGTTCTCTATGTCCTGAAAATATTCCTGTTGCAGCTCAGACTTGAAACTTTCTGTGACCCATAAAATTCCTTATGAAGGCTAGAATGTTACCCTGATATCCCCATTCCTGTAGTCTGACTAGGATAAGGTGACGCCATGCGGTTTCGAAAGCTTTATTGATGTCGAAATAAATTGCCATGCACTTCTGACCGTTGGCGAACGCTTCATGTATTTGGCTCTCTAGATCTATTATATTGTCGTGTGTTGATCTATGAGGCCTGAATCCCGATTGCTCTGGTATGATTTGATTTATATTTTCGAGTGTCCAAATGAGCCTTCTGTTTATAATTTTTTCTAATAGTTTGCACATAGTACATGTCAGTGAAATGGGTCTGTAGGATTGTGGTTGAGTAGTTGGTTTGTTTGGTTTCAGAATAGGGATAACGATTGCCTGTCTCCAGATTTGTGGGAATTTCTGTTTGGTCCAGATTGTGTTGAGGATTTGTAGGAGAAGGGTTTCTGCTGCCCAAGGCATGTTTTTCAAAAAGGATGCGGGAATATCATCAGGTCCTGGGGCAGTGTCCTTGAGTGATTTTAATGCTTCTGAGAATTCTGAGGCGCTGATAGGTTTGTTGATTGGATCTTGGTTGTTCTGTATTGCAATTGGTGTAGCTTCTTGAATAAGTTTGTGGGTGAGAAAGTTCTTATCGTAGTTTTCGTTTGTTGAATTATGTTTGTAATATTCCGCCATCTCTTCCGCGATGTCTTCTTTATTGGTGATAATGGTGCCATTTTTTTCTATTGCGTTTATTCCGTGATGTGTTTTCATTCCTGTTATTTTCTTAACTTTTTTCCATACAGAGGAAAGGGGGGTACTGCTGTTCATGCTCTGTACATATTTCAGCCATGAGTCTCTCTTACTTCTATTTGTTATCAGTCGAACCTGTGCCTTGTGTTTTTTGAAAAGAATTTTGTGTTCCTCATTTTTCGTTCTTTTGTACTTTCTCAAGGCGGCGTTGCAGGCTTTTATGGCTTTGGAACATTCATCGTTCCACCACGGAACAGCTTTATGTTTCTTTATGTACTTGGTTTTTCCTACTGCTGTATTCGCTGCCTCTAATATCATATTATTGAAGCTGTTCAGTGTTGTGTCTATGTTGTTCGTGACTTCAACTCTGGAAATACTATCCTCTATGATCTTTGCATACAGATTCCAGTTCGCCTTATCGATCTTCCATCTCTGAAATGGTTCGTCATTCCGATCATTTCTTTTCGACGTGTTTTTCATGATGATGGGGTAGTGATCGCTTCCATACAGATCATCCAAGACTCTCCATTCTAGAGATATCAGCAGGTTGGGGTCGCATGCGGACAAATCTAAAACCGAGGAGCTTCCAGTAGCGCAGTTGAACCTTGTATGTGATCCATCGTTAAGAGGGCGAGGTTTGCGTTGTTTAGAGTATTCTCAATTTTCCGTCCTCTGGTGTCCGTATGGTTCGAACCCCAGGTGATGTTATGTCCATTGAAATCGCCTAGAATTAGACGCGGCATCGGTATTTGGTCTAATAGTGCCGTTAATTCATGTTCGTTTATGTCTGAATTCGGGGGGATATATATGTTGCATATATTTATTATGGTTGGGGCTGAAATACATACTGCTATCGCTTCTATATTAGTTGTTAGTATTATTTGGTCGACTTTTATATTTGATTTGACATATATGGCTGTACCACCGCTGGCTCTCTCATTGTTGGTGCGACTTTGGAAGAAACCTTCAAAATCTTTCAATTGGTGTGTTTTGTTCACACGAAAATGGGTTTCCTGTAAACAGAGTATGTCTGGGGAATATTCTGATAGTAGTAGTTGAAGCATGTTGAAATGGATATAATATCCATTTAAATTCCATTGTAGAAAAGAGAGTTCTGTTAATTTATTGAGAGAAATAAAAGTAGGGCATTAATAAAGTTGATCTGAGGAATCACTTTGGGGTTCATATGTTTCTGATTCTAATTGTTTCTGCAGTTTTTTCCTCAGTTTCGTGCATCTAACTTTCAGACTTCTGTTATCAATTTGGCGGTGTATTTTGGTTAATAATTCTATGAGTCCAGGGGTATCCTCTATGTAGTCTTTGGATAAGCTCAACGCGTCTTTAGAGCCATGCGTGTTTTCAATGAGATCTTTGAGTTGTCCTGCATTTATTATAGGGGGCGTTTGTTCTTGACTTATGAGGTATTCTATGTCTTGCATCAGTTCAGGTTCGATTGTATAGGTGTTGTCTTGTTTGGTTTTTTTCATTTTGGGAATGTCGCGTGGGACAGTGAATGTCGGTGTGTCTTCCGACGTTGGTGTCAATATTTCTGATACATTACGCTTGCTACTTGTTGGAATCATTTCCGGGGTAACTTCTGTTGTGTCATCGATTGGTGAATTATATCCTGTAGGATTGTTTTCAGTTGGAGGTATTTCATTAATTGGGGTATGATTGGTTTCTGGGTGGTTTTCGGTGGGTGGGTTATTTGGACACTTGGAAGCTATGTGACCTGTTAATTTGCATTTGAAACAGGTTTGACTATCGCGTGATAGGAAAATGCGATAAGTCAGATCATCATGGGTTAGTTCTATCGATTCGGGGATTTCCATATTCTGTGTTGGTGTTATATACACTTGGCGTCTGAAGCTGAGTATGTGGTTATATTCTGGGTTCGTTGCCCCGATTCTCAAAAAAGTTACTGGTGACAGTAATGTCATTCCTATTTTCCGAAGTTCTGTGATCAGGATGTCGTGGGGAATGGTGGGACTAATATTAGATATCACTAGTCTATCAGATGGGGCGATCAATCTTCGGGCTCTAACCATTTCCCCATTGATGGTGATGGTTCCCTGATTACTCAAAAATGTATCAACAGTATGTTTGCTATTGAGATATACACAAATTCTATTATTTGATATCCTTGATGAAAAGAGAATATTTTTTGGTTGGATGATGGGTCCCAACTGAAGAAGATAATCTTGGAGTTTTGCATTTTCGACAGTGTTGAAGACTATAGCTTGATCTTTTGTTGGCTCAGAGCCGCTGAGTATGATCGTATAGCTGAGTTTGATGTTGTTGGTTGGTTGTTAGAGATAGGTGTTGTGGGAATTCGTGTATTCATATTGCCTTCCTTTTCATAACTCATCGTACCGTTTCCATCCGTAGCGCTCGACTCCTGAGTACGGTCCTGCCCACCGAAAACGGTAGCTGTGGGACCGTGTTTTTGTGGGAGATTGTTTCGTTCTCCTCAATAATGGTCGGAATGTGATGATAGAATTGATGATAGAAATTTTAGGTAAATTTGTTTTGTACTCACTCACTGATTTTGGTTTGGTATGTGGAGGTCTTTCTCTTTGACACGATGCACAATTTGAAATTTAAAATGCAAAAATAACTGTAATAATCACAAGTTAGACTGAGCTGTTAGCTTGAGCTGTTAAGCGTATTGCTGACAGGGTGGTTTAGGTGTATTAAATCTCAGTGAAACTTGGCTTTATTTTGATCGTAAAATCCGAGAATGAAATAATATACAGGATTTCCATTTAAAAAATAACAGCTTTGATACATTTCGTTTTTTTGGCACACCCTGTACAACATTAAAATACTTTTGTAATGTAGCGCTAATAGGTCCTGAGGGAAATACTTTTTAAAAATCAAATGCTTTAGCCATAATGCTTCTTGTAGAATAACGTGAATAACACGGTAGACTGGATGTTTTTTTTGTAAAAATAAAAATGATCCCTATAATTATACACTAATTGATTCCACATAGCAGAACTTTTTCACAAGCTTTCATTTAACTTGCTTCGTTCGTATGTCATTCTGTCTTTCGTTCGTTCTGTCATTCTTTCCGGTTCAAAATCTGTAATCCACATTTGGAGAACTTGCCGACATCCGATTGAGCTGAAATTTGGCACGTGTTCATAATTCCGGTGACAATGCATTATGAAAATGAAATTATTTTTTAGAGGGAAAAACAGAATGGTGGCACCAAAATGACGGACGAAATTTTTTATTATAGTTCGATTTGATTCAAAATCAGTAAAAAGGGGTTTTCGGGGTCGGAGATTATGAATTTCCTGTCAAACTTAATAAATTCAAGATGGCGGCTTCAAGATGGCGAACGAGTTTTATGATTATGGTCCGATTCGATTCGAAATTGGCATGTGTGTTTTTAAGGGGTCGGAGATTATGAAATTTTTGTCAAAATTTATAAATTCAAGATGGCGGACAAGTTTTGTGATTATGGGATGATTCAATTCAAAATTGGTATGTGGGGTTTTTGGGGACGAAGAATTCTGAATTTTTTGTCAGAATTTATAAATTCAAGATAGCGGCTCCAAAATGGCGGAGGAGTTGTGTGATTATGGTCCGATTCTATTCAAAATGTGTATGTGGGGGTTTCGGAGATTATGAAATTTTTGTCAAAATTTATGGAATTGAAATGGTGGCTCATGGAATTTCTGTTAGAGAAAAAAACAAAATGGCACTCCAAGATGGCGGACGAGATTTAGGTTTATGGTCCGATTCGATTCAAAATTGATATGTGGGGGTTATCAGGGTCAAAGATTATGATTTTTTCTCCAAAATTCATAAAATCAAAATGACGGCTCCAAGATGGCCGATGATCTCTGTGTTTATGTTCCGATTCTATCCAAAATTGGTACGTGGGGGTTTTCGTGGTCGGAGGTTATGAATTTTCTATCAAACTTCACAAATTCAAGATGGCGGATGAGTTTTGTGATTATGGCTCGAATTGATTCAAAATTGGTATGTCGGGGTTTTAGGGTCGGAGATTATGATTTTAGTTTAAATTCATGAATTGAAGATGGCAACTGCAAAATGGCGGAAGAATCGCTTTTTTATTCTAACTGAAACTTTGGGCGGTAAGCTTTTGAATCTATAACTCACGTAATAACCAGCGTCACACATCCAAAGCAATAATTTTTTAGTTTTTAGTGCATTTTAATAAAAGCTTGTCTCAAAAAAGTTTTTTTTTTATTGGTGCCCCTTTTTACCCATTTGAAGCACGCCTCAGCGTGTTTAAATCGAACTTTAAAAAACGCGCGTTTTTTAAAGGTAACCATGACAACATCAACAAATCGAGAAACGTGAAGTCTAAATGACAAATTTTTGATTATTGATCTGACAGGAGTACCTTGTAACGTCAAATAAAATATTACTCACAATTCCTTCATTTATATGTGCTCCTCCATCCATTTGATGAACTTTTCATATTCTTTTTTATATATATCACTGGATTTTCACGGTATTAATCGCGATTCTGCCTCACTATTCGAAAAATCGATATTAGAATAATTCATTTTTGAGCTCTGGTGACAACAAATATTGATCTTTGGTAACAAATTGCAAATGAATGTTTTTCTCATTTCCATGACAACGAAAGGTATACTGATGTCACATCACGAATTCAACCTTCTTGCATTATTAGTTCTTATTTCTATTTTTTGTAGTAATAATACCAGTATATATGATTTCAAAGTGCACCAATAAAAAAAAATAACGTAAAGTATTCGTGGATAACTGGTCTTAAAAACACTTGCTCTATTTCGAGCACTCCGGCTGCGCCCTCGTGCTCGATAAATCGCGCGTGTTTTAAAGCCCTTTTTATCCACTTATACTTTAATATACTATTTTATTAATTATTTTATGACACTAGTTTTCCAATTTGAGACCACACATGTTTCTTCGCACCAATTTCCTTGAAGATATAAACTTTTTTAAATCAAAAGGAAGGAAAATATTAACCAGAATTTCTGAATTCGATGAAGATCGAACAAGGAGGTTCAGAACAAAAATCTCCTTCAGTAATTTTTGTCTCCGCATTTTTAGAAGTAAACCGGTGATTGGCGTTATCTTCTGCAAACTTTTTCCTATTGAAATGGGTAAAAATGTGAAAACAAGAACTTGTTTTGCTGTTGCGGCTCTGCTTTAATCGATAGTAATCTGGCGCCGCTTATATTCTCGGCCAAATCAGTTTAATACAGTTTAGGGCCATTTCCGAGTTCAGATCGATTAAAAATGGATTTGTGTGGAATAATCTTCTACTACGCACAAAAACGATAATGTATTGGAATCTTCCATTGTCTCATTCTTAACTCCTATATTTTATTTGCATATTACAGATTTCAACATCAGACATCGATTAACTTGAATGGGCGATTTTTGTTGCCAAGGAGTTTATTTCAACTGAGAATTTTTTCATTTCTTTGATTTCGGTTTACCACAGGAAACGAAACCATTTTGGAAAAAAATTGTAATAAATATTTTTTGGTTATTATCAGCATAGAACTTTTGAATTGCCGTGGATGTTGATTTCCTTAAACTGACTATACGTTTTGAATGAAGAAAAACTGGAAACTTCAACTTCTTGGAGTTCTTAATCACCTGTTTAGTGAGCGGGCACCAAAGTGGTTTTTACTCTCATATCGACTGAAATCTACAGTGCGGTCCATAGGTATGGAATAAATCAATTTTTTGCGTTATTATGTATTTGTTTAAAAAAACCTGAAACAGGTCGATTTCTATTGTCAATTTGACTTCCCGGTATGGAAATATTACGCCCTCTTTGCACCCTCTCTGAATTATGAGCACCCCCTCAAAAATTTGAATAAGAAGGGGGGTCGTGTGGCACCTTGTTCGAAAGGGGTTTTCATTCTCTGTTCAGCAATATTGAGATTTTCAAATTTGGTTCAATCATAACTGAGAAAATTTATTTTGAAAATGTAAAATTGTGATACTTTACGTAGAATGAAGTAAATAATGTCACATAATGTTTAGGAAAGATTTTTCAATTCATTTAACAATTTAATTAAATATTCAGAATAACCACCATTCATGTTGAAAAGGGAAACATTCTCAATTGAATATTGATAGAAAGATTTTTTTTTTGTGAATTGAAAAATCCACGATTAAAATGAAGTTATTTTTTGTGAATGTCTAACAGAAAACAACTACTTCCCCGGCTAAAGCCACGCTGGACATTGAACTACATCTGATAGATATTCTGAAAAGAACCTAACTCAAAAGAAAAAATCTGAAATTGAAAAGTTGCATTTTCATTCAGATAGTTATTTGATTTTCTATTCCAGTCTTAATTGAGAACTCATAAAGATGGATGAGGCAAAGAAGAATGTTTTCCAAAAGAGAGTACTCACCAGAAATCATTCATAACATTGACGCAGGAGAGACATCGCATTCACTAGGTAGTGACTAAAGTTTATCTTTCAGTCGCAGATGATTCCACATCTGATTTTATGAACACCCTGTTTATATTTTCAACAAATCAACCACCATTCAATTCTTGACAATGAGCAAGTCGATTTTGGAATTCTCGTACAACGTTTTGTAGGACCTCAGGGATTATGTTGTTAATTTCTTCCGTTATCCCAACTTTTGAATCTGCAATATTGTCTAGTCTATTGAAATATACTTTTGATTTTAAATAACCCCATTAGAAATAATCAGGTATTTTTTTTATTGTTTTGCTAACCGTCAGGAAAAAGTCGTTCAAGACCCCAAAAAATTATTCACAAAACCCACATAAATAATGTAATGTTAATCTAGGGGACTATTGTTATTTTGATATTTATAAGTTGCTGACACACGTCAGTGTATTGAAAAAAATGTGTGTGTGTGTGTGAATTTGATTTAACTATGGCCCATGTATCCGATAATTAAAATGTCTATTCTTTAGACATTTTTTATATATATATATATATATATATATATATATATATATATATATAGAGAGAGAGAGAAAGCTAGTATCGTGACTGGAGTAATTGGCACAAAAAGGTGAATTTGGAAATTTTTAGTAACTGAAGATTATCCTTGTGGTTGCAGTCATATAATATATTATCAATGAAAGAAAATTGTATTTCATGCATAAAATATGCACTATTTTATGCACGAAATACAATTTTCTTTCATCGATTATATCGATACGTGCACAGTCATACTTTTCATATAATATATTATATTGGCCTGATAAAGTAAAACTCTTGTTTAACTTGTCGTGCTTTCGAAAATTTTATTTTCTTTTTCGAAACATCTGAATCTTCAGTTACTGAAAATTTCCAAATTCACCTTTTCGTATACCTATATATATATATATATATATAATTATGGTATCCCACAAGGTTCTGTTCTTGCTCCAATACTTTTTAAATTTATATTAACTCTATATCAAGACTTAAATTGAAGGGACGAGTGGAACTTTTTGCCGACGACACAACAATTGTATATTTTGGAAGGGATTTGTCTGAAATTCGATCAGACGTCGGAAATGATGGTATTATGACAGATCGATGGCTTGATGCTCATGAATTATCAATAAATATTTCAAAATCATTAATCATGTTCATTTCAAAAAACAAAATCCAACTGAGCATCTGAAACCATTAGAATAAAATATACATCTTAAAATATACATCAACTACAAATATTTTATATATATATATATATACATATATATATATATATATATGTATATATATAACAAAATTTCACGTCAGTTGAAGGAAATAAAAACTCAAAACAAATTTATATTCAATAATATTATTCTTTATCAATACTTCAAATTTGGGACAACTTTTGATTTTTTAATTTAAATATTTAAGTTATTTTTTTCCAGTCAGATTTTATGTATGTACATTTTTTTTAAATCCCTTCATAAACAGACATGTTTCTGGGGATCAATAAAGTGAATTGAATTCCGATTTCAAAAAATTGACTGAATTGCCATGGTGACGTTGATGCCATCAATTCTTGATTTATTGTCTTTCCCATATAATCCGAATATAAAGCCTCACTGCAACATGTATTTCGATAGTCCTCGAAAGCTAAAATGGCACTTATAAATGAAACATCAAATATCCATGTCGTGCATTAAATTTTGTATGTATTTCGAGCGTAACTCGCTTCTATGGACCTAGGGGTGTCCACAAAAGCCTCAGTAGCTCCCTTTTGGAACCCTTTAAAAAAAAATGGAAAAAGATCAGTTAGGGTGGAGAAAAGGAAGTTATTTTACACTAAGGCCTCAATGCATTATAAAATGGCACTGTACGATGGCGACCTAACCTGTAGACTATGCGGCAAGGAACGAGAAACAGTGACAAATCTGAACAGAGAAGATAGTAAAAAAAAAGTAAACAATGAACAAGGAAAGATCCAAAAAATATAAATAGATTAAAAACTATATACCATACATAAAATCTATATACAATACATTCTATACCATATCAAACACATAGAAACAGTAAAAAAAAATTGTTTGCACTGAGGTTGTGGCAACATATTCCTGTGTACTATAGAAACATTGTTCAATTAGGTATTCCTTGATGTGTTTTCTAAAAATTGGCGATGGTAGGAGTCTGATAGTAGACGGTAATATATTGTATAGATTGACATCGAGTGAGTTCTTTGAGGGTTTTTGTAAAATGAACCGGTGAGGTCTTAAGAGATTAGCCTCACGAGTATTATACCCGTGAAATTGGGAGTTGGTCGGAAACCCATCTTTATGCTTATGTATTTCCAGGAGAGTTTGATATATGAAGGTAGAAGGTAACGTCATGATGCCCAGACTTTTGAAGAGGGGTCTGCAGGAATCACGGTAACCCGCCTTTGATATAATTCTAACTGCGCGTTTCTGAAGTGTGGGAACTTTTGAAACGTGGGAGGAGTTGCCCCAGAGCAGTGTTCCATAACTAACATGAGAATGAAAGAATGCATGGTAAGCTGAGAAAAGAGTTCTTATACTAGCAAAGTTTTTCAATTGCCGGAGTAAAATAAATTATTAGATAGCTTCTGGCTTAAGGCTTGTATATGAGAGGATGTAAACTATAAACAAAAAGCGGGCCCAGTAAAGATCCTTGGGGAACTCCGAATTCAATCGACTGTAGATCAGATGTTCTGTTATTACCTAGATCAACACACTGTTTTCTGTTCATCT
Source organism: Gonioctena quinquepunctata (assembly GCA_018342105.1). NCBI lineage: Eukaryota > Metazoa > Arthropoda > Insecta > Coleoptera > Chrysomelidae > Gonioctena > Gonioctena quinquepunctata. Next base: position 158,051 of record JAFIRS010001266.1, on the reverse strand, counting down.
AATAGGATGAAAAAAGTGAAAGTGTCACTCCTCTGACTCCATATTCTTCCAGTTTATGTAGAAGAATGGTGTGAGAGACACAGTCGAATGCTTTACTTAGGTCACATAGTGTCGCAGCACTATGCTGACCCTTTTCAAAACCATCGACTATATCCCTCACAACTCTAGCTATTGCTTTAACAGTTGAGCAGGACTTTCGGAAACCATATTGGTCCGAATTTAGTAGATTATTTCCTTTCAAATACCGGTATAGCCTTTTCTTAAGGATAACTTCAAAGATTTTCGATGAGATTTTGGTCACCTTCTTTGAAAACTGGGATGCCTTTTACTAATTTTAAGTTCTTCAGGAAAAAATCCTCCACTGATACAGGTATTGAATAAAAACGCAAGTGGTTCTACCAAATAAGTGCATGTTTCCTTGATTATTTTACTATTGACGTTATACACATCAAGGCAATTGGAGTTTTTCAGCACATTTATTGCATTGAAATCTCCAGATGAAGTGATAGGTTCAAGAAATAGAGATCCAGACGAGGTGGGTTTAAGTTTATTATCCAGTGATTTTAAAGTTTCACATTGGGTGGTAGTCGGCCGTGAATAGAGTTAGATCTACAGAAATATGTTGCCAATTTATAGTCTGGAATATTACAGAATTTCAAGCAGTCCTCATTCAACCAATGCTCTCAGAACACTTAATTTTTTGTTACTATCCAAAAACATGGAGAGTTTGTTCACTTTGTTTGAGAGTTTGCGTACATTTAAGTGAAAGATACTCACGTCGTCAGAATTCATCAATTTATGCCTCACAACATTGTCATTATGTATTCTTTTCTTGAGAAAAAACCGCCTAACATTGATTTGAACAAACTGCGAAGGAGGAGTACAGTTGTGGGAACATTGATTCAGTTTTTTCGAATTTTAGCCTCTGGAAAAGAGCTTTTTATATCCTGAAGAAGTTCCTTTGTTGTGGTGAAGGGTTTCAGTTTACAGACATGCAGCATAATAGTCTCATAAGATCTCATGTGCCCGCGCTTGAATACTAGACATGAGATGACTTTCTATTGTGATAATACCAGAACAAATGTTAATCTCAGAGCTCCTATATCAATTATGCGTACTAATTTCAATTCAATATGTGAGATCTGTGATATCAATGTGAATTCCGTCAAAAATATTTCGAAATGTATCATGAATAGACCGAGTTAAAAACCTATAATTAATTATGTAACTCACATGATATTAATTTAAGTTAACTTCTGTAACATTATACCGGGTGTCTACGGAAGGTGGCTCGCCCCTATTACTTTTTTGTTTTCGGAGATAATGGAATGAAATTTGGAGGATCTGTTTAATGCAAAAACTGCATTTTTTGACAAGTAACTCAACTTACGGGACATAATTTTAGGCCCTATAATTTTTAACGGTGTCCTGGCAGGGGCTAGATATCTAAGTTTCCTCACGCAAGAAATTGAGCATTTTGTGGACGAAGTTCCATTAATAAATCGAGTTGGATTATTTCATCAACTAGATGGTTGTCCACCACACAGCCTGAGGGCAGTTACGGAATATCTGCATGAAACATACAACGAAAACTGGATTGGAAATATGGGTCCAGTTAGGTGGCCGGTGAGGTAAAATAGGATTGTTTTCAATTTATACATTTATTTATTCCTTTTTAAAAAACTTTTCAGGTCACCCGACCTTACGCCTCTAGTTTTTTTTTTTCATGGGGATCTATCATAAACGAGGTTTATGATGTACCTCCTACCACACGACATGAATTAGAGAACAAAGTAGGGTCAGCTATTCATAGGATTACACCAAGACAGTTGAGAAACGTCAAAACGAACAACAATAAGAAAAGTTCGCCTTTATCAGCAACAAGATGGAGGTCACTTTGAACATCTGGAACCCTAAAGATATGTAAATAGGTAGTTTCAATATAATTATTTCATTTTCAACATGTGCTTCATTTTAGAAAAGTTCTAACGTTATGGTATTTTCAGTTTTTTATCGAAAGTTTTCTTACAACCTAATAGAGTGCGGTATCAAATTAATCGTAATAACATGCTTTTTTTCTAACCCGAAGAGCCACCATATTGCCATTTGAAAAAAAAATGTAATACAAATTTCAAAATCAAACGTCACATAGCTGAAACATTTTGATCGAAAACAGTAAAGTTGTATTTTTACAAACATGTTAGGACTGAAGTTAGTTATTTGAACGTATCCATAACCCTCTGGAATAAAAATTTATTTCGAAAAAAAAAAAAAACGATTACAAACAGTAACAAATGATACATGGTTGTATTCTAAATGTCATATGGAGACAAAAAAACTGAAAATATACTCGGTGTCCAATTTAAAAATAGAAAGTTTATGTCACTTCCAGTGAATCCGGAATTTGCATGAAGTTGAGTTACTTGTCAAAAAATGCATTAAACAGATCCTCCAAATATCATTCCATTATCTCCGAAAACAAACTGAAATTAGTTATTTGAACATATCCATAGCCCTCTAGAATAAAAATTTATTTCGGAACAAATTTAAAAAAACTGTTACAAACAGTAACAAATGATACATGGTTGTATTCTAAATGTCATATGGAGACAAAAACAAACTGAAAAAATACCAGGTGTCCTATTTAAAAATCGAAAGTTTATGTCACTTCCGGTGAATCTGGAATTTGCATGGAGTTGAGTTACTTCTCAAAAAATGCAGTTTCATGCATTAAACAGATCCCCCAAATTTCTTTCCAATAACTCCGAAAACAAAAAAGTTATAGGGGCGAGCCACCTTCCGTGGACACCCTGCATATGAACATTTTGCATTTCCTGTAATTGGGTGTGTACACCTGTTGGAAATGAAGTGCCATCTATGTATCTATCTATATTGTTCCTTTTGAGGTTCTTTATATACCTTCCTGCATTTATAATTTGCTGGGTGGTTTCCTTCACATAGTGTGTTCGAAATTTGCAGATTTTTTTTCGTGAACAATTTTCTGTTGTGTGATCTCCGGTACATGTGCATCGGAGTTCAAAATTCACTTTGGTTGAAAAGGGAAACATTCTCAATTAAATATTGATATAAAGATTTTTCTGTGAATTGAAAAATCCACGATAAAAATGAAGCTATTTTTTGTGAATGTCATAATTATCTTTATTGTCATTAGCAATATCAAAGATTAAAACTACTAATGACAACCATTCGATACGTGTCAAATAAACCCTTTTACTCATCAAATTAGTTTCAAAATAAATTACCGTTAGTTCATGGAATGAATGTCAATATTTGCACTCCAATTATCGTGTGTTACTTTGTGAAAGCTTTCAGTCGAACTGAACAAATATTAATATAATCTGTTGTAGAGTATGACAAAGGACTGCGTGTTCGCAAATGATGTGTATGAAAAAACTACAGGCGACTGGTGTTGTTCGAGCATTCATTTTTATATTCTAGCGCACCAGGAAACAATTCTGAAAATGATAAAATACTGATTTCGGTGTCATTTTTTTAAATGTAGGTGATGGCTGCAAAAAATATAATGTATGAATTATAAAGAGTTTATGAGTTCCCAATTTACATTTGAAGCACTTTATCTGGTAGTAGACAAACTTTGACAGAAGTGTTCTCTCATAGAAGCCGCTTATAGTTATTTAATCAACTTGTACATTAATTATCGAAATATTTTAACGCGAGAGCGAAGCGAGCGCGGTAATATTCGAGATCAATAATAGCCATTTTAATATACGAGTTGATTACAAAAAAATTCCGCCGATATCGCCATTTGTACAAAGAGAAATAGGCTCTGCGGACCATTTTTTTGTTTTATATAAAAAATTATAATGAACTTTCAATATTTTTTCTACCAAAAAATATATAAAAAATGTAGGAACTTGAAATCAACTCGTACGACCGATTAGTTAACAAAATGAAATTTGCCAAATTTACTTATATTATCTCAACTCCTCTCGTAAAAATATAGTCACACTCTTTGTTTTTTTAAATGTATCTACAGATAATATTCACATATTATAAAGGCAGCTGCTGTCACCAGGGCAAATACAGAAACATTAGATTTTTCTACACACAACACTAATTTTGATAGAGTGTTTCTATACTAGAATATACTGTTATTTGGGTCACCATCAGTACGTCGGACTCAGATTCGTGCATTCGGCTTGATATGCGAGGTCTTTATTGAATAACTTTTCTTTTCAATGTATAAAATAGTACCTTTTTCCTTTTGTTTCGAATGACTTTTCTTGAAGTGAGAATGGAAACTTAACAAATGACTACCTCTCGATTAATATGACTCTTATATTTTTCTCAACTATAGCTTCAAAAAATACGCCAGATAACTTTATTACTTCTATTGAATAAAAAAATAACACACCGTTGAAAAATTCATCAAAAAATGATATCGATAAAATGAAATGGAAAATCAAAATCATATCTAGCTTTAGGAAAAGATTAAAGCCATAAATTTCGATCAATCAACATAAAGGGGGCTCATACTTTAGTATATGTATTAACTTGTTCCTTAGGTAGAACAAATAGAATCCGGACTTTAAGTAAAACCTCGAATTTATATTTACCGATAATTCAATAACTTTATATGCATTCGTATCATTATGAATAGTTTCTGTACATGTGGTTCACCCCAAACAATAAAATGAAAGGAAGCGTTGAACTACCTTTCCAAAAAGCTCCACACTTACCCATTGGACTAATTGTTGTCTCCGGTATTCCATTTTCCAACTAGAATTCCCAAATTGCTCGTACCACTCGATTGACACTCGAATAAATTTTATAACTTGAATATCTAGTCACCGGAACTGACTACTAAAATTTCAACATATTTATTCCCGACGTTTCTCCCGTAAACCAGCGACTCGAAGAAAATGTTTTCGATAAAAACGGGCTCTTCGCGACTGGGCCTGAAAATCAACCCATTTTTGGCAAAGCCAAAAACTAACCGAAATAATATTGGTCCGCCGCCAAAAGCGGCGGCCTCGGGTGTGAAAACACCTTTTGGCTATAAGCCCGCAATTCGACTCGTTTCCGACTCGTCCCAGACTGTCTAAAATTTTTTTCGATCCTGCATTCAAAACCCAAGGCACGCTCGAATTTGCATTTCATTGGTCAGAAAATTCCCCTCTAGAGAAGGAATCCGATCCAAAGTTCATTTCTCGCTTCTTGGCGTTGTCCTCAGTCATCGAAATTCGTCTCGTCCGAGCTGAATCAATGAACCTTTGTTCAACATCCTCAAACGATACACATTAGCAACATTGTTGCATATCTTTACCGGTGAAATATAATAATTCGATCTGGGTTTTTATCCGAGAGAGAATTTATGTATTTCGAAATATGAGCCCCTTTTATCATGTTAGTTTCATTCAAGAAACTGGGATTCATGAATTACGAACCAAAAATTAAAAAATCTTACACCTACAGTGTGTTACAATAACACCTACAGGGTTGAAAAGGGAAACATTCTCAATTGAATATTGACTAGAAGGATTTTTTGTGAATTGAAAAATCCACGATGAATGAAGTTATTTTTTGTGAATGTCTAACAGAAAACAACTACTTCTCTTCTTTGCAAAGTGAGATTGCTTCTTGAAAATGTGTTTCCCATTTCTTCCGGTCTTCCTGATGATCGTGGAAGCGTGAAACAGATTTTCGTCAACAAAAATGTATTGAAGACCTAGTGAGTACTCTCTTTTGGAAAACATTCTTCTTTGCCTCATTCATCTTTATGAGTTTTTTATTAAGACTGGCATAGAAAATCAAATAACTATCTGAATGAAAATGCAAATTTTCAATTACAGATTTTTTCTTTTGAGTTAGGGTTTTTTCAGAATATCTATCAGATATAGTTCAATGTCCAGCGTGGCTTTAGCCGGGGAAGTAGTTGTTTCCTGTTAGACATTCACAAAAAGTAACTTCATTTTAATCGTGCATTTTTCAATTCACAGAAAAATATTTCTATCAATATTCAATTGAGAATGTTTCCCTTTTCAACATGAATACCCCACAAGAGGTTATCTTGACGATGGAAGATAGTGATTAAAGTTTATCTTTCAGTCGCAGATGATTCCACATCTGATTTTATGAACATCCTGTTTATATTTTCAACAAATCAATCTATCATACCCCATGACAGGTTTTAATGTCAGAAAACACTAATTTCAAAGTGTCTCTCCAAAAGAAATGATTCTAACTTTTTCCATCTTTGCAAAGTGAGATTGCTTTTCGAAAATGTGTTTCCCATTTCTTCCGGTCTTCCTGATGATCGTGGAAGCGTGAAATAGATTTTCGTCGACAAAAATGTATTGAAGACCTAGTGAATGCGATGCCTCTCTTGCGTCAATGTTACGAATTATTTCTGGTGAGAACTCATTTTTGGAAAACATTCTTCTTTGCCTCATTCATCTTTATGAGTTTTTTTAAGACTGGAATAGAAAATCAAATAACTATCTGAATGAAAATGCAAATTTTCAATTACAGATTTTTTCTTTTGAGTTAGGGCCTTTTCAGAATATCTATCAGATGTAGTTCAATGTCCAGCGTGGCTTTAGCCGGGGAAGTAGTTGTTTTCTGTTAGACATTCACAAAAAATAACTTCATTTATCGTGGATTTTTCAATTCACAGAAAAATCTTTCCATTCAATATTCAATTGAGAATGTTTCCCTTTTCAACATGAATACCCCACAAGAGGTTATTTCGACGATGGAAGATAGTGACTAAAGTTTATCTTTCAGTCGCAGATGATTCCACATCTGATTTTATGAACATCCTGTTCATATTTTCAACAAATCAACCTACAGGGTATTACATTTTTATAGTGTCACTACAGCTAACAAAACAGGTATTTATAATTACAACGTAACGAATTGATTTGAAAACTAAAAATATTTAATGAAGAAATATTAGTTGTAGTACTACCTATAACGTATTTACAATATTATATCCTAATACACAAATTAAATGTAGATTATCAACTTAAAATATCAAAACGAAGATCGTAAATGTAATTGTAAGGACACTTTGAATAGCTGCGGTTGCTCCCCTGCGTTATCAGGTACACAACGACACAACCAATATTTACTATCGCAATGAACAACATAAGTTCAAAGGCATGGTCATTTAATGGGAGTTTTAGCCAGTAATATTACTGTTACCGCCTTCACCGCGTGGAGGTACTCCCAGCTTATGTCATTATTAGTACACACCATAGTCTATAATGAAATATGTTTTTATTATATACAGTGCTCGTCTAAAGTCCTTCCCCCCTCTACTAATTTTCGAACCACCTGGTATATCGCAACGAAATTTGTAGGGCTTAAATAGGAGATAAAAACCCACTTTTCCATGAAAAAATCACAGCTGAAAGTTTTAAAATGGCGGCTACGAGCCATCTTCAATAATTTTCTTAAATAGAACACCTCGTATATTATTTTCGAAATCTGCTCATAATTCTCAATAGTTTTCTCTCATAAACTTTACTCCTGAAATCAATTGTTTTCGAAATATTAACGTTTGAAAAGTGACATTTTGGTCATTTCAAACCCAACCAAAAATACTAATGTTGCTTTCAATCAAGTTTGCATTGAAAAAAATCGTTATCGTGGTAACATCTTGTTTACTGTCAAACTGAACTGCTAACTATCAAATAGCCCGTTGAGCGCCTGAATCCTTTTATGAAAAGTGTGATCATGGCTCGTAGTTTAGTCGATAAATTTGAAGCAGTTTTGATATTTGGAGAAGCTGGAAGAAATTATCATCTAGCAGTCCGTATGATTAATGATAGATTTCCCAAGAATCCTATTCCGAGGTCATATTTGCGCAAAGTTTTTGAATAAGCTCCAAGCAACTGGTACGCTGAAGGATGCTCCAAGATCAGGAAGACCGCCTCTTTTAGAAGAAAAAAAGGTAGAAATTGTTGCTGAAATGGTAATCAATCCTACTCAGTCGAGGTCTGCAGTTGCTGAATCCTGTGGAGTAAGTTCAAAAAGTGTCCAAAGAGTCCTAAAAAAAAAAGTTTCATCCCTATAAAATGAAAATCCTGCATGCTCTCACGAAGGATGATCCAGACCGGAGGGTTGAATTTTGTGAGTGGTTAACAAAAACGACTGAAGGAGAACGGGGCTTCCTAAAACGTGTATGTTTCGCAGACGAATGCACGTTTATTCTTAATGGAAAAGTCAACAAACAGAATGTACGATACTGGAGCGATACTAATCCGCATATTTTTAGAGAGGGACATATCCAGTTTCCTAAAAAGGTGAATGTTTGGGCGGGGATTTTGGGCAATCGCGTTGTTGGACCGATTTTCATCAGAGGCAATCTTACAGGATTTCTTTACAGAAATCTTTTAGAAACTGAAATTGAACCTCGAATAAGACAAATTGTATCAAACAACCAGGAAGAGTTTGAAAATCGTGAAATCATATTCTAGCAGGATGGGGCACCTCCCCATTTCGATCGCATGGCTAGAGAGTTCCTCGATACAAACTTTCCTGGGCGATGGATAGGTCGCAGTGGAAGTACAGAATGGCCACCAAGATCTCCGGATCTTACATCTCTAGAATTTTTTCCTCTGGGGGTATCTGAAGTCAAAAATCCACGCCACTGAATGCCAAACAAGAGAAGAGTTGATACATGATACATGCAGAATGATAGATACATGTGAAGAAATTGATGAATAGACTTTCATCAACGTGAGAGAAGCTATTTATAATAGGGCACTTTATTGCCAAGATTTAGGAGGGGGCCACATTTAACACTTGATGAAATAATTGTTGGGGTTAAATAAAAGTGTTATTCAAAAATAAATTATAAATTTTTAGCTAACTAATTTGTTTTGATTGTGAATTTACCGAACACATTCGTAGGCTTCGAGATTTTCCGGTAAGCGGTACTGTTTATCCTTAATAAACTCTCTTTACGCCTCTTATTAGTCGAATACATTATGAGATTTAACTACAAATTAATAACAACGTTTAGTTAGCAAAATATTTTACCGGAATTGACCAAAATCCATACTTCATTTTAAACCGGAATTTCACTTTTCAAACGTTAATATTTCGAAAACAATTGGATTCAGGAGTAAAGTGTAATGGAGAAAACTGTTGAGAATTATAAGCAGATTTCGAAAATGGAATAATATACGGGGTGTTCTATTTGAAAAAATTATTGAAGATGGCACTCAGCCGCCATTTTGAAACTTTTACCAGGTGGTTCAGAAATTAGTAGGGGGGGGGCGGACTTTAGACGAGCACTGTATGTATTTTGGGTAGTTTTGGAGATAAAATTTTTTTTGCTCACATCTGAAGCGTGATTTTTGAAATTATTCCCAATTATCGCGTGTATGCAAGCAAAAGTAAAACCGCGAGCAACAGCTAACAATATTCCATATATATATATATATATATATATATATATATATATATATATATATATATATATATATATATATATATATATTTGAAATGTGCTAATTAAGCCCTTTTATTTGAAACGGCATCATATTTTTTTTAATTCATGACTTTATTTCCTTTAGAGGTGACCATATTCAACTATAACCAGCGGACGATCAAGACGCTTCCAACGATACCTCATTTGTCAAATTATTATAAGTAGTTTAGAAGTTATGAGGAAACAGATGAACATACATACATACCAGTCCTTTTTGCTTCGCCGTAGTCGGGTAAAAATCACATTTCTTCCTAACATTTTTCATTGAAACTATTTGATTTTTTTTCATGTTTTTTCAAATCTATGGAAGAAATAAAACATGATTAATCACTGGATATTTTTCACCCATTCATTGTCAACTGTTTATTATAGTTTATTCGTTTGCTTTTTTGTAGTTTATCCGTTTGTTCCTTATTAGCATACCTATTTTTTTTTCGATTTGAGTTTTTCCAACTAAATTTATATTCCGTGTTGAACATTCTCGATATATATTCTCAGTGAAACTCTCCAATATTCTCAGTGAAACTCTCCAATATTTAAGCTGTGAAGAAGAATTTGAAACATTCAAATCTTGAGTTTCATGGGATAACCACAGTTCATGATTCAGATAACAGACCAACACGAAACATGATAATTTAACTAATTTAAAATATGGACTGCATTCGATATTTCATAATAGAGTAGGTACCTTGTCAGTTCACAAACACCACAAATCAACAGAATTTGAAATTTCTGTTGAAAATATATCTGCTTTCGAAATTGTGCATGAAACTTTCAAATATGTACTGTATTTCATGTTAAACATATTTTTCATCACATTTTTTATCATTATCCCAGGCAATTTTGATGCATTTATGCAATTACTTACAAAAACGCTACTTTAGCAACATTTATCAAAATATGAAAACGACCGAATGCGGTTTTTCAAAGACAACACGCTGGAATGCGAAATAATCTGGTTATTTTGATGCACGAGTGTAATTCCGGGGAATATTTTCCGAATAAACTGTGAACTTGTCAAACTGGCGTTATTAATTTATAAATTTTTAGCTTGTCATCAATAACCATCCCGTAACTGGAAAAAAAGAAGATACGCAGAAATACGTTTGTTTTAATATTTTTCATTTATATATTATGAAAGTATACGTAAAAATATAATGAAACTATTTATTCAAGGTTATACTAAATCAAAAGTTGCAGGAACTGCAGTGAAATACACAATTATTATACGTATTCTGGTTAGACAATGCAGATATCGGTGCATTAACGGCAAAAAAGTAAACAAAATACACTCACTTCACTAAGGCCCGACTTCACCACAAGACAGATAAACGGCGTTTTCATAAACTCTGTTCTCACTAAACTCAGATTTTAATCTTGATAAACCTCGATCCAGTTGCACCGACACAAACAGACGAAAGCTAAACCGAGTTTATTGAAACTTAGTTTAAGGACAGTCAAAAGCTGGCAACATAGTAAAATATGTACGTTTCTGTCATTTTTGTATAGATTTCGTTGTTTTGTAGTTGAGCCAAAGCCAAGTGACAATATGACCTAAAACTTGAAAACCGATAACTTTCGTGTTTGGCTCATTTTTTGTGATATTTTTGTGGGGGTTCGGTGTTCAAAGTTTAGTTTTTGAAGAGACTTGATAAAAGTGACAATATCTTCTACAATAAATTTCAAGTTGGAATGTGAAAATATAATTCATCAAATAAATTCCTTCTTTGGACTTCATTCGGCACCCAGCTTATTGAATAAATTGGTACAACATATTTATTTCCTTTACCAGAGTGAAAATGTCTGGAACAAACTCTACCATATTTCGTTAACTTATCAATCAGACCAGTCTTTTCGTTTGATGTCATGTATCTAGACTGCTTTTGCCTTCTGTGGGAGATTACACAATGTTTTCTATTTCTTACGACAGCAGATGGAATTCTGATAACAGGGTCAAAAATACAAACATGTACAATTTACCTGAAAAATCGTATTCGGCCGTCTTTTGGTGCATTTTTATTGCATTTCACAACAGAACAATATGAAGGCATGATCATCTACGAATTAAACAATAACACATGTAATCCAACTACTGAATTCTTTTTGAAATAGGTAAAAATGTTCAATTCTCCAACATAAACAAATCGGAAAAGTAAGGTTGTTTTACCCCCAATGTCAACTATCTGTCAAACGTGCACGAAACCAATGAACTAAACGTCGTTTAACTTCGTAACTGGCCAAATTCAGTCCGTTTTAAGTGGAAACGTCGTTTAGAACTAAATTTGGTTTATAGTTCCTGGTGAAATCCAATATGACGTGTAGAAAGCTTAATCTAAGTTTAATTTGAACAAAACTCGTTTAAATAGGTTGGTGAAATCGGGCCTAAATGATTTTCACTAAACTGGGATCACAAAACCAGACACGTGTTTCGCTATATAATAGCTTTCAGCAGTATTATCTCCACTTGAAAAAAGCCTGCATACACATGGTGTAATCTAACCTCTTGCATACCCGTGAAAGACGAGTCTATAATGCTATTTTATAATAAATTACAGTGGTTAAAAATCTGAAAAAAAAAATTTAAAACATGTTTTGTTCTTTGTAAAATTCGACAAAATTTTGGGTAGCGCCTCCCGCCTAATTTCAGGTGACCTGTTCGGAGGAAAACCTAGGAAAAGCAATGAACATTTAACTCGACATTTGAATAAGGTAGAATGTTGAACTGATTGTGTGGTACACATTGCAGGCTGTCTGAGATGGATATTGAATTTCAAAGTGAAGGAAACAACTAACCCTGTTATATCCAAACTGGTGATAAAGTCAGAACTATTTGACTTGATACCCTGCTTTGAGCCACTTATCATAATGATCACAGTCACTTGTAAGAAACAACACCAACACTATTGAAAAGGGTAACATTCGCAATTGAATATTGTTTTGCAAAATTATATCACGACCATTGTAGTCTTCTTCATCTTCTCTTTTATTTTGAGCTCGATTCTAAGACCATATACTCAGCTTCGCCTCGCAAACGAAGTTTGTCGGGTCCTTCTGTTGAGGGTTAAGGTAGACGGATTCAAGGTCCTTCTTGTCCCTCATTATCTTTCTCGCCTTTCTTTAATTTTTCTTTGCTGGTACCTTTTCTATTCTCTCAGCTTTCGTTCCATTTTTTTTTTCGTATGTAGACATTTGGTATTGATAACATCCTGTTGAGGTTATGTTATTATGGGGACAATAAGAATAAAGGGAAAGACTTTTCTCGCTCCTAGGCACCGACGGAGCATTACACACACCCGAAATGGTGCCACCCTTGTAGTGATTTAGACATTCACAACAATGAACTGAAGACTGTTGCCAAGCGAAATTCTCGCTGGAACGGTTTACAAAGCTGTCTACGAATGAGAGTTTGTTAGATTCTACTAGTATTTTCTGATTGGCTGATGAAAAAAAGATATCAAGAACTCAATTAACGATTATTCAGAAAACAGTACGCGATGTGCACGATAATTGATTTGAACATTATTTATTGTCTTTGACTTTTAAAAAATTTGCCATTTTATGGAAGAATAATGTATATATCTAGTACGAAAACGCCCGCACAGTGATTCTCCAGAATCCGACCAGAATTGAAATTTACCTTTTCATTCATAAATGCGACGAGTGATTAATATTGTCTTCTACTATTCAAAATACGTACGGAACAGCTCGGTGTTTAGTTTGAGAGCCAGCAAAAGACAAAGACAATAATGTTCAAATTAATTCTCCTGCACATCGCGTACTGTTTTCTGATTGGTTGCTAAGTGAGATCTTTCATTCACCAGCCAATCAGAAAATGCTAGTAGAATCTAACAAACCTTCGTTCGTATACAGCTTTGTAAACGGTGCATTCGAGAATCTTCCTTGGAAACAGTGTTCAGTTCACGTGTTCTGAATATCTGAATCACTTCAATGGTCGTGATATTATTTTTCAAAACAATATTCAATTGCGAATATTTCCCTTTTCAATTATGTTTGTGTCGTTTGATTCTTACAAGTGACTGTGATAATTATGATAGGTGCTTCAAAGCAGAGTAAGAAGTCAACTAGTTCTGACTTTATCACCAGTTTGACTATAAGGTTAGTTATTTTCTCCTCTTTGAAATTGGCAATGTATACATTTACCACACAATCTGTTCAACATTCTACATTATTCAAATGTCGAGTTAAATGTTAAATTGCAAAGTTTGCCTTTGAGTAGGTCAACTGAATGAAATCACCCAAAATTTTGTCGAATGTTACGAAGAACAACACATGTTTTCAATATTTTTTTCAGATGTTTAACCACTGTAATTTGTTATAAAATATCGGGTATGAAAGAGGTTTACACCCTGTATATATACATATATACAGGGTGTATATATATATATATAATAATTTGGCTACCATATTTGTGATCTGCCAAATATAATTGTTTGAGGTTACCATCTATTGAATTATGTGATGGGGTTCATAATCGAACAGAATTGGTATAAATAACTTTTAGATAGTTTTTTCTGCATTCATTTTCTCTGATGGTGCTTTCTTATCGTATTTCACAATGAGTTGCACTATCTGTATGAATGTAGCCTTCCAGTTATATATAAAATCAGCTATTATATGTTTCTGTATTTTTGTGCATGTTTTAAAATTTGTTATGCAGCCCGCAAAAGTAATGTCCCAATTGATGTGTGATTTTTTAATTATGATGGATAAGGGATCGCGAATTCCTTCAGCAAAATCATATGATCATAAAATTTGGTGAATAGAATTCAACTCACTAGTTGATTTCACAGTCGAAGTTCATTTATTCAATTCAAAAGTCAAATATTGTGTGATTTCTGCTCTGGCTACGAAACCAGAATCATTTTTCATTTGAAAGCGATACGAATCAAGTTTATTTGTAACTGTTTTCCATGCATTGTAGGAATCAGGTGATAAAACTTGAAAAAATGTTATTGATTTTTTATATGAATAATTTTTCTTCCGTAATTTTCTTGTTCAAAGACTTCAAATGAAAGAAAGCTACAAATATTCGATTCAATCAGAAATGAATTATACGTATTGCTTCTCATTCACGTCATGTTGAAACTGTCAATAATTCGATGAAACTTGTGCTAAGACAAATAATTCAACTTCATTGTTTTTGTGTGAACTTTGATTTGATAAAAAATTACAATATCTTTACGATTATTAGAAAATAGGAACTATTTTCAGAACATACAACTTTCTCAAATTTTCAACGACACAAGAAAAATATATGAACATTAAGATATTTTATTGTCTCTGCTGAGAATCTTCAACTTGATGTACTTTCTTAGAGATAATGAACCCAATATGTGAATATTCACTAGATATGTAGCAGAAACATACGTGTTAGTAATTTTCTACACCTGAATTGCTTAGGTTCTCCCGACTTGAAATACTATTCATATATTTTATATAAACAAAATATTTCTCTCCTCAAGTCTAATGATATCTTATAGTAAACATATAATTTAATGAACTAGGTATTGAAGTGAAAATATTACCAAATATAAAGTAGCAACACTTTTCATCCCAGTTATTGTTCAAGGCAGAAGAAAGAACAATTACTAATACTCCGTTTCTCCATTCTGTCTATCCAAAACACAAAGCTTCGAAACAGGTTTTCTCGTAATGGTTCTATTGGCTAGTTGAACATCGATATCCCCATTCGATTGTCTTTTCCTGGATACATCTCTTGTGCCAATTACTCCGAAAAGAACAATAGGATCAAATATAATTTAATATATATTATTTTCTTGTACAGGATCCTGTTGCCATTCACTTCTTTTTGTCAAATATGTGACCATTGTTCCAATATATGTACTGCTTTGGAGTATTTTTTTTTCTTGGCCTAGGAAATCCCGATCAAAAAATTATTGGATTAGGTAGTCCAGAGGCACGAGATGGATAAACGTAGAATTACATTTTATTATTTGTATGGAGCATATCTATGCCTACACATGTTTGAACTTGAAAGATGGTTGGATTCCTATGATATTTTTTATGCGAACAAAACTCCTTTATTTCCGTCTGATTCGAGTTTTCCAAAAACTGTTGTGCAGACCTATGGTTACTCTATATCCCCTCTGGAAATTAATTCTCAGGTTGTTGGCAATTTATAATTGTACAGCTCTAGTAGCCATAAACATAAATATATGGCTCCCAGTGACAGTCACTATAAGAGCCCCAAAATAATCCACCCCGTTCTGAAGTGGTAGTAACATGAAGCTATTCGATTGTTGCCATCTCGACTTGTATCGTGCCAAAACTCCTTGCAATGCTTGTCTGGGTCATATTTCTGTGTCATTATTTTATATAATGGGGCTGTCCATCCCGATATAACATATGTCTTTCTTTTGATACAGGATACTACCGAAACCGTGCGGCCTGAACTGAAAGTATCTTAGACATGGAGGCATATGCGTGAGGGGATTACGGAATTAGCCCCAGCTCAACGCCTCCAGGAAGTTATATCTAAAGAACACAACAAAAAGAAACCAAAAGAAAAAGATGAGTGTTCTCGTCTTGGACCCAAGGTTTTTGAAGATGAACTGAAAAGTGCTCAGCTGGAAAGGGTACTCACTAACCCCAACAGATCCAGCAAGAGCCTAGCGGAGAAAATCTTCACCACCAAAAATATCAAATAGGTCATTCAGAGCTTCAAACCCTTCAAATCGGCCGGGGAGAACGTAATATTCCCCGCCTCATTACAAATGATCGTGAGATAATAGAGCCCTCCTCAAAAAGGTTGTTCAAGGCTATATTTAGTTTTCGGTCACATACCGAAAGCCTGTAGGAAAGCTGCAGTGGTGTTCATACCAAAGACTAAGAGACGTCCAGCGAACGAACCAAAGTCCTATCGTCACATCAGTCTCATCTCATTTTTCTTGAAAACAATATAAAAAATTATAGACTGTCATATAAGAAGTAAAATCCTCTTTACAAGAAAACAGTTCGTCTATCAAGCAGGCGAATCCACGATTGATGCTCTACAATGCTTAGTTGAAAGCATTGAAAATACATACTTGGCCAAAGAAATGACTCTATATTCATTCATAGATATAGAGAGTGTTTTCGATAACACCTCACATGACTCCATCATCAAATCACTAGAGGAAAGGAATATAAATACCTCACTGATCAGATGGATAGATGCAATGCTGAAAAGCAGAATCATTGAAGCTGCTCTCGAAGAGAGAACGGTCAGAATGACATTGGAAAAAGGTCGCCCCAAGGCAGGGCTCTTCCGCCTATGATGAGGTCATTGACAGTGGATACTCTGATAGTGAAGCTAGATGTATCTGGAGTTCCGACTCAAGGTTACGCCGATGACCTGGTCGTCACTAGTAGGAGCAAACATGACGACATAATGTCCAATCGCATGCAGACCCTCCCTAAATATAATCAGAAGCTAGTGCACAGAGGAGGGACTAAATGTAAATCCTAGCAAAACAGTGCTGGATCCAAGAGGCGAAAGTACGAACTGAAAGCCCCAACGCTGAATCGAACTCAGCTAACTTTTTCCAAAGGAGTCAAATACCTGGGCGACAATCATATCAATAACATTCTTTCTAAGACTACAGCGGCAACGTGGAGGTGCCTCAGAGTTTTTGGCAATACATGGGTTTGAAGCCGAAAATGATATACTGGTCATATCAAACGATTATGAAACTTATGCTTCATTAGAATGATAGCCAAAAGCCTGGAACAAATCAAGCTGTAAAAAGTTCAGTGATAAGCCTGTTTGAGAATTATAGGGGCAATATTCACGTGCTTTACTGCGGCATTGGATGTAATGCTGAACTTCCCGCCTCTGCTCTTGTGTGTAATGAAATAAACGGCAATGAGTGCCTTCAGACTGCACCAGGCATCAGACTTGAAGGCTGGAAATCTGATTGAACATATGGAGATTCTGAAAAAAACTCCCATAGAATCCAGGTACAAGCCATCAGATATTATGCCAGCTAGGTACGACTTTGAAGTGAATTATGAATGGTCATAAACAACCACCATATATTCATAACGAACAGGCCCCAACTAGAAAGGAATGTTGTACTAATGTTTCCAAGATGGACGAAAGGGTTAGAGTGGGAGTACCGGGTCCTAGTTTTAGGCTCTCAAAACCACTAGGCAAAGCCCCAACAAAAATCCATGCTATAGAAATTTGCGTTCAAGAATGCTTCGAAAGGAGCTCCAGGGGGCAGAGATATCCTATCAGACAGCCAAGCAGCACCGAAAGCTCTGAAGTCACACACTTGTGAGTCGAGACTGACTTGACAACTGGCTACGAACCATCATGTCACTCTGATGTAGGAATCAAAGGCTATAAGGAAGCAAACAGCCTGGCTAAGAAAGAGGCAAACACTCAATTTTCGGGCAGAGCCCACATAAAGGAAGAGTTTCGGTGCTGGATAGCTGACCAAATTAAAACCCTCTGGAATGAAGTTCCGGGGCGAAGACAAGCAAAGAGGCTTGTGATCCAATCGCCAAAAAAAGCTAAACAGCTCCTCGAGTTGGACAAGAAAGACTTCAATCTGATAACTGGACTGCAAACCCGACATTGTCCCCTGAGGTATCACTTCAACAAAACGAGAACTCCGCTGAAACTGCAAAACATCTGCCAAGTTCCTCGAAGGGGTTTCATCAACGCACTCAGACATCGGGAACTTAGCTCGCATATGATTTGTAATGCAGAACTTTCATCAGGACATGCTTCACAGTAAAGGTTGTTAACCCTTCCAATCAGAGCCAAATGCCTGTTCAGACCACAGTGTCTGTTATAAGATGAATATCGTTCTTTTTCCACACGAGTAAACATTTTGGTTCAATTTGCTGTGGCCCCTTTGGCAATATTTTCAACTGCCTGCATGCCTTCAAATTTTCATATCCCAGTTGGTGCTCCCATCTGGATTAACTTCCTTGATTTAATAAACCTATTCGAGGCTCATATTAGATTTGCGGTTTGGAGCTCGTTGGCTAGGAGCCAACTTTTCAGGTCTATTGTGTGTCCCCTCATGTTGTTAGAGTTCCTTGTCCAGTCCCGTCCTTGCCAGTAGACTCCACATGTGTATTGTAGCAATTTCTGCCTGGAATACCGTTGCATGATTACCTAAACTCAGTGAGATTCTTGTCTTTAGTTTAGGCATGTATATCCTTGATCCTGAACCTTCCAACC
Organism: Gonioctena quinquepunctata; assembly: GCA_018342105.1. NCBI lineage: Eukaryota > Metazoa > Arthropoda > Insecta > Coleoptera > Chrysomelidae > Gonioctena > Gonioctena quinquepunctata. The sequence goes on along the minus strand of JAFIRS010001266.1, from coordinate 139,350 downwards.
TTCTATGCCTCTCTGACAGAGCCGTCGGATCGTATGAGTCTCTGGCCACCATACAACCGAACAATATGCTGTCAAGGTTCTGATTTCCTTGGTGTATAGTTATATGGTCACTTCAGGTTATAGGCCCCAGTTTTTTTTTTCGCACATTCTTGAGTCTATTAACTTCGTCTTTCATCATCCTATACCTGCCAGTTCATCCATTTTAGGAGATTGTACTTCTTCTTGTTGGCATCCCTTAGAGACTCTCCCCTTTCTATGGTATTAGAATATGATTTTTCAGCATGACTTCCATCCAATCCACCGGTATAATATATATACCCTGCGCTAAGAGGGTTTATCGAATTAATGCGGTATGAGCGTTGTCAAAGGCACCTTATATGTCCAGAAATATTTTGATGCATTCGACAATTCCAAACAGAGCAATTGCCGTTGATCCACCTATTGATAGCCATGTTGATTTTAATAAAAGGGGCCACCTCAGTTACACCACTTCCTTGATCCATCTATCAATCAATCTTTCAAGATATTTCAGACAGAAGGACAACAGACAGTTTGGTGATTTGGTGTTTGGGGTCTTCATGAACATCCTTCAAATTATCAATTTGTCCTTGCATGCGTAGTATGACAGACACTCAATCTGCGACCTATTCCCAGAAAAATATCATTACACAAACACTTTATTTCGGAAAATTCATCTGTTTGAATTTTCATACAAGAGATTTCTGCAACTAACAGATCCATCGAATCATTCGAATTCTGAAGAAAATATCTTTTAATAATTTTTTGCATGTTAACATTTCTGTCAATGGATTTTGTGTAAAGGAGTTTGAAGGAGTCCATATAGCCATCCACTATTCGAAGAGAAATCAATAATTTGATGTTCCATAGCTGCTCCATCAGCAACGTTTTGGTAGACCTTGTTTCATATCTATCGATTAATGTTGGTAATGCTCTATGTTTCAACTGAATCTTGGTTCACAGATACGTTGCATCTATGTTCTTCAGATTCATGTACTGCAGCACAATTCTGGAGACAGTCCAATGAATTACAATTTCAATCCTTAAATCCAGATTGTCATTTAGATAGTGTCCTAGAATATCATAATTGAGACAGGTTGATTTAGCGAGGTCACTCTAGCTTTCGCACTGGCTATTCGAATTCTTCCATTTTCTTACCGGTGTAAAAACAGCGGCCAAAGGAAGCAGATCAAGTCTCCGGAAATACCCGAATTCCAAAACCAGTGGCGTACCAACCGATTAAGTCGTTAACATATATAACCCATTATTATGAAATCTACTAGAAATATATCTGAAAATATTTTGACTTGAATACATTTATTGAGGATTTCTTTTGAAGATGGAAGGAATTCAACTTTTATAATCTAAAATTAAGTGATATAATTTTCAAAAATAATTTTTTTAAAATTGGTTATAATAGATTTTGGAAAGATGTTTATTATTGCAATACCATCATTTCGTGGAAAAATGGCCGATTTCCCTTGGGATCCAGGTGTAGAATTTCCTACACTTAATTTTCAAAAATTAATTTCCAATAAAAAACTTGGTTCTAGCACAGAGATATTTCAATGAAATGTTTCTTGTTGCAATCCCGTCCTTTCGTGAAAAATTGGATCGACTTCCCTTTGGATCCAGGGGAATAATTTCCTGCCCTTAAGTTTCAAAAATTAATTTCTCATAGAGAACTTGGGCTCTAGCATAAACAGATTTGGCAATCCCATAATTTCGTGAAAGAATGGTTGACTCCCCTTGGGATCTAGGGGTACAATTTCCTACCCTTCATTTTAAGTAATTAATTTCTCATGGAAAACTTCGTTCTAGCACAAATATATTTTGGCAAGATATTTCTCATTGCAATACCACCCTTTCGTGAAAAAATGGTCGTCTTCCCGTTGGGATCCAGGGGTAGAATTTCCTACCCTTAAGTTTCATTAATTAATTTCTGGTGGAAAACTTTGTTCTAGCACAAAATATTTGGCAAGATTTTCTCATTGCAATACTATCCTTTTTTGAAAAATGGTCGACTTCCCTTGGGATCCAGGAATAGGATTTTCAACCCTTAATTTTCAATATCAATTTCTCATTGAAAACTTGGGCTATAGCATAAACAGATTTTGGCAAGATATTTCTTATTACAATCCCATAATTTCGTGAAAAAATGGCCGACTTCCCTTGGGATCCAGGGGTAGAATTCCCTTCCTTTAATTTTCGTAAATTAATTTCTCATGGAAAACTTTGTAATAACACAAATATGTTTATTATCTCAATGCCATAATTTCGTGAGAAAATGGCTGACTTCCTTTGGGATCCAAGGGTAGAATTCCCTACCCTTAATTTTCAAAAATTTACTTTTTCCTAGAAAACTTTGTTATAGCATAAACAGGCTTTTTAAAGATGTTTCTTATTGCAATACCATCATTTCGTGGGAGAATAATCGACTTCCCTTGGGATCCAGGGGTAGAATTTCCTACCTTCAATTTTCAGAAATTAGTGTTCCCTAGAACACTTTGTGCCAGCACAAATAGATTTTGGCAAGATGTCGAATGGTCGACTCACCTAGGGATCCAGGAGTAGAATTTTATCATAGAAAAACGGTGTTCTAACATAAATATTTTTGCAAGTAATGAAATGAAAATTTAAATTATTATGAAAATCCGATCATTGAATTGAACAGCTAATAATGAACGTCGGTGCAGAAATAGGGTGACGTAAAATAAATAAATAAATTTAAAAAAAATCAGCAGGTTTGCATTTCAACGATAATACTTGTCATAATAACAAATGCACATAAGGAATTTTCTGGTAAAAAATTATACAATACAAAATATAATTTCTCAAAAGCCTCATTCAACAAGAATAAAAAAAAAAAAAAAAAAAAAAATGTTCATAAAATCAATGTGGAATCATCTGCGACTGAAATATAAACTCTATCTTCCATCGTCAAGATAACCTCTTGTGGGGTATTCATGTTGAAAAGGGAAACATTCTCAATTCACAGAAAAATATTTTTATCAATATCCAATTGAGAATGTTTTCCTTTTCAACAGATAATCTTAATTCTCAAACACCTCAGAAAGTTGCATTTAACAAAAATACTGATAATAATGAATGCAACTACATTGTTGAACAAAAAATAATAAGTAATACAGAAAATTTTAATTCTCAAACACATCAGAAGGTTGCCAAGAACAAAAATACTGATTGTTCATTAATAAATAATTTAAAAAAAAATTGTTATTCTGAAACAACTCGGAGGCTGCATATCAATCAATAATAAATAATAAAACAGAAAATTTGAATTCTCAAATGTCACAGATCACATATAATTTGCATTATTTTAAACACTTGAAATTTAAAAAAAAAAAAAATTATTAACTATAATATCAACTAACGCGATCCCAAGAAAAAATAAATTCAAAAATATGAAATTGCAATAAGGAACATCTAGCCAAAATCTGTTTTCTAGCAAAAATTCATTCTTGAAAAATAAGGGTAGGAAATTCTACCCCTGGATACCAAGAGAAGTCGGTAATTTTGTCATGAATTGGTGGAATTGCCATAAGAAACATCTTGCCAAAATCTGTTTATGCTAGACCCAAGTTTTCTAGGAAAAATTAATTTTTGAAAATTGAGGGTAGGAAATTCTACCCTTGGATCCCAAGGAAAAACGACTATTTTTTCACGAAATTATGGTATTGCAATGAGAAAGATCTTGACAAAAGATGTGTGTGCTAGAACAATGTTTTCTGGAAAAAATTAATTTTTGAAAATTAAGGGTAGGAAATTCTACCCCCGGATCCCTAGGGAAGTCATCCATTTTTTTACAAAACGATGGTATTGCAATAAGAAATACCTTGCTAGAATATGTTTGTGCTAGAACAAAGTTTTCTAGGAAAAATTGATTTATGAAAATTAAGGGTGGGAAATTCTACCCCTGGATCCCAAGGGAAGTCGGCCATTTTTCCACGAAATGGATGGGATTGCAATAAGAAAGATCTTGCAGAAATATGTTCATGCTAGAGCCAAGTTTTCTATCAAAAATTAATTTTTGAAAATTAAGGGTAGAAAATTCTACCTTTGGATCCCAAGGGAAGTCGACAATTTTTTTTTTTGAAATGATGGTATTGCAATAAGAAACATCTTGTCGAAATTTGTTCATTCTACAAACATTTATTTTTGAAAATTATGTCATAAATATATTTAAGTCAACATATTTTCAGAGATATTTCTATTAGATTTCATAATAATGGGTTATATATCTTAACGACTCATTCGGTTGGTACGCCACTGGTTTTGGAGTTCAGGTATTTCCGGAGATTTGGTCTGCTACCTTTGGCCTATTTTCACACCGGTCATTTTCTTGATGTCGCTAATGAGTATTATAAGATCATTATATCTTTCAGAAGCACCACATGACAAATGCAATTGAATATCAGAGTCTAAAAGTGAATTTACGATAATAGAATTAGAAAATATAATCCTCTGTTCCGATAATCACAATGACCATTTTTTATTTGTGATTGCAGTAATTTCAACAAACCGTTTTCCAAATTTTTTTAAAGCCGAAAGTATTTATTAGAAGCATGCTGTATAGTGTTTTTGAAATAAGCTAACTGTTTAGATAAAATTTAAATATCGCTGTTTCAGAGGAAAGGATCCGAACTTCCAAGTCGTGTTCGTTCATTTAAAGAAAGACAAGCTAAAACACTGTGGGACCTTATTTTTGACAGTGCTTGTGTACAGTGCAGTACTTGTGGGAGTGCAGTGTTGTTTGTGAAGTGCATGCACCTTTTATATCTATGAAGATACAGAAACTGATACCATCTTCTATGGATTGCAGATGCACGGGTCAGCAGGACTTCACTCTGCCATGGCTATCAAAAGGCAAAGGAGAGTCCGAGAGCAAGCGAAGAAAAGAGCTGCTGAACGAAGAATGAGCTCCCGGACCAACAGTATGGATAGCATGGATCATGCACCCAGAAGAGGAAGTTTCCACCCACCGAAAGACCATGTTCTGGCCAGCTCAATCGGAATACTCCACCTTGGGGTGTGCTTCATGGTTCTGGGATTTTTCCTGGTAGGTTCTGGTTTGCTGCCAGATGATCTAGTCACCTGGAGAGGGGGTGGCTACTGGAATGAACTTGTAGTGACTGGAATTTTTGTAACCGCAGTTGGAATCTTCCTGGTTGTACTGAACAAAATAATGAGCAGAAGGGAGGAAAACGAGCTCCAAGATTATGTATCCAGACAATTGACTCGCTCAAGAAGTGGTCATAGGTTGGAACGTGATGTTGAATCTGGTTGTTTGACAACGAAGAATCATAGGAAGCACTTGGAGAAACAGCGCGAGGAAAAAAGGGTGATAACTGAGCTTACTCCAACTCACTCACCTCATAGCAAGATAGCACCACCGAATGCCATCAATGGTGATGCTTACTTGGAGAAAATTCTGGAAGAAGACTTGAATGAGCGGGATCTGGAAACTATTCGCCATCTGGAGTTGAAAGAAACTATGTCAACGACCACAACTGCTAGCTTGAGTCCTGGTACTCCTTCTGAAACACGGGAATTGATAGTGAATGGAAGGCAGTACAGTTTCAACTCAAGGCAGTACTAGGAGGTCAATTTGACCGATATGAATATTTAGGTTGTGCGGATTTCGATTCATTTTGCGTTTATATGTAAAATTATAGGGCAATTTTCAAACTTTTTACTATACTGCACGCACACTACTGTGATTCTAATTTCACTAGGTATCTTTTAAACCGCTCACGTTGCATATTGCTTCTATAGATATGGAATATTCAAAGTATTTAGGTGTATTTCATATAACTAGTCTTGGTATTTCCAGAAACAGATGGTCATTTTTCTAGTTCAGTTTTCGTCAAAGTGTTCCTATTTTTTTTATTGTGATAATCCTTTTGATGAAATGATAACTGAGGAAAATTTTGTATTTCAGAAAATGAAAAAGATTGGCTTCACATGAAAAATGTAGAATCATCATTGATTGTTCCTAGGAATTTTGATTTGTAATGGGAATTTCGAGGGCTATTGTACCATTTTCATTCCAATTCATTCCTTCTACACCACTGGTGCATGGACTGTATATGTTTGTGTTTTATTTTTTATTTCCATTTGAAATATGAATATCGAGATAAGTTCACTCAATGCAGCAAACAAGCGCTTTTCTCGAAGTGAAAAATTAAATAAAGATGAGAAATCTGTTATATAAATTATAACTGCAGAACTTTCTATCTATGCACTGAATCAAGAAAACATATTTTATTGAATTCATATGTAATAGAAATAAATCTCCGTCTTTTTCCCTTTTTCCCTAAATTTACAATTATTAAATCTCGTGTTTATCAAAGGAAAGCACGTCACCTATTTTTCAAACATCTGTGCATACATGGTCAATCATTTTCAATGACATTTGGTGCCCCATCTGCGTAATACGCCTTGAAAATACCAGGAACTCTCTTCATAGTCCAATCAAACGGTAGTCGCACGTGGACAAAATTCCCGTAGTTGGTTTCTCTATGGTGTTATGTGTATTTTGAGATGCTGAATGCAAATTTGAAGTTTGCTGACCAAATTTCCTGAAGCGTTCCGAGATATTCGCAAAAAACAGCGAAATTTTCAAACTGTATTCAGTTTTTTGTTCGGAACTCCGAAACTATGGGGACGATGCACAATATTCACGAAAAATTTTAATTCGTAAGTATAAATGCCTGGAGATTATTCAGTGTTACTTGGGTGCCCGAAAATCAAGAAATATCGCGGCCAAAAGAAGGAATCATTCCGTATTGCTCTTTCTTCGAGTACCTAATGAGTAGATTATGAGTTATCTGCGAGAGACCGACAAGGAACGTTTTGCGAAGTACGTAAATTTTGTCAATTTTCAACTTCCTCTAGCTCCTCACCCTTTGACCCTAAATTGAATTTTTTTATGAAATGAATAGTTCATTTTGTCCTCTTTAAGTTTTATGAAATGGTATTTTCGATAAAATGCATCGTTTCGGGCAAAAAACTGAATACGGTGCTGTTTATTGCGATTATCTCAGAACGCTTCAGGAAATTTTGTCAGCAAACTTCAAATGTGGATTCAGCATCCCAAAAAACAAATAGTACCGCAGAGAAACCGACTACTTGAATTTTGTCCAAGAGAGGGGCTTTTTCGCTTTCATTTTACTGGGTTATCAATGTATGGTAAATCAATGTCACCAAGCTATCACCTGACGCTTAATGACAATTCTGTGTTCAATATAATTGCGGGAAAAGAAAAATAATAAGAAAAATCCAGAAAAAAATACTATCAACTTTTCAGAACCCTCCAGCAACTGATCAAAGGACAACTCTAGGTCACATTACCGATACTGCATTTCAGTGTAATAAAATAAGCCATAAATCTCATTTTGAGAGATAATGAAATGATCGTAGGATATAAATGGATTGGTTTTTATCCCAGTAGGTCGCCTATCAAATGGCTCTTGTCGCCATGGGAAATGAGCAACGCGATCTTTATTGTTATATTTTTATATGCCTCCTTGCAGCTGAAAGAAGTGAATCCATTTCGAAAGAGTTATACAGAAACAACGAGGTCAATGCGGATGAAGGACAAATTGAGTAAATTTTCCCCCGAACAATTTTCTCGAACACATTTTGTAAAATTTTTGTCGCGTAATATTTGTATTAGGTGTATGTATTGTATTTGGCTCCGTTCTACTATCCTAGGCTGCAAGCACACTTGTTACGAATTCTAGTCATGGTTGAGGTGTCATTCGATTCGAAAAGGTATCTGGAAACATTTTGAAAAAAATTTAGTGGAGTTCTAAAAAATTGCAAAAGTTATAAACAATTAAAAAAAGGGTTTTATCTTTCTCGAAAGCTATTGCAATTATCGCAAATTTTAAAAAAATCGTTGAGGAGCAGAAAATTTCCTGAAAAACAGCCCCGGTACTCTACCACCAATATTTGTAATTTTAATTGAGGGGTGAAATAGTGCCCGAATATGGCTACCGTGCGCTCGGTACGATTCCCGCATATTTACAAAAAAATATTTTAAACTCATCAAAAATATGAATATTAAGGAAAAGAAAAAATCAGCTTACATTAAAAATGAACAAAAAAATACTCCGCAGTTCTTCAATTACTTATGCTTTTGTTAATTAACTAATTTTTACAATTTGTAAATCAACATAAAAACCTGTGTAATTTTGAAATTGAGAAACTGAGATTTTTTCCATTTCTGGAATTCAATTTTCAATGGGTTCAAAAAAGATCCCCGCTTATAAAATAATTTAATTTCGATTGTTTCATTTTATAATCACTGAAAACTATATAATTTTTATTTTTACTTCAATTGTTTGAAGAATTGTTATAATTGTAATTGTTATAATTATAATTGTTTATGACATTATCAAAAATTTGTTTTGAGAATTTGACCATTGATAAAAAATAATTTTTAAGAAAAAAATCGTTTGTTAAAAAAAACTTCTATTGTTTTAAATCGCATTTTCTTATCAACAATTTTTTGTTGTTGCTAAAAATCAATATTAAAAAACAATTTTTCCATCATTATATCTTATTGTGCTCCTTCAAATTCTAAAGAATGAATTGGTTTTTTTGTTTGTTCATTCAATAAAAAATTTGTTATAAACATTAATCCGTTTTATATTCTTTTAGATACTTAGGAAAAAAATGTGTTTTTAAGCTTGCCATTTTTTGTTTTCATCATTGCAGTGCAAATAAATTGTGAACTTTTAGCAATTCGACAAGGGCACTTCGGATCTTTTTTATAGTACATCAAATAATAAATACATTGAGCTTTAAAAAGGGAATTAAAAACATGAGAATATTTGAGATTATAAAAGAAATAGAAAACTTTTTTTTTCTCCCAAAGAGTCATACATAATTATTTTTAATTTAATTTAATTTAATTAGTATCAAAAAATATAGTACGGATTTATAACAAATTGTTTATTGAATAATCAAACTAAAATTTATTTTCCAGAATTTGAAAGAGCATTCAAAATAATTATTGAAAAAGTTGGTTTTTTGATATTAAATTTTAGCAACAAAAAAATTTATTTTTGAACAATTGAATTTTTTTAAGATTTTTTTTTTTAAAAATCAATTTTTAATAATGGTCAAATTGTTATTAATGAATTTCCCATAATATCATAAACAATGCGTTTGTTTATAACAATTGTTTAAATAATTGGAGTAGAATAATTTATATAGTTTTCAGTTATAAAATAAAACAATCGATATATTTACAATTATTTTAACAGCTCCATTTGGTTTTATAATCCCTTTGATCCAAAATTTCAATATTTCCAAGTACAAGTCGGTTGATCTTCTAACTGAAATGTTTTGATCGCTAGATGGATTGAGGAAGTGGTGTAAATGAGGTGGCCCCTTCATTATAATCAACATGCCTATCAATAGGTAGATAAACAGAAACTAGTCGGAATTATCAAACGACTCAAAATATTTCTGGACATATAAGGTGCAATGATCAGACCGCATCAATTCGACAAACCCTTCTATCGAATGGTCTAGATATTATACTGTTGGATTGGATGAAAACCATGCTGAAAAAATCGCATCATAATGCCACAGCAAGGAGATGAACGAGAGCCTCTAAGGAATGCCATCACTGCCTCCTGGAGAGGATGAACTGGCGGGTATAGGATGATCAGAGACGAAGTCAATAGCCTCAAGAAAGTGCGAAAAAACTGGGGCCTGCAACCTGAAATGACCATATGGCTATACACCAAGGTAATCAGACCCAGGATAGCATATAGTTCGGTGGTATGGTGGACAAAAGCAGACATAAAATATACAATACAAACATATCATTATTTTTTGGTTAGCATACAATTATCAGTAAATACGATATTTATTCGCGTCGGAAATATGCATGTTTGCAGGAATGTGAAGGCTTGGATGTTCTGACATAGATCAGTTAAAATTTCAACTGTTGAAAACACAAATTAGACTCAAATTATTACTTTTTGTCAATGATGTCCGTTGCTTTCATTTCAAGGGCTAATACGTTTCAAGCAACTTTTGGGTAACACGAACGACAGTTCGAAAGCCGCATATTTGGAAAATATCCGGCTAAAATTTATCTCTTTCTGTGGGGCACTAGTACATCGTGATATTCTCCGTCCTTTCCGGAATTTTCTATGTCTCACTCAATAGGAAAACAAACACAACACACAACAAATGGTAGAATATTCCTGGTTGAACCTTTGGAAACATTCGCACACGTCATCTGTCGTATCACTGGTGAACCTTTTCGAATAATTTGAAGGCAGGGTCTTAAAAATACAACCCCAAAATGTTCAGTTTTTTGTTAGGCTATTTCTTCCAAAGCAACTTGGACAGTCAGGCAAGGCTCAGTAGGAAAAAATAATCATTCCAGTGAGCATCTGCAGTCAAAGTGACAACATTTTCATTCAACATCCTATCTAACTTTTTACGTGTTAGGAAAAATAGTCTTGAAAAATTGGTTATAATAACGGTTGCCGTATCTCTGGAGAACGTTTTCGAATAATTTCTACAATAATACCTCAAAATTTCCATATTTTCCGTTTGACTATTTCTTTCAGGCAAACTCAGTAGGATAAAAATAAGTCCAGTAAGCATCTGCAGGCAAAATGACATTTTCATATAACATCCCGTGTAAGAAGAAATAAAGTCAGAAAAGTGGATATAATAACTTATTAACTTCGAAGTTACCGGATATATGTAATGTGAAGTCAATTAACAGGCCATTTTGATCAATTGATGGACTGGAAATCAACAATTTCCGACGATAAATTTCGGCATTAGGGATAAATTGATTCGCGAGCCGGTTTTGTGTGAAAATTTCCATATAATTACTATTAAAAGATAAACACGACTAAACGTTTTCGCATTTTCCGGCTTTTTTTCCTTTTTTTGGAAGCGGTATTCATTTGTTTAAAACGAGCAAATCAGGAAATTTCACCGATACGTTACTGCGTTTTGTTATTCTGAATTAAAAAATGTAAAAAGACAATTGAAGATTTACCGGTAACATTAATTGAGTAAAAAAAATCTTAAATTTTGGTATGCAAAATATATTTTCTCTGACGTTTCCGGAATCAACAAGGTTTCCTTCCTTAAATCATAATTTATTTCTGAATGTATTTTCGCCAAATAATTTTTCAAATAATAAGTTACTGACAATTTGAATTTTTTTTGTATATTTCCAAATCCAATATACCAAAAACAGAAGTTACGTTGAAAGCAAATTTACAATCAATTTATCATTCTTGAACAGATAATAAAACATTTTTTACTCTAGGTGGGTAGAGAAAATTCCTAGAAAAAAAACAACGTTACAACATTTCACATCGTTAATGTTGAATACTGAAAATATGACTGTCGAGTTGAGTTTGACTAATAAAAGGGAAAATATGGGAAGTTTACGTGTCATATCAAAATAATGGGACCAAATAGCTGGATCTGTACATAAAAAATAACAAGAAATAAGCATATTCAATCATTTCATCAATTGTTATATTATGATTACAATTTCAAATCACTTTTTATTGTGATGTAGTTGATCATCACAAATAGCCTCAACTTCAAATAATTTTTTCCAAGAATCCTCACATTTCCGCCTTGAAGTGTAATAAATATCCTACGAAGGAAACCTCCATTAAGTGGCACAGTAAAATAAAATGAAGTGTATAGTGAAAATGAGAAAAGCACTCTGAATAGCCTTTTATCGGCTTCGAAGCTTTTAAGCTTTCGTGATACAGGCGATGCGTTCTAATTTAGCGAGTTTGTATTGAGGATTACCCACTTCTGTCTTATTTACTCGAGAGCGCAAAAACTTGTATATCTGGTGGAAAATTATTATACGTTATCAAAACTGGGATTCCCCAGATGTCTTCAGAATATAAACGATTATATATATATATATATATACAAAAGAAGGATTAGAGGAGAAAAAATTGATTTTTTTAATCTCTCTCCTGAGGTTGCAGTCAGTTCAGAAGGCCAATGTAATGAGTACTCTCTGTTGTTTGTCAAGCTTTCAAAATTGATTTTATTTCATTTTCAAGACATCTAGAAACAAGAAAACAATTGCTATTCACAAAAGGAACTTGGAAAAATATAAGAAACTTACCAACGTGAGGCTGTTACAAATAAAAAATAGCGAAACACACATAATATTGAAACATACTTAAAATGCAATTCACTAAAACAAACACTTTTATTATACAGGTACATAATATTTCGAGGGACAATGAGACCTCTGTCGATTTGTTTTTCTCACTATAATAGATATTTGTACGAATTTACCTTTGTTTTCAATCTCTTTCTTTCATAGTCGAAGTAGAAAGAGGTCTCATTGTTCCTCGAAATATTATGTACCTGTATAATAAAAGTATTTGTGTTTTAGTGAATTGCATTTCAAGTATGTTTTAATATTATGTGTGTTTCGCTATTTTTCATTTGTAACAGTCTCACGTTGGTAAGTTTCTTATATTTTTCCAAGTTCCTTTTGTGATTAGCAATTGTTTTCTTGTTTCTAGATGTTTTGAACATGGAATCAAATAAATTTCGAAAGCTTGACAAACAACAGAGAGTACTCATTACATTGGCCTTCTGAACTGACTGCAACCTTAGGAGAGAGATAAAAAAATTAAATTTTTTCTCCTCTAATCCTCCTTTCGTAAATACTTTTCCAGTCAAGATACTATTTTTCTCATATATATATATATATATATATATATATATATATATATATATATATATATATATATATATATATATATATATATATATACATATATATATATATATATATATATATATATATTTAAAACAGTTGTTTTGTAGAAGAGTTCAGAACATAAAAACCTCATGGTTCTGAAATTATCATGAATCAAATTGACATATCATAGTACATATTTTTCATGACAAATATATAAAAATATATAATCTTTGCTTGAGGCAGATGCGTTGTGTTCTCCGATTAGGGCTTCCCCATACTCAGGCATATCTGCATCATGTTCTTCAATAGCTACGTTGTCGTTCTGAGATATATTTGAAGTTGCAGCTCTTTCATCTTGGTTTTCCGTTTTCTGGCAGACCCTGGAACGGCACTGGTCCTATCACGATCAGTGACATGACTGGGTAGGAAATCTTCTTATTCAAAAATATATATATATATATATATATATATATATATATACTAGCGGACCCGACAGACGTTGTCCTGTCCAAATTTCTATGTTCCCTAAAATGTTTCTCCCGAAAACTCTCGTCCGCGTAGAATTTCTTTTTTTCTATGTTTTCCTTCATGTTGTTCCATCTAGATTATGCTTTTGACTCCTTCCGCTTCCTGTTGTCCCGTTATCTCGTTTTCCCGTTATCCCATTTTCCAGTTACCCCTTTTTTTCTTCATCCCGTTATCCCCTCATCCTGTTACAGCAAAACCACCAATAATATTCTTTCGCGTGATAGCCACATTGAATGAAGTTTTTGTTATCGATGAAATATCAGATGGACCTAACTCTGCGCATCCAACTATTACAAGTTGTATTCAAAGCCTTCTTTAGAGGGCAAAAAATTGTACGATGCATCGGCTGGAGCTTGTGAGTGCAATGCGGGGGAAACGTAAGCAAAATAATACCATTTTCTCGGCAATATTCAATATTCTCCAAAGCCATGCATGTGCAATGAATGGTTGTCCCTAAGTAACAAAGCTCTTTGTTCCTTTGATGGAATTACATGAGTCTTGAAATGCTGAAAAAAGCAGTGGACGTCAGGTCTATTTCGGACACAATGTTCTCGGAACCTTTTACGTGGGAATATAAATGAAGGTGGTACATAATTACAACCTATAACATTCCCAGCTGAAGCCAGTATCACCAGAGTTCCCCTCTCACCCGATGTCATTGCACTGACTTGATTCTCTCCCCGTCGCGCAATCTATCTGGTTTTTGGGAAGGTGTTATCTTTAGCGACAAGGACATACTTGTTCAGAACACTTGTATAATTTTCAAGAAACGCACCTACACTTGTTTTATTAAAGCTCCTAGCTTTAATGAATAACTTGAGCCATACGTCCCCTGCCTTTTCATTCCACGAATTTGGGATATTTTCATTATGCTCTTTTGCTAACCTGTATAATGTCGTCCCATAATTAGAAGCAGCACAAGTCAACAAATACGTGCACGAAGTATTCTGTTCCTCGACCCGACAGGGGTTTTGATGTTGGATCTTCATCTATAGATTTTTCTACCCACGTAATGCCACCTCTCCGTATGCTAGTTGGTAAATTCTAAAAACAATGAACAACCGGAAATTAAAATTATAACAAAATGTATATCGAGGAGAGTTGTGACAGCTTTTCACAATTCGTCTAGGTGTAAAAAACACACTTCTGTCTATCGATGCCCAAAACAATACTATTTTTTCAAAGTTAAATAAATAAGGCATATAAGGCATACTATAGCAATTTAATTATCCTGATACGAATTCATTAATAGGCTATGAAACTATTGATTGAAAACTTTCTTTCTTTACTTTTTTCTGCGTAGACGCCGTACACAAAAACGCCTCGCGTACGTCACCGCCGCACACTGCGATGGGTAGGGTGTCAAAAATGCAACAAATGAGCGATGTTGTCGGCATAGTAACTATCATAGGTTCAGAAAAATCGACGTTGTCATAACCCACCTCTATCACAACACTCCTCGGTCTCCCCTAGGTAGTATCTATATGAAATTTATTTAAAATTAAATCGACGTTTCAGTATTTTTTCAAATATCCAACCGTGTTTCACTCTTTTAGTTGTATCATTTTGGAGAATGAATTTCATGCCAATTTAGACATTTCAGTTCCACAGGACATTGTGTGGCATTATGATAGTTATATTTCGTTCTTTATATTAAATGATGAAACATATTTTGTCAGTTTTTATTCGGATGAACGAGCGGTGGTCAGCGTCCCCTTCATTTGAATGAAATGTTATCATTAAGATGTGATGCCACCACTTAAACTTATAAAAGTTTGGGATACATTTGACACCTACCCTACTTGATGATGAAAGTTAACAAGAGTTTCAGATGGCGCCCACGTCGATGCTGGTTATAATCACAGAAGTTCTATGAGTTCTGTGGTTATAATTCAGCAAACTGTAACTACTGCTTTTATTTATTCTCTGCCATGAACATCTTCAATTATAAGTGGATTCCTTGTGAAATGTTTTGAGCATAACTGAGTTTCCTTATTGAAAAATGTTACGTGATATATTTTAGAAGCTTACTTATATTTGGTACTAGGTTTGTGAATATTCGGATCTACAGCTCTACACTATTCGCACAAAATGCGAGAGAACCATTTTTCAGTATTTTATAGGAAGCATAGTTAATCACCATTTAAAAAACTGTTGATTCCTCATATTTTTTACTAGATATAAGTGCAATAACAAATATAATAAACGAAACAACTTCAAACTACAAACTTAATTGTCCAAAAGAGAAAATCAGTAAATTAATATAAAATATTGATGATTCCGTATGATACAAATTCTAAATATGGCTTCAGTTTTTCAAAACATATAAGTTGTCATTAAGATATATAGTAACTAGGCTTAGTCTTCAGAAAACGCATTCCAATGATCGTGGCTATTAAAGTACTGAATGGATTATTCTTCGTTTATTAACACTCCACAATACAAAACAATAATGAACTCTGACAATTATTCGATAACTCAATCGAAATATACCGCACATTCCACTAAACTCCTTCATCCCGGGTTTCTGTATAAAAACTACACTTGAACTTTACTACAAACGCTACATTATATGAAGGTCATTAGCACCCTGAACATTCTTAACGGTCGCTTCTCGTTCTTTCTCGGAATCCCACGATTCACAGAGTACTTCCTGGAATCTTTCGTCACTGGCAGACACGCGAGAAACATGTAGTGGCGTAGTGTGTTCGTTTTTATTACTGTAATATAATAAATATATTTTTATTCACCCAAAATGATTCACAAAATAGACAATATATGCCAATCACTTCATGAATAAACAAAGATAATAACTGAAGCTGTGGTAGTTACAGCTTGTGCGTGATGAGGAGATTTACTTCTAGATATGGTTTTACATTATAAAGAATAAAATACAACATATGAGTATATAATATTACAATATAAAGATGTCGAGTGTAGAATAAACAGTATAAAATTGCAAAATATATAAAATAAAATATATAAAAATAAAAGTTAATGAACAAGTTTTAGAGTGTGGAAAGTGACTAATTTAGGAATGAGAATGTATATAATTTATATTACGAACGATTGTCTATTCTTGAAATGTGGATATGAAATTGATCTCCTTCTATAAAAGACCCAGTATGCACGGCTTCATGTACTCTGGAATACCAAGGAAAATTGACCATTGTTCGTTTCGTTTAAGGATGATTGAAATATTTAGTAATATTTGCCAATATTCCATCTAATTAAGATATCTTACAATCTAGAATATATGTAATCCAATTTCTTATTGATAAACAAATTCGTATACAGCTTTTGCTTGAAATTATGATTATGAATGATTCCCAAATATAATTCAGTAGTGCAAGTAAATATCATGTTTTTTTTCCAAATTCACCTATATAAACTATGCAAATCATGTAGAAATCAAAACATTATTGTATATATTTCTGAGGTTATAGTATTCACTATCAACAATGCACTGTGATTTGTAGTTTCTGACTGAACATGAAATCATCTCTATTTCTGCATATTTAAGAAAAAATACCTGCGCGGCAAAATTATGGAATAAATTAATTTTTTCGAAAACTGTCGAATTTTGAGAAAAAAGCCTGAAACAAGTCGTTTTTTATTCTCAAGTGCCTCTTGTTCAATATACGTGTGAAAATGGTTACATCACCAGTGTTGGTGTAATGACGTAACCGATGATTTTTTTAATGGAAAAAGGGGTCATTTGACACCTCATTTGAGAGGTAGTTTAATCCTCTAGTCAGCGACATACACTTTTGAATATTTTTTTTCTGAAAACAAAATTATATATTGGGAAACAAATATTTGTTTTTTAACTGTCGAATTTTGCCAAAAATCCTGAAAAAGGTCTAGTTTCATTTTTAAGTGGCTATTTTAGAGAGGTTACATCACCAGTGTGAGCGTGATAACGTAATCGAAGCATTTTTCAATTAGACATAGGTATCGTGTGTTATCTTATTTGAAATGTGTTTCCATCTTCTATTCAGCGACATGAATAATTGATTTCTACATGATGAACGAAAATGATGTTTTTATTCGAATACAATCAAATTACGATTAACTCTCGGACAAAAATCAAGCTTAATTACTGGCTAAATGCAAATTTAATTTCTGTAGAACATGACCAATTATCCAGTCATTGATTATTCCTGTCCGCACGGTCAGTTTTTGAAGATTTTGAGTGTATCCCTCGGTCATCCAGTGAGGATTCTCTTTACTCCAATTTTGGGGATTTACTGACCCATGTAGGCAAAATGTGGCTTCATCGGAAAAAAGAATTTTATTAATAACACATTGATTGCGGATACACAAGTCCTGCATAATGTCACAAAACTGCATACGGCGATCGGGATCATAGTCATTGTGTTCCTGATGTAGTTGATTTTTGTAAGGATGATACTTTTCGTTTTTCGGAACACGTAATATCAATCGTTGAGAAATTGCATTTTCTGCTGCAATTTGTCGTGAAGTACAATGATGATTATCCTCTATACTCAAACACAATTATATGTTCACGTTTTTATGCCAGTCAAAATAGACCGCCAATTAACAATAATTACAAACATTTCTTTAGCACTGCCGTATGTTGAGGCATCCAGTAAAGACTGAATATAAAAATTTGCACACTCATCCGGTGACCGGAAATTACTCAAATTCGCATAAAACGTAAATTAGCAATATATCCTAGGAAAAAATTGCAAATTGCAAATTGCAGGTATATTCCCTAACTTCTTTTCTACATCCCTTGTAAAAATTTTCACACGCAATTTTCAACCGGAAATACGAATAATCCTTGATTACGTTGTAATTAGCGCTAATTCTGGTTACAAAATTGCAAACATTGTGCAAATTCATGGTAAAATCATGGTTCCGTCACCCCTAAAATGCTTTAAATTTGCAAACTTTTCATGTGTATGGAACATCCAAAAATTATGGATAACGCTAAAAACAGTGTCAGGAGCAAAGTTTTAGGGGTCAGGAAATTGCAATCAATGTTTTCGTGCTTTGCAAATTTTGGTGGCATAATTTTAAGTCGCCAATTGAGTTTGCACCTTTTTCAGTATCGCGGAAGATAACGGAAAGGAACATTATTGTTAGAAGCAATTTTCGCAAATGCCACAGAATTCCAAACTTTGTTCATTCTTCTCTTAAAGTTCTGCTATGGCAAACAAGTCTACATATAAATTTGCAACCCTATAAAATGTCGGGAAAACCGGGCAATAATAAATGCTTTTATTGTAAGGTTACATAGGTACTCTGTACATAGAACCTAACAAAAGGCAGGATTCAATATCTGCGCATGAACATCATTGCAGAACTTGCTCTTCCATCCAACCATTTGCATCCCTATGAAACGTCGGGAAAACAGGGCAATAGAATATTATCAATTGAGACGATTTTCGCGGATTACACAAAATTCCAAACTTTGTGCCAATTTTTTCTCCAAATTCTGGAATGGCAAACAAGTCTACCTATGAACTTGCAACCCTATACACCGTCGGGAAAGCAGTGCAATGAAATATTGTCAATTGAGTCATTTTTTTGAGTGACACTCTTTTGGCATGTTTCGCACACTCTTGTTAAGTTTATACCCATGAAGTCAAGTCTAGAATACTGAATTTTGATTGAAGTTTCTCGAATTGAGTAATCAGCATTTACCTATAGTCTGAAACACTTGAATCAAGTCTTTATAAAATTTTTTGCAAATCTTGACCTTCTTTTCAATAAAACACTAGAGTGTACATTAGAGAATATTGTACTTCGAATTCTTCAACATTTTACGAGATTTATTCCATAATTCTCTGGAAAACAGATGATAGGCGAGATCACAAACTCACAAATTTGCTTCATATGTGCTTGAAGTTGAAATATAGTGATAAAATATTATGTATGCATAGTTTTTCCTAGAGGAATATTCTATTGCCTAGCTTTCCCGACATTTTATAGGGTTGCAAATTCATACGTAGACTTGTTTGCCATAGCGAAATTTCAAGAAAAAAATGCACAAAGTTTGTAATTTTGTGGTATTTGCGAAAATTGCTTCCTAGAATAATGTTAATTTCCGCCATCTTGCGGGATACTGAAAAAGGTGCTAACTCAATTGTGTCTCAAAATTATGCCACCAAAGTTTGCAAAGCACGAAAACATTGTTTGCAATTTCGTGACCCCTAAAACTTTGCCCCTGACACTGTTTTTAGCTTCATCCATAATTTCTGGATATTCCGTGCACATGAAAAGTTTGCCAATTTAAAGCATTTTAGGGGTGACGGAACCATGATTTTACCACAAATTTGCACAATGTTTGAATTTTGTAACCAGAATTAGCGCTAAAAAATTAAATTTAACAAGGGATGTAGAAAAGAAGTTAGGGGATTACCTGAATTTGCACAATGTTTGCAATTTTATCCAAGGAGATATTGCTAATTAACGTTTTATGCGAATTTGAGTAATTTCCGGTCACCAGATGAGTGTGCAAATTTCTATATTTAGTCTTTACTGGATGCCTCAACATACGGCAGTGCTAAATAATTGTTTGTAATTAATGTGAATTGGCGGTCTATTTTGACTGGCCTATTTGGTCAATTTTAACATAACCAGTTTCTCCAAATTTTCTCTCGATCTCACTAACTGTTGATTGGCTGATAGGTCTAACTCAGCATTGAACAAATTGCATACTTCTTGCCGAGTTCTGGTTTTTTCTCAACATCCAATAAGAATTGATATTTCTATGCGTTGGGTGTTACTTGAATGTGATATAATTACTTTCCGAAAGATTTCCTATCTACTTCGCATACGGTTTGGGTACTTCACACAATGTTCACCAAATGATAATTCCTATAGAAAAATGATTTAATTTGTCAGTTACTTGTCGTTCTCTGGATTTACCTATAAAAAATAGTTTTCAATTGACGTTTCGGGGACTATATCTGCCCCCGTTCTCAAAATATTCTGAATCTCCTTCAATTGTTTGAATAATTTGTATTTTTTTTGCAGAGTTTTTTTCGCTTTCTCAAATGACGGATGTCAATTGAGATCTGCCAAAAAATTTGAGAGTGACGTATTGCTCATTTGATATATGGGGTGTTGTTCAGATCAGTTTATTAGCATTCTACCATATCTCTGAGTAGAGGTAACCATGTATGGTCCATTTCAACTGAATTTGTTGTGCTGCAGTTGTTATTGGAAAGAAGAATACAGGCCGTTTCTTCCAATTTTCGCCTCTCCTGATGTGGTTCTTTCATCAAGATTTTCGTCCTATTCCATTCAATCGTATGATCGCCATTGGATGTGAGGATATGTTTGCAATTTTTGATCCGGTTATTTGTCGATTTCTGATGTAACTCTGATGTTCACTTTGGCGCACTTCTAATGGTCTTGACATTTCACCTATATAACTATCACCATACGAACATGGTATGTTGTGAACACAGTTTTTTATACTTTCTTCGGCATTTTTTGGTTTTGTTTGTGTTAGTATAGATCTCACATCATACCTATGTCCAATCCGTTTGATCTTCTCAGATAATCCGGGGACATCAGGTATTATGTTGGTTGTGAAATGTATAGGTGGTGGGAGTACTAAAGATTGGTTGTGTTAATTGGTTGTTTGGTGGATTTTTGTTTTCAGTGTCAGTGATTGTGAATACAGTGGTGCAAGTACTCAGTCATTCCGAATCAGATTTTGTTTCATGAACTGTTCCAGGTTATCGATAAAAATTTCTAAATTTACCTTGATTTTCCTGGCCCCCGTTCATCGTGCCTCAATTTTGTAACCCTGCCAAGGACCTTTCATTTTACAACAAATTCCTCCGGAAATCATCCCTCTGCTCCACGTTTACCTTTCCACTGTTCTTGTTCCTTACCTCAGTTTCATTGTTGGTAAAAAAATTTCATTTAGCCATCTACTGTGCGAAAACTATTGTAGATTGGAAAAAAAGTCCGGGACAATATGTAGACAATTTTCCGCTCTTCAACTTTTGATTCAATTATTTTTCACGTAGGATCAATTGTATTTGAGTTATTCGTAGGAAAAGCATACGTTCCAACTTTGACTCAGAAACTCGCATGAATATTGATTAAACAGAAAAAATTATTTGAATCTAATGTAGGATCATTTGTTTATCTGAAAAAAGAATTTTCGTATTTTTCGCGTCCGACAAACCGTTTAGGAGATATATGACAAAACGCATTTACGAAGATGGTACACCCCCCTTGCCGCGCCAACTCAGAGTTATACTCAAGACCGACCCCCCTATCATGCAGTAAAAAACCTGCCGATTCGACTAAGAATTAAAATGGGAATCTAGGGTTAAATAATTCAATGATGATCTCGAATTGTACAACCGCATTCGAATTCGTTTTATTGAAAAATTTTGTTACGTGAGGTATAATTGCATGATTGCGGAATTTAATGAATTGAACGTTTATCGAAATTCAATTGTATTGAGAATAATGTTCACCCTGTAGAAATAAATTATTCACAAGTGGATGTCGCGGAATAGAGGATTCAACTACCTTTCAAATGACGTGACCCCTGATTCCATTAAAAAAAACCATCGAATACGTCATTACGCCGACAATGGTGACGTAACCCCTTCTAAAAGTATATTGAACAGGAGTCACTTGAGAATAAAAATGGACCTGCTTCAGGATTCTTCTCAAAATTCGACAGTTTTCAAAAAAAAATGTTTATTCCATAATTTTGCCGCGCACTGTATAGTAAATGTCCTTTGTGAACTGCGATGCAGTTCTGTTCAGATGGTAGAACGTAAACGATAACTTAGTTTCATCACATGAATTCGACACCCGCTAATTGACCAATGATTAAATTTACTAATATCCACAGGTTTATGTAAGTTAATGGGTTGTGAATCCTATCGCGTGACATTTTCCTAATTGGAATATAATAGTAAATGGGGTTTTGTAATGGAGTTTCATCCCAACTGATGAACGTGGATACCTATCCATTACCAATTATTTACTTTGTAATTTAATTAATTCATGCTACTAATTTGGTCCTTCGTGTAGACTGACAAAAACTATTCCAGTTCATTTCAAATAATTCGGCAAGTGCCAAGAATAAAATTGTCTGCTAATGGAAACCTTTTCTATCATTATCATCTATGTTCATTATATTCCACAAGAAAATTTGTTAAAAATATCTGTATTGTCTCAAATTCGAAATGCTCCAAAGAAAATTTGAGTTTTTAACCTCAAACCGAAATATATATCCTTGTTCCTTATTATTCAGAGTTGGAAAAATGTTATTTTAAAATTTGTTCAGAATCAAAGGTTCACGTTATTTTCGAATATTTTTTATCATTGGCCTCCACGTTGTGGGGGATTGACAGTGAGGATACCATACGACGATATTATTGCTTCTCCACTTTCAATTTTAATTATCAATTGCTTATCTCTAGGAGTTTATCCAGATGCACTGAAGATTTCAGTTGTTTTGCCATTGCTAAAAAAAGGGGATCCCCACCTACCATTTCCATTTCCCTAATTCCAGTTATCGCGAAAATCACAGAGGCGCCAGTCAAAACAAGGAAACAAACTCCTTGCTGTGTCCTGAGAAATTTGGCTTTAAAAAAATAAATCAACTACGAGAGCTATTCTGAGCGTTATTTCGAATGTAGTTGATGGACTCGAGAAGGGGGAGCATTGTTTTTTAACGCTTTGTGATCTGACTAAAGCTTTTGATTGTGTGTCCCATGATATATTACTTGAGAAACTTGCCTGTTATGGCATTCGTGGACTTCCATTGGAATTTTTTAGGTCTTATTTGCATGGGCGATCTCAGTGTGTTTCGGTTGAAGGCGCCAAATCAGCATTAATGCAAATCGTCCATGGGGTTCCACAAGGCTCTGTTTTGGGACCAACCAACCCTATTCATTCTGTATATCAATGATTTATATTATCATATATTACCGAAAAAATGCATTATCTTTGTTGACGACACCATACTGATAGATCGTAATAGTAAATTAGAGGAGCTGATTGACTCTTCCAAACTCACCTTGCAAATGACAAATGAGTGGTTCTGTTCAAATAAGCTCATGCCCAATTCTGCTGAAAATCAGAATCTTATTATATCTTCAAACTCCTCACTAACAGGAGAGGAAAGTGTCAAGTTACTTGGTATATCCATTGATGACAAACTCAACTGGATGTGTCACGTGGAAAATCTGTCGAAAAAATGATCGAGCGTCACGTTCTTGATTCGCAGATTGAAAAACCTTGTTGGTGCAGATACTGTAAGAGCCAGCTATTTTGGTCTTTTTCACAGTCAATTGGAATTGTCTTGTGGGGTAATTCGTCCCATTCCCATAAAAATTTTGTCTTACAAAATAGGGTTATTCGAATGATATCAGGGGCGGGCTACAGAGATGACTGCCATGCTCTATTTATTCATCACCAGATCATACCTCTTCCTACCGCTTTCATATATTCCACTCTGCTTGAAATACATAAAAAAAGACCAGATTTTGCTCTTTCAGCGGACACGCATCAGCACCAAACAAGGTCAGGAAACCTCTTGAGAACACCAAGGTATAGACTCTCTGTATCACAAAAAAATTCGTTGAATATAAACCTATATAATAAATTACCTTTAGAAATAAGAAATATGAACTTTTACAATTTTAAGAGATCAGTGAAATCTTGTCTACTGATGAACTGTTTTTACTCCGTAAAGGACTTTTTGAACTATAATTTTAACGTGGATGATCTAGGCTTTTAATGTGTTTGTCAATTCAACTTTAATACCCCTTTCTGTATTGTTTACAATGACTGAGTTCTGAGTTAACCTTATTTTATTCCTGTGTTGTAATGTGATGTATCACCGCAGGAAATTTAGTCTTACTCTTTTAACTTGTAATTTTTAACTTAATTTTTTTTTCTCAAGGACCTGCTACACATTATTTATATATATGGACGTAGTTAATAAATATATATCTCTCTCTCTCCCTCTCTCTCTCTCTCACCGCTTGAAGACATAAATTAATATAGACACCGTCTATAATGAAATAGGGGTCTTTGGTTTCTCCCATTATTTTGCTAAATCTAGAGTGACTCTCAAGTCACGTCTACAATTTTCATAACAACTACAGAAAATAATAATTTCACTAACAGAACATAATCAAATACTGCTCAAGCCTACTTTTTCTCAACGTTACATGAGAATGCTCACGATTTGAATTCAGCACTGTTGTTGAAACAAGAAACACAAAATCCCTACACATTCATATTCAGAATTTCCAAAAGAGTCTGCAAACCGAAAAAGGACCTAACAGTAGTTTTGAAGCCATATGTTTGGTGGTGGCATCATTCAATTTTCAACTTCCATTTAATTTTTTTTTACGGTTGGTGGTATATCGTAGAAGAAATATGTGAAATCAAAATATGAACTTTGATTCCTTTTTTTACTTCCTTGTTCCAATATAGTAGAGTCAAATTTGGAAGCAAAGTCGCTTAGTTTTCGAGAAAAAAAATGGCGCAGAACCAAAACAGACTTGATGGATTCTTTAATAAGATAATCGTGTACACAAAATCATTTTTTGGTGGTGAAGAACTTTTTTATTTCGGAAAAACTAAAAAAAAACATTTTTTGATGAAACATACTTTTTAACTTTCCCTCCACCACTACATCTCTGAAATAGCATTCCAATTCGTAAATTTCGTCAGTATCTACCTCGAATTCTTTAATAATGTCATTACATTCGTTACAACATTTTAGGCCTTATTTAACACAAACACATTTTCGATTGTCTCAATTTTTATCTGAACAATGAATACTTAATCATTTTGGAACAAAATCAAGAATTGGCTTATTAGCTGAAAATACTGGAAACCATACGTCATCGGTTGAATTCCATCCTATACCAACCGTATTTGTAGTTAGTGTTGGTAAATTGCTACTGTACCATATTCTAAATTGATACATACACCTGCAGGAAAAATAAAGCATATTAGTGCTGGAAAAAAGCGCCTTCAATTGGAGGAAGCTCTGATGATGGTTTATTTGTTATTGTTTAATTTGATCCATAGGTCGTTTAATTTCTGGACTTGTTTGTCTTTGTTTTTGTGTAATGGAAAAACCAATTTAATTTTTATAACAATTTCTAAAGCATTTCCATTAGACAGCAATGGCAAAACAGACAATTTTTGAAGGACGGTAATATTTTTTATAAATCAATTGCAGATTTCTTGCCTATTTCAAAAAACCCACCAGTAGCATCACAACCTGTAAAACTACGCGAGGTTTATTGCGTCCCGATGACAGATTTAGTGCTGATAAAAATTCGCAAACGAGACACTTATTATACAAATTATTATTTCAAAAAGTTCTGTGATTATTATGCTTTATTTTTTCTGCTGCATGTATGTAAATAACTTCAAAAATAAAAAAGTTTGTCCATTGGTGAAAATTTCAATATATAAAATATATATTTTTAGTTTATGTGATTTTTAGAGAATTTAAAGTGCAAACTGTGCCAATCCATTTATATTCGTAAAATTTTCAAAAGCACTACAGTGTGTGCTTTAATTTGTCACAGACTTTTTTTTCGGTACGTTCAACAGTTTAAAGATATGCTGGTGAAAACACGTTTTTACTTTTTATTTACTTTAAAAGGTTTGAGATCACAAAAAAAGTTTTAAAATACTATTTCATATACCCTGTGACATACTCAAAGGAACATAACTATTTGACCTAGTTCTAATAGTGAAAAACAGTTTTTCCAAGATACGCTGACGTTCAAAGTAAGTGAACATGACGAATAAATTTACTCGATCGAGAAAATCATCTGACTTCATTCTATACAGTATCATCCATTCTCAATACAAAATTTTCACCACTGAAGATAAAAACTTATCGAGAATGAATTATTCCACCTACGTAAAATGAAGTAAAAGCCATTTTTTATCAAGCTATGTTTTTTTTTCTCTTCAATTACCAATATTTCATCATTATAGCTTCACAGCACTCGATGGGCCTCTTCCATATACTGTTTCAAATATTTTATAAATTTAAAAACCTTACGTGAAGCATCTTAGAATCTTTTTGCAAAACCATGATAGGTTGATGTTTCTGAACCATAAGTTAGTACTGTGCTTGATGTTTCAGATAATTTGCACTTTGCTTGGTAGGGCAAGTTTATTTATCCAATTTGTGGGATAATATCAGCAATCTACGCTTAATTTTCGCTGTTACTTCATTTTGATTCTATTTCATTATATGTCGGCTGCGATTTTGTTGTTTTTTTGCTGCAGTCTCCAACGTCTGATCGACCAATAATAACTTTGTCATCAGCTAAAGCAAGAAACGGTTTCATTGAAAATTATCCTTCTAGTCTATAATATTTTCTCCAATTCTGTACTAAACAGCGTGCAAGAGACAGCATCCCGTTGTTCGAATCCGGCATTCGAATCCTGGTAAGAAACTGCTCTGGATTCGTATCCTTCATACTTCCTTTTCCGTAGCTAAGTTTGTAAGGTATTCAAGATGATAAGGTATGCCTGGCTCTGTCGAGGCTTCCAGAAGATTACTGTTGTTTATGGAATCATCAAAGCTTTGAAGTCTACGAATATATGATGCGTGTCGATGTTGTTTTCTCTTGTCTTTTCCAGTATTTGTTGCACAGTTCTGGCGGTAAATTTCTTTAAATTAACCACCACAATCCGTTATGCAAACTGGTACAAAGTAGTATAGGAAATTTTAGCAGTTTGATTTCCAGTATTTTTTTATGTATAGTAGATATACAGTGCGCGTCAAAATTATGGAACAAATTCGATATTTCGCAAGCCATGTACTTTTGACAAAAATCCTAAAATAGGTCGATTTTTATTTTAAAATGCCGATTTTCTTATGAATATTCTAAAGAGGTTATGTCACTGGTTTTGACATGGTGACGTAATCGGTAATTTTTTTAAATTGGAATAGATGTCTTGTGATACCTCATCTGAAAGGCCTTTCAATACTGCATTCAATGATAATAGTTAATTAGATATTTTTTTTACAGGGTGAACAAAAATTAATATTTTATTTCAATAAGAGAATAACTTTATATCCAACAAAATGGAAAAGTTAAATAAGATGTTCGAAATGCCAACCACCAGTCTCTTGACAATAAGCAAATCCACGGACACATTCCTCTTGCACATTGCGAATAACTTCCGGAGTAATTCTGTTAATTTCGATCCTAATTCAATTTTTCAAATCTTGTAGATTTCGCGGCCTATCTACATAGACCTTCGATTTCAAATAACCCCACAAGAAAAAATCCAGGGGCGTGAGATCTGGAGATCTTAGGGCCCACTCTATCGGTCCGCGTCTACCAATCCACCTCCTAGGAAAACAGTTATTCAAAAACTCGCGAACATCACGTGCATAGTGCGGGGGTGCACCATCTTGTTGCAACCAAATACTTTCATTTGGTGAGTTAGGAATGTTGGCGTTTGGAAAAATATATTTTTATTATTATTACATTATGATAATGAAATTCTTGTATTGTCATCGGTCCTTGATATGTGTAACACATTTCAGATTATTCGGAATATTGGAAGTGGGTGAATATTTACTCCCAAGATTTTATTACATTGTGAGTTATTTAGTTACAGTAAAGATAATAAAAGCGTGTTAAGAAATGCAAAATTTTACTTTTTTGAGCCAAGGCTCTAATCCCTTAGACTGCCCTGGCAGACTAGTGAGTCAGTGCTCTACTACACCAATGGATCCTTTCCAAATATTAATAGTTAGCTATTTCCTAGTCTGAAATGGAAACAAAAGATAATAACAAAAAAATGCCATAATAGGCAAGTTAGGGTCAAATAAATGTCAGTTGAAATATCAACAAATATTCTTCACAAATTCTAAGTGAAAAGATTCTAAAAGTAAACTATGGCTACTTTAAGTGAAACCCAACGCATAGAAATTTTATTTTTTATTGGGTGCGGAGATAGAACCAGAACTCAGCAAGAGGTATGCGACTTGTTCAATACGAAGTATCCAAATAGACCTATCAGTCGTTCAACAGTCAGTAAGATTGAGAAAAAATTTAGAGAAACTGGTCATGTCAAACATATTCCGAATGCTGGACGTCCTAAAATAGAAGAAAACGTGAAACTTGATGTTCTATTGGGTGTAGAGAATAATCCTCACAATACTTCACGAGAAATTGCAGCAGACCTAGACATATCCCAAAGTTCTGTATTACGTATTCTTAAAGCAGAAAAGTACCATCCATACAAAGTACAGCTACATCAACAACTCAATGATGATGATCCCGATCGCCGTGTGGAGTTCTGTGAAATAATGCAGGATTTGTGTAACCGCAATCCACGTTTTATACAATAAATTCTATTTTCCGATGAGGCTACGTTCTGCCTAAATAGTTCAGTAAATCGTCAGAATTGCAGATATTAGAGTAGGGATTATCCTCACTGGATGATGGGCGGGCATACTCGATACCCTCAGAAAGTCAATGTTTGGGCAGGGATAATAAACGACAGGATTATTGGCCCGTATTTTTTCAAAGGAAATCTCACAGGGGAGCGTTACTTGGAATTTTTGAGAAATGAACTCATACCTAGCCTTGCCGATATTTTTCCAAACGCCAACAATCCTAACTCACCAAATGAAAGTATTTGGTTGCAACAAGATGGTGCACCCCCGCACTATGCACGTGATGTTCGCGATTTTCTGAATAACTGTTTTCCTAGGAGGTGGATTGGTAGACGCAGACCGATAGAGTGGCCCCCAAGATCTCCAGATCTTACGCCCCTGGATTTTTTCTTGTTGGGTTATTTGAAATCGAAGGTCTATGTAGATAGGCCGCAAAATCTACAAGAGTTGAAAAATCGAATTATGATCGAAATTAACAGAATTACTCCGGAAGTTATTCGCAATGTGCAAGAGGAATGTGCCCGTAGATTTGCTTATTGTCAAGAGACTGGTGGATGGCATTTCGAACATCTTATTTAACTGTTCTATTTTGTTGGATATAAAGTTATTCTCTTATTGAAATAAAATATAAATTTTTGTTCACCCTGTAAAAAAATGTCTAATTAATTATTATCATTGAATGCAGTATTGAAAGGCCTTTCAGATGAGGTATCACAAGACATCTATTCCAATTTAAAAAAATTACCGATTACGTCACCATGTCAAAACCAGTGACATAACCTCTTTAGAATATACATAAAAAAATCGTCATTTAAAAATAAAAATCGACTTATATCAGGATTTTTGTCAAAAGTACATGGCTTGCGAAATATCGAATTTGTTCCATAATTTTGACGCGCACTGTATATTATGCCGGCGTTTCAATCCTCAATGGTTTCATGTGTCCATATTTATAAGATCAATGCGTGGATACATCTAACTGATAGGTTTTCTCCAACACTTAAATAGTTCTGCTGGCAGATGTCACTCTCGGGGTGATTTATTGTTAGCTAACTTATTGATTGCCTCTTTTCTTTCTAATATGGTGGGTGCCATGCAGTTTTGGAGTAACTACTGTGTTTTACCCTTTGAAGCAAGAACATTTTTAATGTTTTCACCTATCTGGATGAATGTGATTTTAAGTGATAAGAAATGAGGAAAAAAATCTAGAGGGTGAATTCATTATACCCGATAGTATACCCAATTCAAATATATAAAGCGATACAAAAATAGGAGAAAAATGCTTAAAAAACAATTTGTAGTAGAAATTTCAAAATTCAGA
Source organism: Gonioctena quinquepunctata (assembly GCA_018342105.1). NCBI lineage: Eukaryota > Metazoa > Arthropoda > Insecta > Coleoptera > Chrysomelidae > Gonioctena > Gonioctena quinquepunctata. The sequence continues at coordinate 109,305 of JAFIRS010001266.1, read as the reverse complement.
AAGAACTTTCGATTTCGAACAATGATTCTGTATTACAAATTCCTATATTTAGATAGTAAAAGATATGGCTTTATGGTATATTGAAAGAGATATTTTTCTGTTTGGAGAAAATTTTCAATATACATGAGAAAACGCAGATATTTCCATCGAGAATACAATTTTCTGTGGAGTATCCAATTCAAGATTAATGTATAAGCAGTTCAATCAGATTCATTAATAACAATAATAACTTTATAAGAACCAAAAAACATATTTGTTTATATTGAGGATCATCTGTCACACTTAGTGAATAAATATGATTATATATCTTCTTATGATGTTCGGTCATATTGAGTTTTACGCTGTAGGTAGCCTTTTTTTCCAAATTCAGTTGATATTTATTCCCCATGTTATGTTTTCAAACGAGCAAGGAAGAAAACAAAGATGTTTTAGTCACAGATCAATTATATCTGTAAGAAAAACACCTCGACTCTCTAGATTTGAATAATCTTGCATCACACGAGAATATCAAATCATGAAGTATTACCAGATAGTTTTCTTGCCTCATCTTTTTATCAAAACTGCCTACATGTCGGTAAATGCTGGTGATCTTGGTACCCTATTGATGTTCAAATGGATTAATCTTTTTGCACTGAACTAGCTTCATAAATTTCAAGCTTACCGGAATCTATGAAGTTAAAACTTATTTGGTGATATTACAAGAAAAAGGCTGTTTTTATTGATGTTGTCTAGTCGTTTACATGGTATATGTTTACCTCATATTTTATTTGTTGAATGTTTGATGGTATCGAAGTAATCCTAAATATTCTAAAATTGATGTTAAAATAATCGAAGGATTATTATTTTGCGAAACTTGGTGATGGATTTAGAACATGAAATATATATTGAATTCATAGTTCGTAAATATAACACGGAATTCCATTATTCTTAATTGCACAGTTTCAAATCGAAATGTTTATTATACACACTGTGGTATAAGCACCCATAATGTAATATGTAATCATGTAAAATCAAATATGTGAACTCTATGAATATATATGAAATGCAAGATGTTTTAAGCATATATTCATTAACTATGAATATTGATACCTAACGGGGACAGCCTTGTGAGGCCATTGAGTAAATATCGATATTCAGATATGGGCGCTACGAAAATAATGCGCATACGCAAAGTATGAAGTATAGCAATATCCAAAGACGTGGTTTAGTATATCAATCTCTTTTTGGCAGTAATTTTTCCACCTGGCTCATTTGATATAAGGTAACAATTTCAAACCTCATATTCTGAATGCATTTTGACATCATTCAGAATTTCCATTTTCTATATGTTTTTGGGTACATTTGATTAGAATTAAATCATTGGAGTCATTTCAGAAATACAAAAAGTGGAAGAAAATTTCATGGGAAGTAGACGATTTTTCTGCAATAACAAGTTATGGCATATTGATATGATAGTCCACTTTTACCCAGGGTGCTGCATGAGATTTCAATGGAAAATTATAGCTTCCGATGAAAAACAAAGAGATTTCCCTATTTGAACGTATGCCCTAAAACTTTTCGATTGTTAGAAAAAATAATCAATAACTTCAAGATTCGGTACGGGAAGCCATTAGTATTTATTCTATTCAACACGATGCGGGATGTTTCCTTTGGATAATATGTTCAGTGGGGTAATCAATATTCGAAATTAATGAATATATGGTTTTAAATCACTTCCAAAATACCAAGAATAGACAAGCCGTGTTTAGCCTTCTCTCAATGAAATGCAAATTACAATGACATGGATTTTTTTTTAGAAGAGAAGTATGTCTCTCAAAGAATAAAATAGGAAAATGTCGATTATATCGGATTAATGGAGGCAAGTATAATGTCGAGAGAGGTAAGGTCTCGCCTTTGTTCCACTTGTCAGTCCGAATAATACAAAATATTATCATTTTGTCGAACCAGACGATTTTGTGTTTCTCACTAAATTATTCTTCAGGAAAATTATTCAGAGAAATTTTTTGCTGTGTTGCATTTAGAGGTATAAACGGCAGCAGCGTTTCAGCTGGCTGCATAAAAAAGTGACGATCTATCATGGCGTTCTTGTCGGTATGCCTCTTTCACTATTATGCCAGACAGAAACAAAATATTATTTATTCAAATAACAGGGACGACAGAGATAGGAGGGTGAACACTTGTCTATTCTTAACCTCGACTCACATTCCAACATCAACTCATAGAAGTTTATTCTAATATATAATATATATTCCTACTCCAATATATTATTAGCTTCTATATAGCATTGCGTGTTTTCTTACTTTTGTATATACTAACTCTAACTCCGAATAAATGATAACAGTCCTCTGAGTTATTTATTATGACCCTCAAAACCCTTCGAGTTTTCCATTCATAAAATTAAGGAAAACTATACCGTTTTACGGGCAAGCCATATCTTTGTAGTGAATAATGAGAAATATAGAGAGATAGATATTATTATTGGAGGTTAACACAGAAATAAAAACTTTTTAACAAAAAATTAAACCGACGAAAAAATCAACTGAAAAACAAAAAATAAAATAAACCTTCTTAGTTTAAATGATAATTGAGCTCCTGAACTAATGTTAGTAACTGATTTTGAGTCGGCGCCAAACAAACAATTATCGAAGATCATTATCTATGAAAGCCATGCATCTCGCTGCCATCATTTTACGCTTCACCTAATTCAATTGCTAGTTTGTTTGGCGCCGACTCAAAATCAGTTACTTACATTAGTTTAGGAGCTCAATTATCATTTAGACTAAGAAAGTTTATTTCATTTTTTGCTTTTCAGTTGATTTTTTCGTCGGTTTAATTTTTTGTTAGAAAGTTTTTATTTTTTACTTTTCAGTTCCGTATTTCGTCGGTTTAATTTTTTGTTAAAAAGTTTTTATTTTTCAATTTTTTGTGGCTAAAATCTACCAATTACTACCTACTTGTTTTTTGATTACTTCCAAAATACTCACTTACCCACCTTACTTCAACTATTACCAGTTAAATAATATGATTATCTACTTTTACTATTTGTTGTAATATAAATTATTTTCGTTGTTCTGGTTAGTTTATTCCATTACTTCGTATATCATTCCATCCTCCCATGAAATATACTGATTCTGACGGATGTGGATGTCAGTAGCGATCTGTCATTGTCAACTACGTATGTGTGTGCCAATGTTCACTAGTGAAAAATCAATTATCCCCTATTTTTCCACCCGTAAGGGTGGCTAATTCCTTTCGAAATCCAAATATAGGGTATACCCTATCTATTACAAAAAGAATCATCCAAATCGAAGAACCCAGTACAAAGTTTTGCCTGATAGAATCGGTTAACGGACCAGAATTTAGAGGGTGAGAGATCAATATCCTTCATTTCGCTACCCTTAGGGGTGGATTTCATCTTTTAAATTCAAATGGGACCAAATTCGAAGTACACCCTATCCACTGAAAAAAGAATTATCGGAATCGGACGCCTCAGTAAAAACTTATGCGTGATCATACATAAAAAAATATGATGGAAAAAAAAATACGGGTCGAATAGAGAACCTCCTCCTTTTTGGTTTCGTCGGTTAAAAAACTAACTCTCAGCTTACTGAATAAATTCATTTTTAGCCAAACTATCCATTTAAGGAATCTCCTGAAACAGGTCGATTTTTAATCTCAATTTGCCACATTTATAAGGGAAAATTAAATATACGTTTGACTAATGACGTCCGCGACAATTTTTTCGAATAGAACATCCTATCTATTATTCAATTTTTGGAATTTCCATAGACAGCTGATTTCAAAAATATATCATATAGTGCGTCCGTTAAATTCAGTGTTCTCGTAAAGTAAAAAATCAAAGGAATAATTTTTGGAAAGAACGTTCGAAGCCGTCGAATTCTATTTTCATGTGGGCATTCTTTCAAATTTAATTGATACATACATAATGATTTGTGTAGGAGAAATTACGTTATCGGTATTTTTTAAAGGCAACTCCATTTTTCATTACGGAATGTGAAAAGATGATTATGAGTATGGGTGAAATGAAAATAAAATGAAAAAACTAAAATATGAAAATACCAAATTCAATGGCAATGGTAGCTTCGAACAACGATCAAATTGAATGTTCACATTGTGCAACGTTTGCTATCTGACTATTTCCATTACTTGACAGTAGCCATAGCGACCAGAATTTTGTCTTTATTGCTGAATAGTTTTTGTGAAGTTATTTCTTTAAAGAATAACATATCTTATCGTTTGTCGATACATCATTGGGTAGTTACTTTGTCATTTCATGGAAAATGATTCAATTAAATGGCCGAGAAAGAATTGAAATTGTTTAATGCAACTCATCCTGATCGGCAACCTATTAACCAAAGCATGGTGAGCAAAGTTGAGTCAAAATTCCGTGAATTTGGGCATGTCCGTGATCTTCCTAAATCTGGTCGACCCTCACCACCAGGATCAGCTCAATGTTGTGTTGGCAGTGCATGAAAATCATCACACAACTCCCAACCAATTGGTTTCTGATTTCAATATGGCAGCGTCTACCGTCCACAAAATTCTGAGAAAAGCAAAGCACCATCCTTATAAGGTACGCCTCATCCATGAGCTGAATGAAGATAACTTTGATCGGCGAAATCGATTCTGCGAACAACTGCAACAGCTATGCAACAATGATAATAATTTTATAAAAAATATATTTTTTTCCGACGAGGCTACGTTTGTTTTGAACGGCCACGGCAATAGGCAACATTGCCGTTATTGGGCTACCGAACATCCCCGATGGATGATGGAATATCACACAAAATCCACAGAAAGTGAATGTATGGTGTGGCATAGTCGACGGAAGAATTCTGGGTCCCTATTTCTTTGACGTGAACTTGACTGGTGCAATATATCTGGATTTTCTTCGAATCGACCTTATGCCTGCACTAATAGTTTGTATCCAGATCTAGAGGAACCTGATCTTCCGAGAACTGATTTATTCTTCCAACAAGATGGTGCATCTCTCCATTATGCAGCAGCTGTCCGCGACTATTTAGATGTGGAGTTTCCGAATCGTTGGATAGGGAGAAGCGGAACGATTGAGAAGCCTGCTAGATCTCCAGATTTGACACCACTTGATTACTTCTTGGGGGATACTTCAGGAGTAAAGTGTATGTTAATAGGCCGGAGAATTTAGAAGATTTAGAAGCAAGAATTCTCACGAATGTATACCTCCTGACGTTATTGACAATGTTCAAAAAGAATTTATTCATCGTCTTGGCTACTGTCAGATAGCAAATGGTGTACAATTTGAACATTTAATTGATCGTTGTTTGAAGCTATCATTGCCATTAAATTTAGTATTTTCATATTTCAAACTAGTGTTTCTTATTTTATTTTCATTTCACCCGTACTCATAATCACCTTTTCAAATTCCGCAAAGAAAAATGGAGTTGCCATTGAAAAAATACCGATGACGTCGTTTCTCCTACACGAATCATTCTGTATGTATTAATTGAATTTGAAAGAATGCCCAAATGAAAATAAAATTCGATGGCTTCTAGCGTTCTTTCCTAAAATTATTGCGTTAATTTTTTACGAATTTATCCACTACTTTACGAGAGCACTGAATTTAACGGACGCACTGTATACAAACCTTATGTGTGAAATTTTTCTGAAATCAGCTTTCCGTGGAGATTCCAAAAATTGAATAATATATAGAGTGTTCCATTTGATAAAATTGTCGCGGACGTCATTAGTCAAACATGGATCACCCTGTATATTTAATTTTCCCTTATAAATGTGGCAAATTGAGATTATAAATCGACCTGTTCCAAGAGATTCCTCAGAAATAGATAGTTCGGCTTAAAATGAATGTATTCGGTACTTTACGAAAGCACTGTAATAGGCAAAAAATTGTCCAGTATACAGTGCTTCTCAAAAGTCCCCTCCCTCCCTCTTATTTTTGAAACGATTATACATAAACAGGTGAAATTTGGAAACTGAATATTAAAGGTTGTAAACTTCCCTACTAGTGATGATAGATGACGAAATCGTCAAAGATGACGTCACAAGGCCATTGTGACCAATAATTTTAAATGGAACCCTACGGCAAGCGACACCTCTTTTAGAAGGTATCGAAAAAACCTATTCAATGATACTAATTTATTTATTGAATATCTTAAAGGAGAGGTCTGCCGCGAGAAACCAACGACACTAGAAGACATGAGGAATAGAATTACAGAAGTTTTTCGCTCTATAACAATATCAACATTAATTTGTGCATGGCACAAAATGGGAGATTGTTTGAACATCTGCTCTGAATTTACGCTTTTTCAAATTGTTTGAGTTTATTATTTACCTTTTTTTGCCAAGCATTGAATGAAAAAATCGGTAAAATTATGAATAGGAAATGAAAATACACCATTTCCGAGGATATATGGTGGAAAAATTTTCCTATTCCTATTATATTTTTTTCTATCTCAAATAGGGAAGCAGCTATCGTTCACCCAAGCATCATTGATACACCCTGTATAGGTATATTAGTAAATATCGAGATTCTGAATCCCATGATTCACATTGACGATTGATATTATTGCAGTATCACCAAAGATCACTGCTTTTTTCGCCGGAAATAGGGTTCCACTGCATTTAAGTCGAAGTTATATATTTTTAAAACTCAGGTTATGAAAATATTTATGAGTATTCGCACAAGAAGGAAAGAGAAAGATACGTGAGGATGACAAGTGTCATACTATTTTTGGATACCTATGCACTTGAGAAAAGCACGTTACAGTTTAACGTGAAGTCAACGACCGCGTTCAGAGGTCTCTGAACCTGGCAAATCAATACTTATATCTTGGAAATATTTTATGGGATGCATCTGGCGTGAACTGAAAAACATATTCGAACAGTTCTTTCAGAGCTAGAAATTATTTTAATATCAATATTATTTGAAGGGTCACAATTTTGACAATTGGAGGGTGAAAGATGAATTCCAGCAGGTAGTTTATTTCGAAATTATCACAAAAAATACGTCGCGAACCCATGTAATTGGCCTGTATATCATCAACTTTACTCAACAGTGGAGTCGAAGACAGTCTGCAGTTTGACTCGTTATGCTTTGGAATGCACTAGAACTACCTCTTGTCACAAATTATCATTTCATGGTATTCTCGATTTCCTAAAAAATATCCGAACTTGAATGCATTGAATTTTTACCATTAACTGAACCCTTCCAAATAAAAAATACTATAACTGTTAGTCGTGTGGCGACTTGCCATAAAAATAGTTTTCACATTTTGTGTGCCATATCGCAAACAACTCTCTCTGACCTGCTGATCAAATGACCACTTCGTGATAGTTCAGAGCTATGTAAAAATGTGTGTAATCATAAATTCTACTGTCTTGATGTGGTTATCAGTTTGTTCAACTAGACTATCCCTGTAATAAATATTGGAGACAATTCCACTCACGTATAATAATTCCCATTTGTGGGTACAAAAATCGTAGTTTACTGATAGGAAGGAACAGAAATGCAAGTGGATAAAAAAATCGGATAAATTACGTTGCCGTAGCAACGCTAGGCATTTATTGTTCGTTTATCAAGCATTGCGCGTCTCATCAGTTTGACAATTGTAAATGTCAAAAACAGAATTAAATAGCAAATAATATTCCAGTAAGTATGTCGAGATTTGGAAATATTTGCGAGGCAGAAATAATAGGGGAGATTGAAAAATCCACTCCAGAAAATACAAAAAAAGTAATTCCTCCATTTGGAATCAATTTTGCGAATTTTGTGAACAACGAAACTTCAATTTGGAAACCGAACACTCAGTGGAAAATGTGGCAGGAATATTGATGGACTGGGGCTTTAATATGAAGAAACAGAATGGGGAAGATTATAAAGAATGCGTGGTGAAAACAATGTGGAACACAACAGCGAAAATGTTGCAAAGTTCGAAAAATGTAAAGTTACTTTCAACCCTTTCACTGATTTGGCATTTAAGAAATCCCGTGATGCACGTAATTCTTAACGAAAGAACTTACAAGGTAATGCAGAAAAACAAAAACGTTAAAATAGTTCAACAGCATTAACTAAAAGTGAAATTGTTAAAATGGCATTAATATGGGATAAAAATAGTCCATAGGTCTTTTAAAAAGATTTTTTCATATCGCTGCATATGAATTAGGTTGGCGAGGAGGTAAAGCTGCAAATTGTAAAGTACACTATTCTAAAGAAAAAAAATATCAAATAATGGTGATTTAACTGGTCGCATTGAATATAATACAGTTTTTCCCAAAACAAGTGAAGGTGGCTCAAACAAGTGCTGCGATAGTAGATGGCTAATAAAAAACATAGAAAACCCTAGCATATGCCCAGTAACATTGTTTTATAAAATATTATATAGATCGAACCATATTACAACTGATAGATTATTTATAACTTCCAAACCGTTTTGGAAAAATAATTCATCAAAAGGTTGGTACAAAAATGTTCCTATAGGAGTCAACGAAATTCTTAAGTGGACGAAAATTTCACCTGTAAAAATTGGACTGGATCCAAAGAATAAAAAAATGTCTAATCATTCTCATCGCTTAAGCGCCGTGACAACTTAGCTAAAGCAGGTATTAATGAACAAGAATTATTAAAATATTTGGACATTCCTCTTCCAAGTCTATAAAGCCTTATTTACAACTTGATAATGAGCATAATTCGCATATTGTAACAAATCTCCGAGATAAAGCTTCGGATAATGAAGTAGCCACAGTGTCAACAACATCCATGTCAATGCCAAGAACAAAATCTGCATCAGTAAAGGAGCAAATGTCTACTGGACCAATTGTATATAATAATTGTATTTTTAACAATTGTTCTTTCAAAACATTATTCTTCTACTTATTGTTCTTTTAGTTTGTTAAATAGACTGTAATTGAATTGAGTCTTATATTCAAATACCACGCGGGATCAGTTCTAGCAGGATATTTTTCTCGGTGGTTTTATCATACTTACTTTCATATATGTAATTCGATCTGTTCTGACAAAATCACGAGAGCGTAGCTCGAGTGATTTTGTCAGAACAGCTCTCGTTGAATTGCCAATGAAAGTAAGTATTCGAAAACAACCGCAAAAAATATCCGGCTAAATCTGAGCTCCCCGACAATTTTTTTTTAGGTGGAATGGAATTAATGTTATATTGCTGGTCTGGAAAGACGGGCCCAATCTTTGAATCATGAATGCTCCCGATCACTCCAATAATAATAATTGTAATTGTAATAATAATCATTGTATTCGATTTTGAAATACCATACTGTTATTCAATAGTATGCAGGCAAATAAATCAATAGATTAATTGGATTTATGGATTGTACCTGACATATCATGAGCCACAATAAATTCGATCCGAGGGCTAGACACAGGTCGCAGATTTGAAGTATCCTGAAAACATGACAACCAACAACTTTTCACCATCTTTTTGGTCCAAACAATCAATTGACTGATCAATTAGCTCCTGAGCCGAACCTATTATTGAAATGTGTTGTCCCTTGATTGGTACTGGAGAACATAATAGAAGCACAGCAGCGCTTAGATGGTTTTCTATCAATCCAGAGATACAGTTTCATAATTATGCTTCTTTTTTGTTTCTAATTATTATTATTCAAATGTTATATTCATTTCTTCAGAGGCAATAATAATGTACATACAGTGTCCGCTAAAAAGTATGTGCCATATGGGAAAAAAGTTTATTATTGGAGTATTGGAGAATATATTCTGGGGAAAAGTTTGTGCATGTCCAATTACCTAAAATCGCTTTTGACACATGTCACGTAATCGCTAGTATGGCGGCAAATAGAAAAAAATTGCTATGAAAAGGGTAAGATGGCAAGACATCAAAAAAAGTTGATCGAAAAAGTTACTTAGAATTCAATTTTGTGCACATTAACGTAGTTTCCAGAGATAATTCAAAAAAATTGGAAATACCTATTTTTTTTTAAATATTTTCCCATCTATTCAAAAATATCAATTTTTTTTCTTATGGTTAGCTTGACTATACTGAAACATTTGCATTTCAATGATAATGACGAAACTTCCTCATTTTCTCCTAACCAGAGGGCACTATATTTAAAAAATTGGATTTTGTCAGAACCCTTGCTGTTACATCGGTTCGTATCTAACAGTTATATCAGAATTCCACGACAATTGTGATGACATGACACTCCAGAAACATCGTGTTTTCCAGATTGTAATCAAGTTCCGATGATAATCGTGGATGAGCGTTTCACTTCGCACATAAACATGTAAATTATAAGTCTCTTAAATTTGACCCACTATTTCATTCTGAATATTTTCACAATTTTTTTGGCAAATATAAACATCGGAAATAAACCATATTGAAATGAAATCAGGTTTATTCAGTGATCTACATCGGTGTCCGTAAACATATTCCTCAATTGAGTCACAAAATTAACTTTCCAAAATACTATTTCGTATGCATTTCAAACAAATACCTACCTACCTACTTATTTATCACATCAGGATTCTATAATAGGAGAGCATAGTAAAATTCCTTTTTTTCCACAAAATCAAAATGTAGTACACAAAACATGCTTTCTTGAGTATGAAATGCACCAGAACATGAAATTTTGATGTCCTGAAAATAGTCAGTGATTAAGTAATGCATAAAAATTTCACTCATATTCCACAAGATAGCCATGGATTTCATTTGACAGAAAATCCGTAAACTTATTAAGTAAGAACTATATATGTATACATAGTGACGTTGATAATACCAGCAAGTTTTTGGTTGATTATGTAGAAGTTAAGTCAGCAAGAACAGATCGAAATTGTTTTGATTGTGGGGGAAAATTACAGAAGCTATAGAGAAGCCGCAGCGATTTTCAACGAGAGGCATATCAATAAAATTATTTCACATGTAACTGTTGGAAGAATTGTTTCCAAGTTCAAAAATACTTGGTGCGTGGAAAACGTATTCAGAAAACAACATAGGCACTGGGTTACTGCTAAGGAAACAGAGTTTGAACTTATACAGAGTGTAGTTGAAACTCCAAGAACATCTATTAGTAAATTGTCTGGGAATTTGGGTTTATCTTCAACTTATATCCGAAGATTGCTAAAAAAAACAAATTCAAGCCTTGTAAACCAAAATTTATTCACACGCTTAAGGAGAGAGATTACGATCTACGCTTGTATTTTTCCTTTTGCCTGCAGGGACAAATTGAAGAAAATATATCATTTACGAAATTTATTTTATTTAGTGATTAGTCAACTTTCACTTCAAATGGTGTCGTTTCATCTCAAAATTGTAGATGGTGGTCGGATGAGATTCCATATTTTGAACGATTTCTACAATTAATCAGAAAATTTCTCGTTAGAAGAAAAATGTATTTCCAACAGGATGGGGCTCCCATCCATAGTACTTTGGCAATAAGGAATTGGCTGGACACCACTTTTCCTGGAAAGTGGATAGGTAGGTTTTCAGAAATTCCTTGGCCGCCACGTTCACCTGACCTGACCCCATGTGACTTCTTCTTGTGGGGCTATTTGAAAAATACTGTTTACAGATTTAGACCTTTTCGAAATATTGAGCACTTGGAAGAAGCTATCCGTCATTGTACAGCAGAAATTTCTCCAACTTTTTGTTGAACGTTCGAAAAGAGATATACCATAAAACGATTTCATGTATAGAAAGAGAAGGAAGGCATATTGAGATATGAATTGTTATTATATAGAAATAGTTGAAAATGTGTTATGTTGATAGAATATTTGAATTACTTGATTGAATAAAAAAACCTGTTCTGCAGAATGTCTTTTCAGGACCACATCTCATCATTTTGAATTGAGTTATACATTTATATCTAACACCAATAATTAGCCATCGATCAATGCTGAAAAAACTATGAAAATATTTAGAATTTCTATCTTAGATTAATAGTGCGATAAATTAAATAGTTTTCCAGTTTATGTACGAAGTGAAATGTTCATGCACGATTATCATCGAAACTTGATTATAATCTAGAAAACACCATGTTTTTGAAGTGTCATGTCATCACAATGGTCGTGGAATTCTGATATAACTGTTAGATACGAACCGATGTAACAGCAAGGGTTCTGACAAAATTCTATTTTTTTAAATATAGTTCCCTCTGGTGAGGAGAAAATGAGAAAGTTCTTCATCATCATTGAAATGCAAATGTTTCAGTATAGTCAAGCTATTCATAAGAAAAAAAACAATTAAATAGATGTGAAAATATTTTAAAAAATTGCTATTTCCAATTCTTTCGAATCATATTATGTGCATAAAATTGAATTTTAAGTAACTTTTTCAATTAACTTTTTTCGATATCTTGCCATCTTACTCCACTTTTCGCCTTTTCATAGCAATTTTTTTTTGAGTAGATCCGCCCCTGCCAGCATGCGTATAGACGTAACATATTATATATTCATTTGAAATCATTTATAATTTCGGGTTTTCTCTTCATGTATATCAAGAAAACAAATAATTTTGTTGAACACTTCGATTATCAGTGCTCACATAATATATTTCAAATGATGATTTCTTTAAATTACGCACAACACATTAATTTTTATTGTTTTGACATTTGACTCCAGAATTGATTCGCCAAGCAGAATGCGGAATAAAAATGTTACAGGGGTATTGTTGTATGAATTAATATCTTAGCATACTGGCGGATATTTTCCCGCGAGATGGATCATCCAACTGTATAACCATGCCAAATTTCAATTTTGCAAGGTTGATATGTTTAGGTTTCAAAAGACCGCGACAGACGTGAACATATAGACTTATAGATACAGAGGTGAGACCATTAGGCTACCCTTGCCAATTAATCAATACAGTCATACTTCAAATTGACTTGACTGAATAAGTTTCAGTACCTTTTTTTGTTGAGTTGTTCACAAATCTTGAATTTTTGGAATGATCAAATTTCTCTACATGAATAGAAAATAATATAACTAATAAAAAATCTTTTTGAAGACAAGGTTTTATTTAAGCCGTTAACTAAAACGTATAAGATGAGTTTAAGTCATCGCTGACAATGATTTAATAATTTTTTGTTGAATTATTTGGTTTCAAAAAGCTTGTCGCGCGAAGTGTTCATAAAAGTAGGTATCAATTAATTTGATTGGGCAGTGATCGGTTGGTAATTAAGAACTTGTCATAGTATTTAATTTTTACAAAGTATTCCTGGAAGTAGGTACCAATTAATTTTATTGGACAATGATTGGTTGGTAAATAACAACTTGTCGAAGTTTTAATTTCATTACAATTCGCGCGACAAGCTTTTTGAAACCAAATAATTCAACAAAAAATAATTAAATGATTGTCAGCGATGACTTGAACTTATTTTATATGTTTTAGTACGCGGCTTCAATAAAATAGAATAGAATCTGACCATAGTCACAAAACTCGTCCACCATCCTGAATCTTGAATTAATAGATTTTGACAACAAATTCATAATCTCTGATCCTGAAAACTCACACATACCAATTTTGAATCAAATCGGACCATAATTACAAATCTCGTTCGCCATCTTGGAGCCGCTATTTTGTTTTTTCTCTAACAAAAATCCTATAATGCATTGTAACCAAAATTATGAGCACCTGCCAAATTTCAAATTATTCGGACGACTAGAAGTCGGTCAAAATCCACTTGCAAGATTCGACCCAAACTATCGATCGAACGAACTAACTAACTAACTAACAAGTGGAACTAAACAAAAGCTTGAAATAAAAATGATTGAAAAAAATTATTTATTTGTACAAATGCACTAAAAAGGCAAAAATTATTTCTTTCATTGTATGATCTAGGTTATTCTGTGAGTAGCAGATTCAAAACCTTGCCGCGCAAAAATAGGTACCTATTTTATATTCGCAAGCAGCGAATTATTTTCAACTCTTTTGTTCTTTTTTTATTAACAACCAATAAAATCTAGTTGAAAAAAACGAACTTGAATAACTAGTTAAGTAATTTCTATGTAATTAATTTTTGAATTTTGACAAAAAAATCATAATCTCCGATCCCGAAAACCCCTAGATATAGTATTTCTGATCCCAATTGGAACGACATAAAAAGTTTCGCGAAGGGATTCTCTTTGCACTTGCCGCATTGACATAGGCGTTCGAATATTATTTTTCAGAGGTATTACTTCGGTTACTTATTCTTACAATCATAGCAATTGATCACCCCATGTAAAAGTAGACACATGTTATCTCAACTGGATTTTATTATTTGTTTCGAAAGGTCTCCAGAAAGCCATAATGATAAAATTATTTTCAATGGATAATTCCTAACCTCAGGGCACGGCAGTGATTAAGGAATATCGTAAAATCAGGATATTATGCAGCTGTAGATAACATATGTCCATTCCAGCTAGCCGAGCTTTCATTACTCAACTATATTTGATAGCGCCTTTACTAATAATCTGGGCAACTGGATACACGCGCCAGATTTTTTGTATGATTGTACCAGGAACGCTTTGAAAGTAAAAACACTGGTAGTATATAAATTTCCCATTTGCCGGGTAGTGCATATGAACACTCCTCGTAGTGCTCTTATTTTATTGCCGTTCCAATTGGGATTAGAAGAACTATACCAATTTTGAATAGAACAAAAATTGTCCGCCATATTGGAACCGCCACTTCATTTCTTTTTCCTAACAAAAAATTTCATGATGCACTGTTACCGGAATTATGTACACCTGCCAAATGTCAAATCAATCGGACGTTTAGGAGTGGGTCAAATGCAACTTGCAAGATTTGATTACAGACAGATTGACAGACAGACAGACACCGGGACAGGTGAAACGAAATAGAAGCTTGTAAAAAAAATCTTCGACTCCAAAAACCCCCACAAACCAATTTTGAATAGAATCGGACCATAATCACAAAACTCGTCCGCCATTTCGGAGCCGCCATGTTGAATTTTTGAATTTTGACAAGAAAATCACAGTCTCCGACCCCGAAAACCTCCAGATACCAATTTTGAATAGAATCGGGCCTTAATCGCAAAAATTGTTCGCCATATTGGAACCGCCATTTTGTTTTTTTTTCCTACCAACAATTTCATAATGCATTGTCACCGGAATTATGTACATCTACCATAATTCAAATCAATCGGACGATTGGAAGTGGGTCAAAAATTTAACTTGCAAGATTTGATTACAGACAGACACACAGACAGACACACACAGACACACACCCACACACACACACACACAGACAGACAGACACCGGTACAGGTGAAACTAAATAAAATCTTGTAACAAAGGCAGTTCCACAGCAAATATTGATGATAAACTACCGGGAATACAGCCCCACCTAAATGTTGATGTCAATCGATAAAATAAACACGTGTACGTGGACTTTCTGTGTTGTTTTTCCAGAGGTTAATGTCTCAAACTATTATGATGGAAATGTGGAAATTTATGCGTGAAAACAGATTAGCTTTCATGGAGGTGGCATGTTTTACATATAAAATCTGTATTTGTCTGGAATCGAGGTCTTCTCATATTCTCGTAGGAGCTGAGAGAGAATCGGTTACAGAGGGAAAATACGCTTTTATGGAAACATTAGGCTACCCTTGGCGGAAAACACGTGAAACAAATTCCAATTAATCAACGTATCTATACTTCAAATTGACTGGAATTATTTTCCCAATTTTTTTTTGACTTTTATTTTTCGTTGAGTTATTCACAAATCTTGGGATGATTTCCTCCCTCTATATGAATAATAAAAAAGCCAGTTCTACAACTAATCTCGATGATGTACCACCAACTGTTTGGGTTGTTTTTCCAGAAGGTAATGTCGCAAATTATTATGCTGAAGAAGTGTAAATTTATGCGTGAAAACAGATTGACTTTCATAAAGGCAGCATGTTTTACATATAAATTCCCCATTTCTCTGGAATCGATGTCTTCTTGTAAAGTCGTAGGAGCGGTTGAATGGGGGGAAATTGCGTTATTATGGAAACAATGATATGGCTACACTGGAATTATTCCCGGAGTATTTGTAGATTTCCCATATGATGTGAATTATAGAATGGATGAAAAAAAAAAAGGAATCTGGAAGCAGACTTTAAAATACCGAAAAATATATAAGCAAGAAAAATACAATAGGGGAGTGACCACAGCTTCCATTACAACCAAATGGGGTCATCACTGATCGTTAAAGCGGAGTAGATCTAAAATTTTGGCTAAGGCGGCATACAGAAAAATGTTTTGAAATAAACAGGATGAGAGAACACTACAGGCGAGAGTCATTCGAGAAGCTTTTGAGATACAATAAATATTATAAAAATAACATATTTAAAGACATGCTTTTATACAAATGCACTGAAAAGGAAAAAAAATCCCTAACTGTTTGATCTAGGTTATTCTGTGAGTAACAGATACAAAATCTTGCCGCGCAAGATTACCTATTTTGTATCCGCGGCAAGCTTTTGAATCTGTTACTCACAGAATAACCTAGATCAAACAATGAAAGAAATTATTTTTCCTTTCTAGTGCATTTGTATAAGAGTTTGTCTTTAAAAATGTTTTTTTTTTTAATTTTCATTCCTAACTTTTTAGTTCCATTTTTATTAACAACTAATAAAAGCTCGTTTTTTTCCTTCATTTATTTTTAATTTTTCAGTATCCATGATGTTAAATAACTAGTTCAGTAATGTCTATCTAATTTATTTTTAAATTTTGAAAAAAATCATAATCTCCGACCCCGAGTACCAATTTTGAATAGAATCGGACCATAATCACAAAAATTGTCCGCATTTTGTTTTTTTCCTGAAATTGTCTCCCATATTGGAGCCACCATTTTGTCTTTTTTTCCTTACAAATTTAATTATGCATTGTCACCGGAATTATGTACACCTGCCAAATTTCAAATCAATCGGACGATTAGAAGTGGGTCAAATTCAACTTGCAAGATTTGATTACAGACAGGCATACAGACATACACCGGGACAGGTGAAACTGAATGAAAGCTTGTAATTGTAAAAACTTCCAAATATTCTCAATTAACAGGATGGCGGACGTGTTGAGCTTACCGTTATATAAACCGAAACAAAAACACAAATCAAATAGTTATGATTCATCGAAAAATACTCTTTGCGGCATTCTCAAGAGGGTTTGATTTATGAACTGTAATAAACACTTCTGGCCTTTATGAACAAGAGATGCTTTCAGGAATCAGATACACACACATAGATAGTGGATACTCAGCTTTTGTACGAATCGTTTATATACGTCTGAAATAGACGGTTCGAACGAATTATGTATTTTATTCAAATCCCTAACCTACTGAGTTCAATAGGACGTCGCGTACCCAATACCTGGAAACCTCTAATATCCCTTCTCTCATTCCCTCTCCCCCCTCCGCACCAATCCCCGCTCGCCGTTCCGCTTCACTGACACCACGTGATATACATACGGCTGAACTCCAGTCAGATCCTCGGTTCTTTCAAATGAGTATTCAGATTGAGAGCTCCAGTGTCGAGACCTGGGGAGTAGGTTGAGACCCCGGCGTCAAGTCACAAAATCCCAAGTGAGTACCTTTCCCTAACTAATTTGCTGCACTTCTACCACTAACATATATATATATATATATATATATATATACATATATATGTTAAATAAGCCAAAAAATAAATATGTGCAACCAAAATTTCATTTGGATTACTACTGGATTAGTTTAATAACCTCCACCCTCATCATAGTGTCAATGTTCGGATTGCTCGGTGTATTTACGTAGTGCCATCCGAACATGAATCCTGAGTCAAAATGTGGCCCTCTCAAATACTTTCAGAGGACGAACGATGATCACTTTTTAGTGCTACTTTCGGTAATTGAAAACACGCATTTCTTATACCAAAACGCCACACACACCCGAAATCACTTGTTTGTCGAACGTCAAACTGGTGTGGTCCAAAAATTCTTAATTTTTGACTGAAAACACATCATTTTGTAGGTTCTTTCGATTGCACAAAAGTGTAATGTGAATATCTGCTGTATAGTTTCGAAAAAAGAGACAAACAAATTTTTAGTGTAGCTACACCATCGCTTCACTTCAAACGAAAGAACTAATTTTCAGCTCGGACATAGCTATGTTTCCTTGACTAATATGTGAGTTGGAAATTTCCGTTTTGTTGACCCATTTGCCTACTTATCCAGAGATCAATAAGAATGAAACAACAACCAAATTTTTGAATATAATTTTTTTAATTATTAATAAAAAACGGCTTTATTATTTTCAGTTGTAATATCACAAGAGAGTAAGAATAAAATGAAAATAATTTGACAGATTTTTTTAAACTTGTTGCCAGGCAATAGACCCGAGAGCCCAACGGGTTCGAGTGGCTATTGCCAAAAGGAAACAAGTTTGAGAAAGAAATCTGGAGAATCATTGTCTACTTTATCGAACTCTCGAGTGGTATTCTCTAGAAAATTCCACACCAGTAATTTTTAACCAATCAAATTGTTTTTTTTGACAGATCACCATGGCAACATATGTGTTTTAGTGGAATTTTTTTCTCTTAGGTACCCAACAGCGAATTAAATCTGATTTTTTTTTACGTTCTAATAACTGAATAATATTTTTTGACAATACTGATTTTTCTTTCTTTATTTAATTTTGATACATTTCAATTACATAGTTAAAATGTTTTGTATATTATTCGGACACCTCCTTTCTTCTTAAAGGCGAAAAAGCTGGACTTTGAATTGAATGAATCAAATATCTATGTTTAATAAAATATATATAACATTTATACACTATTTTATTCACCATTTTTCCATTTAGCACTTTCAATTTTGAGTAGTTTAGAAGCAAATATTCCTGAACAATTCGGAACAAATTTTCTTCCTTCAAATAGAAACCACAATCTTCTATTAATGCGGGTAAATGAGACATGGTACGATGATTCATCATTACATCAGACAATTTTATGCATATTTTACATACAGCATGATTTTCAAATCGATACATTCTTAAAACAAAGAAGTTTGCGTCCGTTTTGACCGCACAATATTCTTTCTACTACAAAACACGAGTTTTTGCTGACGTTTTGTACTGTCAAAATACGATGATCACAGCCCCCTATGAGGTTCGCTGACGCTGGTTATGAATGCTATGCAATAAAGCGCGTATAGAAAATTAATAAAAACGCAAAATGGCAATTTTCTACCACTTGTGATTACTCCAAACTTATGTAAAATGTTCAATCTTGAAATGTTATTTCCATGAAGTAGAAATCAACAATTTATAGGGTAAAATCGCTGCCGAAACTGTGACGCAAATTAAATCTGTTATATACCTACCTTTATGAAAAACCGTTAAAATTATAATTTTCTAACCCTTGTAGTAGCTCTAAGTAACTATAAAATAAAAGAATATAATATTTTACGTCCTGAAATAGTGATTTTGTTCTACTACAATGAGTAGAAATCAACAATTTATAGGCTAAGAATTCATTGGTGACGAAACAAAATCTGTACCTATATAAAAAATATTTTTTATTTCCCACCACTTGTAGTAGCCCAAAGTTGATGAAGAATTTAAGAATATAATATGCTACATTGTAAAATGGTATTTCCGTGCAACTACAATAAGTAGAAATCAACATCTTATAGGCTGAGAAGCCATCGCTGCCGAAACTGCGAAGCACACTAAATCTATTAATGTACCTATATGAAAAATTGATAAAATAATAATTTTCCACTACTTGTAGTAACCTAAAATTGATAAAAAATATTAGAATATAATATGCTACGTTCTAAACTGGTATTTTCATGCAACTACAATAAGTATAAATTAATCCTTTCGCAACGGGCTTCGTTTGACGCACGTGAGCCACAGTAACGGGCTTCGGGAGCGCGTTCACATATATGCGGCTCCCGTTACGTGAGGCAATTTTCAGTTAATACTCCATCTCTTTCTCGCTCAAACCAGATCGTTTCCAGCTCATTATATAATATCAGTGAACACAATGCCTCTGGTGGAGTCGCTTTCATGCGCTTCCCGTCGCTATAATACGTTTTAATATCTGAAAATGAATAATAGTTTGAAAAAACTAAAAAACACGCTTTTATAGAAAAACAGACTGAAAAAATTGAAAATAAGAAAAAAATGTATTTATTTAAAAAAAAGCGTGGGGTGCATGGTATCGCCTCGGCCAACAAGTATCTGTGATCTGAGACATTCCTTACTTTAATGTCTTAGGTGTGTAATGTACTATATAATCATTGATACCATGCACCCCACGCTTTTTTTTAAATAAAATAAATTTTTTTCTCATTTTCAATTTTTTTAGTCTTTTCTCTATAAAAGCGTGTTTTTTAGTTTTTTCAAACTATTATTTATTTCCTACTTTTTAGTGTGGTTTATTTATAGAAGCGTGTTTTTTTAGTTTTTTTTAAACTATTATTTTTATAATTTTTTTGCAAATTAAAAAATGGAATAATCTTATCAAATTAGGTAATCATAATCTCTGACTCCAAAAACCCCCACATACCAATTTTGAAAATGATCAGACCATAATCACAAAACTCGGCCGCCATTTTAAAGCCGCCATCTTGAATTTTCCAATTTTTATAGAAGAATCATAATATTCGTCCCCAAAAACCCCCACATACCTATTTTGAATAGAATCAGGCCATAATCGCAAAACTTGGCCGCCATTTTAAAGCCGCCATCTTGAATTTCCCAATTTTTACAGAAGAATTTTAATATTCGACCCCAAAAACCCCCACATACCGATTTTGAATAGAATCAGACCATAATCACAAAACTCGGCCGCCATCCCGAATTTTTCAATTTTCACAGAGGAATCATAATATTCGATCCCAAAAACCCCCACAAACCAATTTTGAATAGAATCAGACCATAATCACAAAATTCGGCTGCCATTTTGAAGCCGTCATCTTGAATTTTTCAATTTTCACAAAGGAATCATAATATTTGACCCCAAAAACTCCCACATACCAATTTTGAATGGAATCAGACTATAATCACAAAACTCGCCACCATTTTGGAGCCGCCATCTTGAATTTCTCAATTTTGACGGGAGAATCATAATCTCCTACCACGAAAATCTCCAGATACCAATTTTAAAGCGAATCGGACCATAATCACAAAACTCGTACGCCATATTGGAGCCGCCATTTTGTTTTTTTCTCCACACAAAAATTTCTTAATGCATTGTCACCGGAATTATGTACATCTGCCAAATTTCAAATCATTCGGACGTCTGGAAGTGGGTCAAAATCGCGCCCAAAGGAGTCGGTTACAAACAAACAAACATACAAGTGAAGCTAATATAAAGCGTGTAATAAGCGACGCCAGCAATACAGGTGACACCTCCCAAAAACATCTGAAGACAATGCAAATCGTGGGAATGAGACGAAATCGTGCGGTTCCAGTTGTTAGAACACTTCTACGGTCAATTGAAAATATGCGGCTTCCGTGTATCAGAGGCGTCAGAGATTAACGCACGTATGCTTTTACCGTCGCGAAAAGGTTAAGAATTTATAAGCTAAGAATCCATTGGTGCCCAAACTGCATCTATTATAATATGTAACTACTCATGAAAAATTGATAAAATTATAATTTTCTACCACTTGTAGTAACCCAAAGTTGATATAAAATGGAAGAATATAAAATGTTACATTCTAAACTGGTATTTTCATGCAACTACAATAGGTAGAAATTAAGAATTTATAGGCTAAGAATCTATTGGTGCCGAAACTGCGACGCAAACTAAATTTGTTCATGAACCTATATGAAAATCAAATAAATAGAGAATTCTCAACTATTATTTGTTTGCTCTAGTCAAAAATTGTATTCTCAATAAAGTGATTGGCAATTATTAAATGAATGTGGTTTTTTGTGGAGGAACAACGTTTCTTGAGATGTTTTTTGGGTAACCTTCCACAGTCTGAAAATGAAAATATAATCAGGAAAATCTATTCAAGTGTAGATTATATTTTCATTTTCAGACTGTGGAAGGTTACCCAAAAAACATGTCAAAAAGTGATTGGCAAGTTTCGATCTCAACAATGTTAGGGGTCTGTTGAGTTCGATAAAAGCTGCGCGTAGTAGAATAAGACATGTGATACCTTAGAAACATCTGCCGTGAAAGTATCTGCAAAACAGAGAGACGATGCTCACTTTTCTGCGATGTTCTAGAGTCGTCAAATAATTAGTAAAGGTAGCATCTACAATCAGATGGGCTGATGTTTTCTGACTGTCACGATTACTGAAATCCATATCAAAATTATATCCAACTATCATGCAGTTTTTTACTGTAAAGAAGTACTGGGATTTTCTTTCTCAATAAGTTGAGGATCATCTAGTTATGCTGTTTTTAACATTGAAGTATCCACCAATTATGAATTTGTTGCCTAATAGATTGCAGCCATTGCCATTTTACGAACCTGAACCTGAAGATGGCAGCACTTGTCAACTATAGGGAATCTTTTGAAAGGTACTCACCAAAATTTTAGCTATTTTGGACGCGGAGTTATTGTTTGACAATGGTTTGAGTGAGTCGATGTGAGTGTTTTTGTGGAAATGGAAAAAATCGAGTATCAAGCTGTCATTGAATATTTGCTTTTGAAGGGCAATCCGCCTACGCAAATCAAAGACGAGTTGGACGCTGTGTACACGGGAACTCTGCACCATCATTAACAACCGTGAAATTTTGGGCAGCTGCATTTGATCGTGGCCGTACCAACTTGGGAGACCATGAACGATTGAGAGTATTGAGACGTCCAAAAACTGCAACCACTGATGATAACATCGCCCAAATGGTGCTAGACGACGGTGGAAATAAAATGGGAGAGATAGCAAAGGCTACGAATATGTCCAATAAAATGTTTGTCACATATTGCATGCGGTATATCAGGCATGAGAAAGCTGTCCGTGCGTTGGATGCCGCATTTGCTCACGTTAAACCAAAAACGTGTTTGAATGAACATTTCCAGCACTCTGTTGTTGTAGTTCAGGTGCAATAAATCAGAGTTCTGGCGCCGATTGATTAGTGTAGATGAAACTTGGGTACACCATTATACTCCAGAAACGAAATTACAGTCGAAATAGTGGACTGCGAGGGGGGAATTGGCTCCAAAAAAAGCAAAAACTGATTTTTCGGCTGGGAAAGTGAGAGCGACGGTTTTTTTGGGATATTTATGGTGTTATCTTCATCGATTATCTTCAAAAAGAAAAAACCATTACAGGAGGATACTACGCATCATTACTCGGCTAGCTGAAGGCAGAAATTGCAGGAAAACGGCCACATTTGCAGAAAATATGGTTTCACCAAGACCATGCGGTTTGACCTGCTTGACCACCCTCCTTGCCCACCAGATCCAACCTTAAGCTGAAAGTTGCGCTCAGAGGACAGAGATTTTCGTCAAATGAGGAGGCTATCACCTTCGTAAATGAAAATAATTCTGCAGAGAAAGATGCCGATTACTACTTGGACGGATTAAAGAGATGGGAGCATCGCTGACAGAAGTGTGTAGACTACAAGGAGACTATGTAGAAAATAATGAATAAATTTGAGGAAATAGACTTGTATCGTTGTTGGGGAGGAATTTTTTCAGCCCACCCTCGTACCTTTCATGATATTAATTGTTATTATTGTAGTTGTCCAATTCTATTTTCAAGTCCACATATAATGGTTGGATTGGAAAAAAATATTCGAATGGGTTTAAAGTTATTCTTATGTTACGTTTTACAATCTTCAATTCAAAGATTATGGTAATAAGGAGCTCATAACATTGCCATGTATTCGTAATAAAATCTCCTCTTTCAATAAAAATTGATCTGTCTGGATATTTTTCTGATGACTCTGCAATATTGGAGGGTGGCTTTTTAGTTGGATGGTTATTTAGGCTCCTAGTCTCTCTACGATGGCATAATCATTATACTGAATACAGTTTATCGTAAGTTTTCTCTACTTTTCGCTCATTTGTATTCCAGGCGGTTTTCAGAGTAATGCGGTAAAATTTGCATGGAAGAGTAATAAAATGCTCAATCAACATATCATTCTCTTCCCAGGAATTGTTCGCTAGATTGTGCATTCAAATATTATTTGGTTTCAGTTTTTATTTTCATATTTCAGTTGAACTATTCCGAAGCCTCAACAAATGTTTGTTGAAGGTTGAATGTTACCGAAAAATAAAAAATAAACCTGTGCGGTCGGGGGTCCCCCGTGAGGAACGAAGTTCCTTTACTCCTTTTATCATCCTCCATATCACTCCCCATATTTTGATGTGTTGGACTCACCATGTTTTCGGCATTATTTTCTCACTTTGAAAATGTTTGTATTTTCCCTAACTTTCGTGTTCGGAAAGTGTGGTGAACAAAATGTTTCATCTGGTTTCTGGTTTTTTAGCGACTTTTCCTCATCCCCCTTTTCATTCCCCACATTTTGATGGATTACACTCACCACTTTTTTTTCGTTTTCCGTTTCACTTAATGTTTTTGAACTTGATCTCGGGCGGTCTTTTTGGCCTCGGACCCCATGCCTGGCTCTCCAGTGTCTTTATTAGGATTAATATTACTCTTCTCCACTTTCACTATGTTTAGAAATGTAATAATTGAGTTTTTTTAGTTTTTCGGCTTCACTTGGAGGAAAATGAAACACTATATCGCATCTTTTTCGTTTTCGTTTTCGTTTTGCAAACACACTGTTTTTATCAGTTTTGGAGGTTTGGTTTGGTGAAATAATGTCTTTTTCGCGGTTTTTGTCACCGGGTGATCCTTTGTGGCTTTTTGTTTCCAATTCATTCACGCTTTTGTTGCGATCTGCACCTCCATCGCTGGATTCTTCCATTGGGATGTCATTCATTGAAGTGTTCCAGCAATTCAGCTATGGTTGTTTGTGTTCTTTCACTTTTTATAATCGAAATTGTTTTCACTCTCGTGGGTTTTGGAATCCTAACCTCACTTCTTCACTAATGCGAACCAATACGGTCGAAATTACCGT
Organism: Gonioctena quinquepunctata; assembly: GCA_018342105.1. NCBI lineage: Eukaryota > Metazoa > Arthropoda > Insecta > Coleoptera > Chrysomelidae > Gonioctena > Gonioctena quinquepunctata. The sequence continues at coordinate 84,294 of JAFIRS010001266.1, read as the reverse complement.
ACTCGATGGTTATTAAGGGTCACAATGGCCTGCAGTTTTCAATAGGCCAGATATCGTGTTAGAAACACTATTTTTACTCTTTTTATGCATTAACCACTTTCAGCACACTGTTTTATTGTTTTAAAGTTATCGAAGGTGTTTATAATTAACTTTTCCAACACTTTGGGGTTTATACGGCACTTCAAACTACTGAATTTCACGAAATTCATGTCGTTTTATTGTAGTCGAATTTGGTCATGAATTTGCTAACAAAGATGCTGAAGATCTTCGAAAACCATGGCCGGTAAACTGCTGTGGATCTGGTAATTTCAGAAATTCGGCAATGGTGGTAGGCACCTTCCCAAAATTATGTATTCGAACAGACTGAACAGTGCATTTGTTTTTGGATAGACGCGGCCAATTCTTGATGAAAACCCATACTATTATTTATATCAAATCCCAGTAATTGTAATTTAGTTTATCTCCGCTTGAAATAGCTATAGTATAGCGAAACACGTGTCATAGATTTTGTAAACCAATTTTTTGTGAAAGTCGTAGTGTTTTTAGTTTACTTTAGTGCATTTGTTGTTAAAATAATTCGGGAAAAACCGACGATGAGTTATGGACGTTGGGCGTAATGCATCATATTCACGGTGAAGATTCATGTAGTTTCCAACGAGGCAAAAACATGTTTGAATGTTGGTTTTGGTATTCAAAATATGAATTAGAGTAATACGTTTATTTTTTTTTCATGTCATTCACAGTCAATTTGCAGAATTCTTCAAAGATATTTGGTATCAGGAACTTCATTCAAAAATATGTCAAATTGTTGTCTTGTCGGAATTTTCAATTTTTTCTGACGGTATCAGACACTCTTCCGTTTCAAAAATGCTATATCTACCAACTACAAAATGACACAATTAAATTATTCATTGCCTTACTTGAAAAACTGAGGCTTTCTAACATGCTGAAAAAGGTATATTTGAATTCAAATCACTGTATGTGGTGAGTTCAAAATCCCTTATTTCATCAATTTTGCGTTTCCCATTTCCCTATATAGGAATTGAATGCGTTGATATTTAATTCTGACAGGACCAAGTGTAGTTGTCACACATACTCGTATGAAGAGACAGAGAGAGTCGCATGAAGGGGGCATAACCGTTTTTCCTTATGTTACATTCTCTATGTGAAGGAACTCCGTTCCAAAAACCTTTTTTCAATTTGTTTAAATGACCCAAAGACAGTGACTGTAGATGCGCTGTCCCTTTTCGATGGAGTGCAAGGCAATAAGCTCTCTCTATACGTGCGATAGTCATCATGATTGCCCAAGTACATAAGCATGCAGTGTGTATTCTTAGATATTCAGCAATTTGAAGATTATCCTAGATGAGTGGAAAAAATAACCAGAGAAGCCATCGAAATTGAGAAGAGATCACAGTCTTAATAGAAGGGATGACAAAGAGAAACTATCCACAACCTGGAAATCTATCTTGGCCCACCGACAAGCGGGACAAAGGGTCATAATACACCGATACAATCAAAATGGACATACGCCAACAACGGATCCATCGATAAGTTTTTTTGGCTATACACGATGCAAGGAGAGCAGAAGTTCGATCATGCACCGTGACAGACATGCACACCCAGGTGTGACCATCTACCACTATAAATTGAGAAATTAAACAGAATTCGAATCTTCGAAACAACGAGATATCACCTGTAGATGTGTGAATATGTGATTTTGCCAGATCGTCGTGAAATCGAACCCTTCGAGAATAAATATTCCGTTTCAATGGATTTAGTTCTTGAGAGAAATGTCACAAATACAAATTCACATAATATGACAGAGGATACAATAGTACAGACACCTTAATAAAATTCTATGTGCAGCACAAATAGGAATTAAATTTCAAAATCAAGGCCATCAATCGAGTCCAGAGTCGGTGGCCTCAGAGAAGTCGCTCTCTTCTCCTCCATATGCTGTGAGGGGACACTTGGTTGCAATGTGGTGAACAGTCTGGCGAGGTTCTCCGCAGTCACAAGTCGGGGTATCAGTGAGTCCCCATTTATAGAACGAGTCACGGCAGATGCCGTGGACGTTCTTATCCTGTTGAAAGTTTTCCACTCAAGGCGAGGCAGCTCCTTCCCTGGTAGGGTAGTGTAGGATCGGTTACATGAACTGCTTGGGCCGGCTTCGAGGCTTCCCAGTTTTCTTTCCATTTATTGGTCAAGTTGAAATTCTCTCCCACAAGTTGTTCTGCTAGTGGTAGGGGGGGTTCTAGATTTCAGTCTCTGTAAGCCGGCATCAGGAAGGTCACTGTGCACTGGGAGTAGGGGTTTTGATATTATTTTATTATATTCCCTAACTGAGCTCTCTTGTCTGCGGATGGTGGGAGGTGCAATATTGCTCAGAACCGAGAGCCAGGGCAAGGGTGTGCTTTTCAGAAATCCGCTGATCGTTCTCATTGTCTAGTTGAGTTTGGTGTCGATAGTCCTCACAAGGCAGCTGTTTAGCCAGACTGGGGCACAATATTCGGCTACGGAGTAAACAAGGGCTGAAGTTTTGAGGAAGGATGCTTTCGCGCCCCAAGTAGTACCGCAGAGTTAGTGGATTATATTATTTCTGGTGTTTATTTTAGCTGCGGTGTTCTCTAGGTGTTTTTTGTATGAAAGAGTTCGGTCCATTGTTATCCCTAGATATTTTGGGTGGGGATTGTAGCGTAGTAAATTATTGTTGAAGTACACTTGGGGCTCTAGTTGTGCTTGTTTATCAAAATTAATGACCTGTTTTCTTAAAAAATCACAAAAGTCAATTTGTGTTCGAGTTGAATCAAAACAAAAAATCGTATGCGGTCAGGGGAACCGCATCAGGAACGAAGTTCCTTTACGCGGCTTGAGGTAGGTTTTGACTGATAGAAATCGTCACATAATATCTAGCAATACTATACCTATACCGGGTGATCCACTTACTTACTATCAACCCTCAATAACAGCCAGAAAAATTATTTTACAAAAAATCTCCGAGACACGTCGATTTTTTTTTTGGAGGGGAACACCATTTGACGACTCCCTACTCCCCAGAGCAACCCCCTCTATAATAGGGAATGAGGGTCGTGTCATACATCATTGTGAAGGTAATTCAATTATGATACTAGCAGTGCAAAATTTTCTCGGGATATCCGAGTTCAAATGGTACATTGGTGAATTGTGAGTAAATAAATTATACGAAATAGATTATCGAACAATTAGTCATAAAAAATGTTTAAAATGACAGCCATTAACTCCCAGACAGTAGTAGAGTCTATTTTCAAATGCCTCCTGCACCTTTGAAGCTGTTTCTCTGGTAATTGCATGGCATTCAGTTATAATTATTCTTTCCAAATCGTTCGGGTCAGTAGGTTGAGTTTTATAAATAACGGATTTTGAATGATCCCAAAAAAAAATCCTTGGGTGCCAAGTCCGGCATGCGTGCTAGCCATCCTATTGGACTTCGACGACTTATCCATTTGTTTGGAAAAGTTTGGGATAGCCATTCCCTCACCTGTAATAGGAAATGAGGTGGTGCCCCATCTTGCTGGAAATAAATGTTATCTGCCAATAGATTTGGATTATCATCATCATCAAGGTCCGTGTTAACAGCAACCAAAATAAGTGGTTCAGATCAGATTCTGCAGCATATCCAAATAAACCGCACCATTTAAATCACCTTGGATAAGTATTGGGCCAATGATTTTATTACCCAGAATCCCTGCCCACACATTCAACTTCTGAGGCCATTGTGTGTGCTCTTCTCTAAGTAGGTGGGGGTTGTTCTGACTCCAATAGCGAGAGTTGTGTCTGTTCACTAACCTGTTGAAACAAAATTGACACTCATCACTGAAGCAAATATGCTTAATGAATCCGTGGTTCCTCTGTATCATTCTTGATACATTTTCGCATAATTCAGATCATCTATCGTAGTCATCCTCATTCAGTTCATGGTAAAGATGCAACTTATACGGATGAAATTTGTGCAATTTTAGCACCCCCATTATGCCTCCCTCTCGATATGCCTGTTATGCTACTGAGTTGCCGTGTAGACAAAGTTGGGTCAACTGCAACTTGTCCTAAAACTTATATTTGATTGATCTCGTTTGTAACAGACGCCATCCTATTCTTTTTTTATTGCTGACTGATCCAGTTTAACGGAATTTCACCACAAGATCCAATATATATCTAGAATAATCAAAAAATACCAAAACCTTTTTCTATAACCATTTTTCCTAATACTCACTTGTGAGTTACGTTTCTGTTTTCGGGTCTCTCATTGAAGATCCGAGCTGTTGCTCGTGCACACTCATTTTGGGAAGCAAAAATAAAAATAATTTCAACTTTCTCGTGTTTTGTGTAAACCATCGCGATACAAGTAGAATTGTTGAAATACGTGGTCACTTTTCGATTCTACACTATCACCATTTCACAAAAAAATGGTTCTCAGAGATTAGTATTTTTTCTTTGACAATCATGTTGACAACAGAAAACTGAAACGTGTACTCGGTGAGATAATAAAATAAGACAATCGGTGGATAATTACGACTGAACTGTACTACTGTTTGGGAGACAATAATGGAGATCATTTTGAACATTTGAACTCGAATATCTCGAGAACGCCTCATTCAAATTCAGAAAATTTTGCACTGCTAGTATCAGAATTGGATTACCTTCACAATAACGTATGACACGACCCTCATTCCCAATTAAAATAATAGAGGGGGTTGCTCTGGGGAGTAGGGGGTTGAAGTATAACAAATCTCCTTGTCCCCCTCCAAACAAAAATCGACGCGTCTCGGCGATTTTTTGTAAAATAATTTTTCTGGGAGTTATTGAGGGTGGATAGTCGTAAGTGGACCACCCGATATAACCTTTCTCCAAACTCCTCTGCTACAGTAAAAATTATTTTATTCCTGATAATACTATTCGTTATATTATATCAAATAGACGTGCCACATATTCAATATAAACCATTCATCCAACTGCATACAAAAAACATAAAAAAATATGTCCAAAACAGAATATAATCTAAATATACGTTATGTAGAAATATAAAAGAAACAAAAATATCTTCCACGTATAACCATTCAACGATAACATCCGACTTGTATTCGCATAGATATAATAATAATGATAATAGGTTTATTGCACACCACATTTTATATTATTTGGAAAAAAATATGTATATACAGTGCATTCCATCTAAAACGAGCCACCCTGAATAACTTCTGGTACAATGATTTTCAGGAAAAAATAAAAAAACACGTCAGCAATAGTATACAGGGGCACACATTTTGACATATTCACATTTGATGTTACTTCCACTATCGCACCCCCAGAGCATGTCACCATTTTTTTTAAATGGATCACCCTATATTGTTTCGCATTATCAGATGCTCCATGATTTCAACAAAGTATAAAATATATGGTCTGACGCATATGGTTCGAGAGCTACAAATTATTTGAGTTGAAAACAAGCCACCCTGAATGAACTTCTGTACAATCTGTTACCTAGGTTTCATAGGTGTTTTTTTGAAGTATACTTAAAAAAAGTCTTATTTTGCCTAGTTAAGTTTGAATTCGATATTCTCTTCATTTTGTATTTGTCTCATTCTACAATAACGATTACCTACCAGGTGGAGTTACAATTGGTGTTTCTGTTCTTGTGAATTCTTGAGAAGCAATGGTTTATACGCTTCGAGAACGGATTGAAATAGTGAGTTTGTACTACCAGAATGGAAATAGTGCTAGAGCTGTTGCCCGTATGTTCAATGATAATCATCCAGGAAGAAATGTACGACACAAATACGTTTCGGAATTATTGAACAAATTTATGGAAACTGGATCTGTTATAAAAAGCATAACCGTTCAGGAGTTGTCAACGATGAAGCTATTTCTATTGCAGTTTTAGGGCACATTGGACTAATGGAAAATACGCAATCTCTTACTAAGTTATTTCGAGAATCAGGAATCAGTCGTACAAATGTTTTCAGGATCCTTCATAAGTACAAATTTCATCCATATAAGATTAGACTAGTTCATGAATTGAACGTAGATGATTTCGATAGACGTATCGAGTTTTGTGAAAGTCTCACTGAACGGATCAACTTGCATCAGAATTTCTTGAATAAAATTTGTTTTTCGGATGAAAGTACGTTTAGTTTGAATGGAGAGGTGAATCGGCAAAATTGTCGATATTGGAGTGATACGAATCCTCATTTATACCGTCAAGTTCATACCCAACGACCTCAAAAACTGAATGTTTGGGCAGGAATTTTAGGTGACCACATCATAGGACCTTTTTTTATCGATGGTAATTTGACTGGTGAGGAATATTTGGATATGTTGGAGAATCGAATAATACCGTGCATCAATAGGGCAATTGAGGAGGATATGAATTTATTCGAACAAGAAATAGTTTTTCAGCAGGATGGTGCACCTCCTCATTATGCAGCTCTAGTGCGACAATTTTTGGATGATCATTTTCCTGGTCGCTGGATTGGTAGAAGGGGTCCTACAGAATGGCCACCAAGGTCTCCGGATCTCACTCCTGTAGATTTCTTTCTATAGGGTCATTTGAAGTCTGAAGTGTATGAGATTGAATCAACAACATTAGAAGATTTGAGAGAGAATATCATTAGGCATTGCAGAGAAATAACTCCCGAGATTCTCAACCATGTGAGGGCGGCAATGGAAGCTCGTTTGTACCATTGTATAGAAAATGGTGGAAACGTTTTTGAACATTTACTATAGAAATTTTTTTTCTTCTCATTGTCAAGTCATCAGATTTTGATTCTGATTTATTGCTTCATTTGTCTCTAGAACGAATATTTCAAAATGTGGCCTCCTGTATGAATTGTTGACCTGTTTTTTCATTTTTACTGCAAATCATTGTTTCAAAAGTTATTCAGGGTGGCTCGTTTTCAACCAAATAATTTGTAGCTCCCGAACCATATGCGTCAGACCATATGTTTTATACTTTGTTGAAATCTGCTCATCATGGAACATCTGATAATGCGAAACAATATAGGGTGATCCATTAAAAAAAAAATGGTGACATGCTCTGGGGGTGCGATAGTGGAAGTAACATCAAATGTAAATATGTCAAAATGTGTCCCCCTGTATACTATTGTTGACTTGTTTTTTTATTTTTCCTGAAAATCATTGTACCGAAAGTTATTCAGGGTGGCTCGTTTTAAATGGAATGCACTGTATAAATCTGTAGGTAGGTACCTATGTGATGAGCAATTGGCCTTTGGTTCAGATTGCTAAGTTACCTCGCATCTGATCTTCCACCAAGGCCTTCATTTGAGAAAAATCATGTTTATAGGGCTGAGAAGAAGGATGAGATCATCGAAGTTATGGTGGAAGAGAGAAAGAGAGAGAAAGATTGAGAGAGAGAGAGAGAGAGAAATAAGGTCGGGAAAGTGCACATTTTCAACATTTCATCAGATTCTCGATGAGAGTGCTGCGTTTGTATCACTTCAGTTGTGCCGAGCAAAAAATGAATCATTTTTGAATGTTTTTTTGAAGGTACTGATTGTTAGGTCGGAACAGTTGGGGTTCCAGGTGTTTATGTAATTGATTGTATCAGATATATTATATGAGAATGAGCGCTTAAACAATTCTTTTCTGTGAGCAGGCATGCTCAGAACCAATTTCCTTCTTAAATTCAAGTCGTGTACGTCAGTTCTATAAGTTAAATGATCATGTAAGTAGGGAGGATTTTTATACTTGATGATTTTAAAGAAGGGGCAGACTGTGTGTAAACATCTGCGGTTGCTCATGTTGAGCCACTTTAAATCTTTTAGTTTGTGAGAAATTCTGGATATACTTCTTATACCAAAAATTAGTCTCATGCATGAATTTTGTAGTTTTTGTATACGCCTTCTGTCATTGCTATCTAAACAATTGTGATAGACCACATCGCAGTGATCAAAGTGGAACAAAACTAGTGAATCGCATATTTTTTTGACCTCTGTACTTAAGAATTTCGTTTGCGGATATATCAATTTTAGAGATGCATAAGCAGTTTTGAGTTTATAAGTGACATGTTCAGTGAATCTGAACTTGGAGTCTATAAGAAGCCCTAAATTTTTAGAGTAAGACTTGAAATTAATTTTGAAATCTCCAATTTTCAGATCGTAATTTTTGCCTGCTCGCAAATATTTTCAGTCCCGAATATCATACCAACTGACTTGTTGGGATTGATTTTCAACATATGATCTGCAGATACTTCCAAAATTGCATTCAAGTCACTATTGATACAGTTCACGGCCTCTGCGAGATTTGGTGGATCAAAGGAGAAATATATCTGAGAATCATCTGCGTATAAATGGTAGTTGCAGGATTTCAGTTTTTCAGTGGAAGTGTAAAGGGTGTAGAACAAAGGTCCCAAATTGCTGCCTTGTGGTACCCCCGAATTTATTTTCTGCCAATTCGAGGATGTATCACTTAGAGTAATCATGTAAATAAGATGAAATTAATACTATAGCTGTATCACTGAATCCGAAATAGTGCAACATAGAGAGTAGTATTCGGTGATTTATGATGTCGAATGCTTTCGAGTAGTCCAATAATATTAAATTGCTACTTTGTTTCCATCGAGAGCTCTAATTATATCATCGACTCTTTTTAATGTTGCTGTATCGCAACTGTGGCTGCTCCTTAAACCAGACTGTTTCAGTGGTAATATATTATGTTGATCAACATAAGATCTGATTTGATTTTCCATTATTTTTTTTTTGAATTTTTTAAAATGTGGGAAGAACGCTGATTGATCTCAGGTCATTATAACTCTGGGGATTACTAGTTTCTGCTATGGGTATTTCCTTTGCACTTTCCCATGAGTTGGAAAAGTAATTTTGACTTATACATTCATTTATAATGTGAGTTATTATAGATATAATGGTAATATTTATTCCATCATCACCATAAGCCTGCGACTTTATATTATCAATTATTTTAGAAGTTTCACAGCTCATGTATCGAGGGTAATATCATAAGGGTTATTATCGCTCAAATTTTTTTGAAATTTTCGAGAAAGCATTTTGCCTGTAAATTTCACCGAGTGTGATTTGAGGTTTTATTATCTGATTAAACCACGAAAGCGAAGCATGAGTGGTTAAATCTTTGATAATAAAGTCACAAATTGCACGAGTTAAATTTTGTAGAGGCAAAATGATTGGGTGAAAATTAAAAAAATTGCGATAAAATCCTCTAGCACGAATGATATTTGATGAGAATATTTCCCTTCAAACCTGGATGAAATTACCAGAATTCATGTTATACTATAGTTCTCAACGGGGAAAGTTACAATTCTTTTCGATCTAAAATCGAAGGAATCGGGTCTGAATAATTACCGTTTCTAAATGCTTCGTTTTACAGATTCATTCATTTACAATGATCATTCATTGCTCTTGAACTCACCCAAAAACCTGAAATATATATATATATAAATTTTTCACTATCAGAACAAATATGTTTGTATCCGGAATCGATTAAATTCCTTGGCATGGGATCGAACCCGGGCCTTCCGCGTGAGAGCCTATAATGCTAACCACTGCTCTACGAGGACTTTCATTGATATACAGAAAATGTTAGATTATTTCAATAACCATTAGATATCGAATTCACGACACAATTCTTCGAACTACCATCTTTATTGATACGAGGTATTAAGTTTAATGTCCCTGGAACTATATATGCGTTCAAAATTTCGATTCAATCTGTAGCAACAACAAACAAAAGATTGAAAGTAAAATAAAGGGCAATGAAAAAACAATGAATTCACCTTTTATAACTGAGTACTTTGAGAGGCTGTTCAGCGACTTATTTTTGAAAATATGGAAAATATATCTTTGAGGATATTCAAGTATTATTCTCACTGGTAAATGGAGAAAAAAGGTAAATATAAAGTTACTCTACACATGCACTCTGAATATAGGGAAAAAACTTCTTACGTGTTTTTGCCTCCTGAACACGAATCCGAAAGAAAAATGCAGCGGTCTCATACCGTTCCCGAGTTAGAGAACTCAAAAAAAAAACTCATTTTCAAGCACCGTTTTTTCGCACAAAACCCACTCAAAATGCCTCCTTCTTTTTACCAGCATAAGCAATACACCCTAAATCACTTATTTTCGGCACGAATTTGCACAAAATATCGTCGTTTTTATCGAAAAAATCCTCCTTTTTACACAGTTCCAAATAAACAAATGTCACACTTTGACAGATGAAATTTAGTAACTTTGCCTTATTTTTCATGTTGGTGATAAATGAATCACCGCCAACTTTTCGAATTCAAATGTGAGGAATAGTTTTCCCTTCATTTATGTGTGCAATTGTTGTGGGCGGTGATTCATTTATTACCAACATGAAAAATAAGGCAAAGTTACTGAATTCCATCTGTCAAAGTGTGATATTTGTTTATTTGGAAGAAGGAGGATTTTTTCGATAAAAACGACGATATTTTGTGCGAAGTTGTGCCGAAAATGAGTGATTAGGGTGAATTGTTTATGCTGGTAAAAAGAATGAGGCATTTTGAGTGATATTTGTGCGAGAAAACGGTGCTTAAAAATGAGGTTAAAACAAATTTAAAAGTTCTCTAACCGCCGCATTTTTCCGGATTCATGTTCGGAAGGCAAAAACACGTAAGAAAAGTTTTTGCCCTATAATCAGAGTGCATGTGTAGAGTAACTTTATATTTACCAGAAAAAAAATTAAATACATATTTTTTTTTTTTTTTTAGAAAAATGATCGGTGCCATGCCTGCAGTGGCGGTTCGCCATGAGAGGAGGAAAGGACAAGAAAAACGGTCGAAACGTCCAAGCCAACTCTACATAGGCGGCCATTGGTTACCACCGAATAGTCCGAGCCCAACTCCAAGTCCAGGACCTAACGATGATGGTAACGAAAGGTTACCGGAATTGTATATTTGCGGAAAGGTGAGTGAATTATCATCAATATATTCACTTTATTAGCTATTGGTTCCACCCAATTTGTCCGGGATCAAATTTCCATTTGAAAATTCGAATATTTCTCAACGACTTTCTGCAAATGAAACACTAGTTCATCACTTTATAAACTAGAGCACAATTATAATCATTCTTGACTTATATATCTCAAGCAACAAAAATGAGATGGAGTGATAAAGACTGGGTATTTTTTTCTCGAAATAATTTGCTAGGTTGTTATCAGGAAAAAAGTTTTAATTCTCCTATGCAATGCGTGTCGAAAAGGCATAGAAATTAGTAATGCTTTCAGTTTGGAACTACTACAATGCACAAACAGAAATGAAGCTAATCAAATGATCTACAAAAAAGTCTGAAACATCATAATTTGTACTTACCCGTTAAAATATACGAGTCCTAAAATATTTCTTAGGGTTAAGTGACTTCGTAATTTTGTGTGGTGATAAAGCCTACTGACCCTCATATTTCTCCATGATTAGAATTTGAAATATATCTGAATTTTTTATAAACAAATTGAGTATTTCAATATTTTTGAAAAAAAAAATTTCACAACTTCATTATATTACAGATATTATGATTTAAAATAAAAATATTTTTCCTCAATAAAATTTTTAATTGTTTATAATCGTTTTTTTTATATTTTATTGTTTAAATAATTAGTTAAGGAATTATTTTCCATCCAAAAATCATAATTGACAGTCCTCTATGAAGTAACAAAAACAATTTATTATTTTATCAACAATTCCATTGTTTATTAATTTACCAATTTGTTATAAACAAATTTTTAACTTCTTTGGATTTTTTTTCTGAAACTCATAAAATTTGCGAAAACAATCATATATAACAAAGTATAGAAAAAAAAATTCCTAATTTTTCCCTATTCCAATTCCCAAAGTACAATAAAAAATTGGAAAAAATTTTTTCTATACTTTGTTATATATGGTTATTTCTGTGAATTTTGAAGTTTCAGAAAAAAAATCCAACAAAGTTAAAAATTTGTTTATAACAAATTGGTAAGTTAATAAACAATGGAATTGTTGATAAAAAAAAATATTCCTTTTACTTCATAGAGCACTGTCAATTATATCTTGTATTAATAAAAAACGATATGATGATTGAGAAAAAAAATTTTTTTCTAACTTTTTTTTTTTTTTAAAAAAATTATTATAAACAAAGTATATATTTTTTAACTTTTAGACGTGATCCTGTTAAGTATGTATATAAGAAAGGCTCTACGAAGCGAAAAATTTTACGAAATTATTTAAACATTTTTTTTTATTTACAATTGAGAAAATTTTGTTAGTTAACAATCGTTTAACTTGTTGAAAAATTAACTCAAATTTTTTCAAATAAAAAAAAATTATTTAATACAGTAAATAAATTAATTAATGTGTCGTACTCGCTTTTGACGCCGCGCGCGCAACCTAGAAATGTCGCCCGGAGACCCATTTTCAGCGTTGAATTAAAATTATAAATAATGGAGATAGAGTTCCGAAAGCTCGGACTTTTCATTGGGAAATTTCCTTCTCTTTCAGAATCTTTTTTTGAAATTTCCTAAATATTAATAGTTCATGAAATATTCGCACAAAACGATGTCTTCCTCTTTCAGAACCTTTTTTGAAATTTCTTAAATATCAATAGTTTATGGAATATTGGCAAAAAACGAAAAGCCATTTTTTTTTCATCTTCAATTGTTTATAACTTTTGCAATTTTTTATGTGCTAATACACGCTTTTGGCACATTTTTCTAGGCGTTCTTCCGGATCCAATATCACACATAATTTTATGAGCAGTATCTCTATTTTAGACCATTTTCAACTTGTCGATTAGACTATAAGGTTGTTTTGTAAATAGGGGTTCAGTTTTGTACGGCCATTCAGATACGATGAGAGTAGATAAATCGAAAAATGTATTTGGAGGACGCTTTCCTTTCTCTATACCATTTATTTTTCCACTTCTCTGTGCGGTTGTATATTTGTGGGGTTCCGTTACGTGGTTTTAAATAAGTATGCATACTAGAGGGATATTATTGCGTACGTACTCCACAATATCATTCTGAGAGAAAATAAAAAACTACTTACTTATATGAACCCCTCAAAATAAGACGTTTATTTTTCTCGACCATGTGAATAAAATATAGTTAGTATATACACTGTGTCCGTAAAGTATGGAACAAATTCATTTTTAGCTAAACAGGTCATTTTAAGAAATAATCCTGGAACACGTCGATTTTTGATGTTAATTTACCGTATTTTAAAATAATAATCTAATATACAGGGTGAATCACGTTCGAGTAATGACGTCACCGTCATTTTTTTTAAATGGAACACCCCCATTTTGTCTCAATTTTCGGATTACTCTAGCTGAGCTGATTCCAAAAATGTATCACATGTTGATTCCAATTGGTACAGGGTGGACAAAAATACAATAGTTTTGTGTGTGCTCATAAAGCAACGCGTAACATTCTTTATTAGGTAAATTAACAATATTATCAAAAATACTTATTGTCTAGCGGACAGAATATGCTGGAATACATGACTTTATAAATGTTCGAACTGCAGCCCTTGCTGTATTTGACAGTAACCCAAACGGTGTACAAATTCTTGTTGAACCTTGTGTATGGTTTCTTGCGTAATATTGTTTATTTCTGTTCGAATTTTCTCTTGTACATCTGCAATATTTGCTGGTTTCGTTTCATAAATAACATTCTTCAGATGGCCCCACAGAAAATAATCCAAAGGATTTAAATCTGGTGACCTCGCTGGCCATTCAGTGGGTCCACGTCTACCAATCCACCTGTTCGGAAAAATTTCATCTAGGTACCTTCTAACATCTACAGCATAATGTGGAGGTGCACCATCCTGTTGAAACCATAAACTTTCATCAAAACCCCTTCTAACATCTACAGCATAATGTTACGTCTGCTGGGAAACAAATTACGTAAAGTAGGTACGAGATACCCCCTTAATAACTCAAGGTACGTTGCCCCGCTTAAATTACCTTCGAAAAAGTAGGGTCCGATGATTCGATTTCGTACAATTCCAGCCCATACATTTACCTTTTGAGGGTATTGTGTATGATGCTCACGCATCCAGTGGGGGTTTTCTTTTGCCCAGTATCTACAATTCTGACGGTTAACCTCACCATTTAACATGAAAGTGGACTCATCAGAAAAAATAATGTTTTGTATCAAGAGAGGGTCTCGGTGACATTTATCCATCATTTCTTCGCAAAATTGGAGTCTTCTATCGGGATCATCTTCGTTTAATTCTTGCACAAGTTTGATTTTATAAGGATGCCATTTTTCAAGTTTCAATAGTTTGTGTACCGTTGTTTTGCTAACACCGATATAGCGACTAACTTTACGAACAGAAGTGTGCGCATCTTCTTCAAAACTCAGTAAAACATCTAATGTTGTATCAGCATTTGCAGGGGGACGACCTGATTTGCGTACATTTTCAACATTACCAATTTCTCGAAATTTCGTTTCAATCTTACTGACTGTTGAACGCGTTATAGGTCTTTCTGGATATTTATCATTAAACAAATTGCTCACTTCCATCTGAGTTCGCGATCTGTCTCCATACCCAATCATCATAAGTATTTCAATTCTTTGTTTTACACTTAACTCCATTTCTACTTCCAATTAAATCTAAGCAATCATTCGAATATTCACGAATACCAAAAATATTGTAGTACTAAACTGTCACTGAACATCAATAAATTATTAAACAAATAATGCATTTCCCTTTGTTTTACACTTAACTCCATTTCTATTTCCCAAAAAAGTAGACGACTATGTTTTTTATAAATAGATAAGAAATATTTTTTGTCATATTCTGTCTGCTAGACCACAAGTACCAAACATGTTTGGAAACAGCTCATTTTTATTACTCTAAACATGTAGCAAACTACGGGGTGTTACATTTAAACCAATTGCCGCTAGACAATAAGTATTTTTGATAATATTGTTAATTTACCTAATAAAGAATGTTACGCGTTACTTTATGAGCACACACAAAACTATTGTATTTTTGTCCACCCTGTACCAATTGGAATCAACATTTTTTGAATCAGCTCAGCTAGAGTAATACGAAAATTGAGACAAAATGAGGGTGTTCCATTTAAAAAAAAATGACGGTGACGTCATTACTCGAACGTAACTCACCCTGTATATTGGATTATTATTTTAAAATACGGCAAATTAACATCAAAAATCGACGTGTTTCAGGATTATTTCTTAAAATGACCTGTTTAGCTAAAAATGAATTTGTTCCATACTTTACGGACACAGTGTATGTTTTTATCGAGTGGGACGATAACCGCCCATTCAACTGCGACCTTTTTATATGTAATGTGGCTCGATTATACTAAAGAGTTCACCTTTCTATTCCATCCTTCTAATGAAGTCGTGATGTCGTTGGATGATACCATTTCCAGGTCTATAGGCTCCAATTACCCGTGGTCTGATGTTATTCATTCCAGTCCATTTAAGTAGATGCGCCTCGCTCATACGTCACGGCAGAAGCGGCATTCTTCATTGTCCTGTTATAATCCTCAGGTACCTTCCATTCGGTTCTTGGTTGTCGCCCTTTTGTGGAAGAGTTTGGAATGAATGCCTCCAAGTGAAATTGCCCTTCTGTTTCATTCTAGTACTTGCGTTTCTCCACTCTTTCCAGTCTGCAAGCTACTTTGGAGGGTTTAAAATAAATGCCTTCGAGTTGCATTCGAATACTCGCATTTCTCCACTGTTTTTAGTCTGGAAGCTACTCTTCTCTATGCTATACGATATTCAGAAAAAATAATTTAGTGTGCGTTCTCTGGCCAGGAGAGCCTCCTAATCATATCTCAAAGAGCATTTGTAGAGATGACCATAGCAGAGGTATTCTGTAGTCCCTGCCTAGGTGTTCATGCAGTTCTATATTATCGAAGATTCTCATCCAATTTGATGCCAAAGCTTCCAATACCACTTGGCTGTGCGACATGATTTCTCTATTGGGTCGTTCTTTCTGTCGAGATGGTAGACAGATCTCCTTCTGGTTAATAGTACAATAACTGTCTGGCTAAGGTTGACCAAAAGTTATTCTTGTTCAAACTTTCAAAAGTTCCAAGAACTACTTGGATTATTTCCAATACCACCAGACTTGTATCTAACTCTTTTCAACCAACGAAAAAAAAAAAGGAGGAGGTTCTTTAGTCGACGCGTTCTTTTTATGTATGACCACGCATAACTTTTTACACAGTAGTCTGATTTTGATGATTTTTCTTAATGGATAGGGTAAACCTCGAGTTGGTCCCATTTGGATTTGAAAAAAAATCTACTTCCATAAAAACTTTTTAACAAAAAATTAAACCGACAAAAAATCAACTGAAAAGCAAAAAATAAAATAAACCTTCTTAGCCTAAATGATAATTGAGCTCCTAAACTAATGTAACTAACTGATTTTGAGTCGGCGCCAAACAAACTTGCAATTGAATTAGGTGAAGCGTAAAATGATGGCAGCGAGATGCACGGCTGCGTTTTGATGACTTCTTTCATAGATAATGAACTTCGATAATTGTTTGTTAGGCGCCGACTCAAAATCAGTTACTTACATTAGTTTAGGAGCTCAATTATCATTTAGACTAAGAAGGTTTATTTTATTTTTTGCTTTTCAGTTGATTTTTTCGGGTTTATTTTTTGTTAAAAAGTTTTTATTTTTTACTTTTCAGTTCCGTATTTCGTCGGTTTAATTTTTTGTTGAAAAGTTTTTATTTTTCAATTTTTTGTGGCTAAAATCTACCAATTACTACCTACTTGTTTTTTGATTACTTCCAAAATACTTACTTACCCACCTTACTTCAACTATTACCAGTTAATTAATATGATTATCTACTTTTAGTACTTGTTGTAATATAAATTATTTTCTTTGTTCTGGTTAGTTTATTCCATTACTTTGTATATCATTCCATCCTCTCATGAAATACACTGATTTTGACGGATGTGGAATAAGAATAATGTCAGTAGCGATCTTTCATTGTCAACTACGTATGTGTGTTCCAATGTTCACTAGTGAAAAATCAATTATCCCCTATTTTTCTACCCGTAAGGGTGGCTAATTCCTTCCGAAATCCAAATATAAGGTATACCCTATCTATTAAAAAAAGAATCATCCAAATCGAAGAACCCAGTACAAAGTTATGCCTGATAGAATCGGTTAACGGACCAGAATTCAGAGGGTGAGTGATCAATATCCTTCATTTTGGCACCCTTAGGGGTGGATTTCATCTTTCAAATTCAAATGGGACCAAATTCAAAGTACACCCTATCCACTGAAAAAAGAATTATCGGAATCGGACGCCTCAGTAAAAAGTTATGCGTGATCATACATAAAAAAACATGATGGAAAAAAATATATATACGGGTCGAATAGAGAACCTCCTCCTTTTTGGTTTCGTCGGTTGAAAAGTAGGAAAATGGGGGATGATTGTTGGTTAATCCACTGAATTTTTACTTCTCAACCGATTCTACCATGCATAACTTTATACTGGGTTATCCGATTTAGTTGTTTTTTTTCTCAATTAGGTATGCTTGTGAGTTGGTTCCATTCTAATTCGAAAGAAAATTACACCCCAAAGGGTAGAATGGGAAATGATTTATTGATTTTATACCTGTGTAGCGATTTTGTTGGAACTTATCACACATATGTAGTTCTGATGACACTACAACATAATGGAGGCCCTGAATTGATCTGATGATGGAGACGGAAGACAGTCGAGAAATCTTCTCAACGGTTCAGAGCAGCTACCTCGTGTTTGGGATAATATGTACATATATTATTGCATGTCCTGAATAACTGACTCACTGATTGACTGGGATAAAATTTTGACAACATATTTTTTGATATTCCATCCCTAAAGGGGTGAAAAAGTGGGTGAAAAGGGGGGTGAAAGTGAAAGTAGAGTTTGTTTTGAAATTAGAGTCATGGAAATTAGTATTGGGGCTCTTCTTCACATATAAAGGTATAGTTATTCTAATCCCAATTGGAACGGCAATAAAAATAAGAGCACTACGAGGAGTGTTCATATGCACTGCCTGGCAAATGGGAAATTTATATACCACCAGTGTTTTTACTTTCAAAGCGTTCCTGGTACAATCATAAACAAGTTCTGGCGTGTGTGTCTAGTTGCCCAGATCATTAGTAAAGGCGCTATCAAATATATTTGAGTAATAAAAGCTGGGCTAGTTGGATTGGACATCTGAAGCCGCATGATTTGCCCAGTTCACAATATTCCTTAATCAGTGCCGTGTGTTGGTGATGTTAGGAATCATCCATTGAAAATAATTTTATCAATATGGCTTTCAGGAGACTTTTCGAAACAAATAATCGAATTCATTTGAGATAACATGTGTCTACTTTTACATGGGGTGATCAATTGCTATGATTGTAAGAATAAGTAACTGAAAAAATACCACTGAAAACTGATATACCGACGCCTATGTCAAGGCGGCGTCTGCAAAGAGAATTCCTTTACGAAACTTTTTATGTCGGTCCAATTTGGATTAGAAATACTATAAATGTGTTTCAGGGTTTTTGGAAATTCAACCGTAAAGGGGTAAAATGGGGGTTGAAGGTATGTATAGTTAGTTTTCAAGTTGGGATCATAAAAATTGGTATTTGGGGGTCTTTGTTACAAATAAAAAATACGTATTTCGGAGTTTTTGGAAATTCAACCCCTAAAGTGGTGAAATGGAGGTTTAATTAGGATTGGAAGTTTGTATAGGAATTCCGTTAGTTTTCAAGTTGGAGGCATAAAAATTGATATTTGAAGTCTTTGTTACAAATAGAAGAAATAGGTTTTCCAGTGTTTTTTTAAATGTAATCTCTAAAGGGGTGCAATGGAGGATGAAAATTTGTATGGGGTTCCGTTAGTTTTCAAGTTGGGGTCATAAACATTGGTATTTGAGGTATTTGTAGGGGATAAAGAAATACATGTTTCAGTGTTTTAATGAATGCAACCCTCAGGGGTATGGAAGGAGGGGATGTGGAAGTTTGTGTGAGGGTTCCGTTAGTTTTGAAGTTCATAAAAATTGGTATTTGAGGTCTTTGTTACAAATAAAGGAATGCATGTTTCAGTATCTTCAAAAATTCCGTTCCTAAAGTGGTGAGTGAATTTGTAATATTCATCACAAAAGTACGAAGTTCAACGCGGACGAAGTCGCTGGTACCAGCTAGTTATATATAACAGTTAATAGTTGAAGTAAGGTTAGTAAGTACGTATTTTTAAAGTTATCCAAATTAAGTAGGTAGTAATTAATAGATTTTAGCCACAAAAAAATAAAAAATAAAAACGTTTTAACAAAAAATCAAACCGACGAAAAAAGAAACTAAAAAGCAAAAAATAATATAAACCTTTTCAGTCTTAATAACTAAGCTCCTGAACTAATGTAAGTAACTAATTTTGAGTCGGCGCGAAACAAACAATCAACGAATAGTTTGATTAACAAGTTAAAAACCGGGTTAATTGTTGTTACTGGTCCTAAAAATATGTGCGATAGCTCATTCGAATCGGAATGATGTTCAGAAAAATGTATATCAAGCATTTATTGCCACATGAAAAATTGTAATTGTTATTAACAAAATAAGATGAAAAAAAAAGATATTCAGTTTTTCGTTAATAACTCTAAAACTAATAATATTTAAGAACTTTTAAAAAAGATTCTCAGAGAGGAGGAAATTTCCAATAAAAAAGTTTTTATTCCCGGAATTCTATCTCCATTATTTATAATTTTTATTCAACGCCGAAGATAGGTCTCCGCGCGGCCGTTACGGTGTGAGCGCAACACCGCTGGAGACAGTATATCACACAAAATATATTTTTTATAGTATTATATATTAATTTAAAAATTTAAAAAAATCATGGTGTCATCAGTACACTTGAAAGAATAAAACCCCGTTGGAAAAAAAATTATGTCGATTTTTCCAAAAGTTATTCGATTGTTAATTAACTAATTTTCATCCAATCTCTGTTTTTTACAAAAGTCGACATAAAAGATTAAGTAATTGACCTATAAATTTTTTAATTCTTGGAGCCCTTCTTAAACAGTGCTTCTCAAAAGTCCGCTCCCCCCTCTTATTTTTGGAACGATTATACATAAACAAGTGAAATTTGGAAACTGAATATTAAATGTTGTGATGATAGATGACGAAATCGTCAAAGATGACGTCACAAGGCCATTGTGACCAATAATTTTAAATGGAACCCCACGGCAAGCGACACCTCTTTTAAAAGGTATCGAAAAAACCTATTCAATGATACTAATTTTGTTTGTGTTTATGGCAGTTTTGGCAACTTGCTTTTAAAAAACGCAAAGCTCTGATGGATTAAATCAGTTAATACTAAAATTCCAAATTCAAGCTCCGCCTCTGGATAGTTGTCAAATAAGCTGACGTTAGTCTCCCTAATTCGACGTTTTTGTAATTGTCCAAGTTTTTGTACATTTAATAATTTGTGTATTGTTTATCGAACGTTCAACTGTTTTAGCAGCTTTTGGTACTTTTAATATTTTTGTACATTTTAATAATTTGTTAAACTGTTATGAGCCGAACGTGTAAGTGCTTTAAGAAGCGGAATGGTACGTGCTTTAGGTGATAAAGTAGCAGCGATCCTAATTCTTGGTGAAACTGGAAAAAATATTCATGCAGCAGAACGCATTTTCAATGAGAGGTATCCCGATCGACCCATTTTGAGGACTTATTTAAGGGAGCTTCTTCGTAAGTTTGAAACAACGGGTAGTATTAATGATGCGAAATGATCTGACAGACCACAAATTTCTGATGAGAAAAAAAATTATATACTGGCAGAAGTAATAGTTAATCCTACTTCTTCAACAACTCACGTTGCATCTACCTGTGAAGTCAGTCGAAGTACAGTACACAGGGTGTTGAAAAAAAACAAATTTCATCCATACAAATTAAAAATGGTTCATCAACTCTCAGATGACGACCCAGACCGAAGACTAGAATTTTGTGAAAATATGGAAACTAAAATTAACCAACAGTCAGACTATGTCAAAACAATTTGTTTTAGTGACGAAAGTACTTTCTATCCAAATGGAAATGTAAATACACAGAATGTGAGGTATTGGAGTGACGCAAATCCTCACCTGTTTCGTGAAACACATACCCAATTTCCCCAGAAGGTGAATGTTTGGGCAGGTATCCTGAGAAACCACATCGTTGGGCCTCTTTTTTTGAATACTAATTTAACTGGTGAGGTTTATCTGGAGCTGTTGCAAAACGCAATAGAACCGTTAATCCTTGAAATTTTGGAAGATAATCCAGATGAATTCGGCAATTTGGAAATAACATTCCAACAGGATGGTGCTCCTCCACACTATCACGGTGCAGTAAGACGGTATTTGGATGAGGAGTATCGTGGTAGATGGATTGGACGACGAGTTTCAACGGAATGGCCAGCTCGATCATCGGACCTCACACCTTTGGATTTTTTCTGTGGGGGTACCTTGAATCGAAGGCTTACGCCACTGAACCTGACAATATTGACGTTTTAAAACAACGTATTGTTGCAGAATGTGAGGCTGTTTCCGAAGACACATTTGCAAAAGTACGAGAAGAGTTTCAAAATAGGATATTTCACTGTCAGGAAGTAAATGGAGGTCACTTCGAGCAATTTCTTCAAGTAGATACTGATTCTTAAATCTGTAATGAATATCATACTGAATGGAATTTAAATTTTAATATTTACTAATGAGCCATTAAAACTGCCATAAACACAAACAAAATTAGTATCATTGAATAGGTTTTTCCGATACCTTTTATAGAAGGTGTCGCTTGCCGTAGGATTCCATTTAAAATTATTGGTCACAATGGCCTTGTGACGTCATCTTTGACGATTTCGTCATCTATCATCACTAGTAGGGAAGTTAACAACCTTTAATATTCAGTTTTCAAATTTCACTTGTTTATATATAATCGTTCCAAAAATAAGAGGGGGGAGAGGACTTTTGAAAAGCACTGTATACATACTAAACAAGATCACGTGATGAAAGTTCATTATTTCAGTTTTATATTTTGTTTGTCATAATTTGTTTAAATGAAAAACATGAAATATTATTATTATTATTATATGTTAAAAAAAAACTTTGTTGATAAATGTTATTATACAGCCGTTTTTGCATCTAACAATGGCATTAATTAACGTAGGAAAAAAAAATTCACGTCATTTGTTAAGATTGTTTATAAACAATATAATATATATAATATTCAAAAAAAAAATTCTTACCATTTTATTGTCAAGACAAAATAATGATTTAAAAAATACCTTAAATACATTTTTTAATTGTTTATAATCGTTGTTTTTATATTTCGTTTGTTTAAATAATTGATTAAGAAATATTTGTCCCTTTGAAAATCATAATGGGCATTTCTCTATAGGTTAACAAAAAAAAATAGTTCATAAAAATTCGAATTTTTATAAACAAATGCATGCAACAGCTGATTAGCAATAGTTACAAACTTAGATTTTCATCCATTTCAAAGATTGATTAATCCTTTACAAAAATGTCCTGAATGTCCATTATCGTATCTATTATAATTTGTTACTTGAAAAATTAAGAGGCCACTCTGATTTCGGTATCGTGAAATATTTAAAAATGCTATAAAAAATTTAGGACAATTTTCTTCAGTTCTTTGTCATATATGGCTGTTTGTAATTTTTTTTCTTCCAGGAAAAAAATGAACTTGGGGTCACAAATTGTTTATAACAAATTGTTAACTAATGTTAAAAAATATTTTTTTGTTAACCTATAGAGAAATGCCAATTATTATTTTTAAAGAGAATTTTTTTTATATTATACTTGTCTATGTGTTTATAAACAAACATTTTCTTAACAAATGACATAAAAAAATGTTCCTTCCTTTATTAATGCCATTGTTAGATGCAAAAACAGCTGTATAATAACATTTGTCACTTATAATTGCACGAGAGGTTTGTATTTTATCGGGTAAATTTGGGTTGTTTAATGAGGAACTGTTGCTTAGCAATTAGACGAGAAAAACTGTCGACTGTCAATTGGTGAAGGAAACAGTTTAGAATTTGAACAGCACAAATTTACTCGATATCAATACAAAAATCGAGTGTAATTCGGCAGGACAATTGAATGAATAAGAAATTTAGAAACCATATCAATGCAAACTTTATTTATTTTGGCAACCAACACCGCGATAATTGATAAACAAATGAATAAGTGAAAAAACCATTAGTGCATTTGTCGCTGTAAAAGTTGCAGCTAACTTTAGCCGCTGTCAAACTGACATCTGCAGTGTGGCATATGCGATTTTTTATACATGAGTTGAATTGTCAACAAAAATTATTCTAACACTTTTTTTTAATATTTAATTTTTTGTTCATTTAAAAAAATTATTACAAACAAAATATCAAACTTTAATGAACTTTTATCACGTGATCTTGTTGAGTATGTATATAAGAAGGGCACCAAAAAGCAAAAAATGTATAGGTCCATTATTCAAACTTTTATGTCGACTTTTGTAGAAACAGAGATTGGATAAAAATTACTTAATTAACAATCGTATAACTTTTTGAAAAATCGACATATTTTTTTTCCAACAGGGCTTTATTCTTTCAAGTGTTCTGATGACACCATCACCATGACTTTTTCAAATTTTTTAATTTATATTTAATACTATAATAAAATTATTTTGTGTGATATACTGTCTTTAGCGGAGACCTATTTTCGGCGTTGAATAAAAATTATAAATAATGGAGATATAATTCCGAGAGTCATGACCTTTTTATTGGAAATTTCCTCGTTTTTGAGGATATTTTTGAAAAAATTCTTAAATATCAATAGTTTTTGAGTAATTGAGGAAAAACTGAATATCTTTTTTTTCCATCTTATTTTGTTAATAACAATTGCAATTTTTTATGTGCTAATAAATGCTCGAGATACATTTTTCTAGACGTCATTCCGATTCGAATGAGCTATCGCACATATTTTTAGGACCGGGAACAAGAATTAACCCGTTTTTTAACTTGTTATCAGACTATAGGTAATAATACTGTGGGGATAAGCTGTACATGGATAATTATTTTATTTAAAGTTGTTGATAAACAACGGAAAGACTTATGGATGTATGTATGCATTAACATACATTTTTTTCATTTTTTTCTTGAAAAATCCGATAGAAGTATTTTTCAGATCATCTGGAACCTTTTTTTTTCAAATATGTATGGTGGCTTCTCCTCGAGGATGACTTTGTGATACAACACAGATTAATGCAGAAAAATGCGTTTTTGGACATTTAGCCAACCCAGTTCTCGCAAAGGGGTTGAAATATTGTTTCGTTCTCTCAAACCATAGATCAAACGGACACATGGATTTCATACAGTGCGGTCCAAAGTTATGGAATGAATTCACTTTTAGCGTTATTAGGTATTTGTTTAAAAAAACCTGAAACAGGTCGATTTCCATTGTCAATTTGACAATTCACAGTATAAAAATATAACCCCCTTCTTGCACCCCCTCTGAATTATGAGCACCCCCTCAATAATTTCAAATGAGAAGGGGGTTCGTGTGGCACCTTGTTCGAAAGGGATTTTTATTCTCTGTTCAGCAATATTGAGTTTTTTTAATTTGGTGCAATCATAACAGAAAATTTATTTTAAAAAAGTAAAATTTTGATACTTTATTTTAAAATTGAATGTTTAAAATGACCAACATTCACTTCTTGACAATAAGCAAGTCGATCTTGGAATTCTCGTACAACATTTTGTAGGATCTCAGGGATTATGTTGATAATTCCTTCCGTTATCCTAACTTTTGAATCTCCAATAATGTCTGGTCTATTGAAATATACTTTTGATTTTAAATAACTCCATGAGAAATAATCAGGTATTTTCTTATCTGTTTTGCTAAACGTCAGGAAAAAGTCGTTCAAAAAATTACTCACAAAACCCACATAATGCAATGTTAATCTAGTACACTACTGTTATTTTGATATTTATAAGTTGCTGACACACGTCAGTGTATTGAAACATATTTGTGTGTGTATTTGATTCAACTATGGCTCATTCATCCGCAACTCAAAGAATAGACATTTTAATTATGATTGGATGCGGTAATAAAACAAGAACTCAAAAGGAAGTTTGTCAAATGTTCAATAATAAATACCCGGGTCAACACGTCTCACACTCTAGAGTTAGCAAAATAGAAACAAAATTTCGTGAAAAACTATTCAAAAACCAGGTCGAAATGTTAAATTGGATGAGGAAAAAAGTAAGATGTACTGTTTAGCGATTGAGAAAATCCTCATATGACAAGTAATGATGTAAGTAAATCATCGATATTGAGAGCTTTACATAAAGAAAAATACCATCCTTGAATGAGGATGATCCTTATAGAAGGCAACAATTCTGTGAACTGATGATAGGCAGAATGGAAGTAGATTTGCAGTTCAGAAACAAAATTGTTTTCTCTGATGAAGCTACTTTTCATTTAAATGGAACGGTTAATAGACAAAACTGTAGATATTGGAGCAGAGAAAATCCTCATTGGAGGCTCGCACACAATATCTTGAAAAAGTGAACGCTTGGGCTGGTATCATTAACAACAAAATTATTGGCTCTTATTTTTCTGAAGGTAAGGTTTATCTGGATTTTCTGATTAACTTTTCACTGCCTACATTAAAAAGACTTTTTCCTCATGTTAATGATCCGAATGCAATAGATAGATGAGTGAGCATGCCATACCAACAAGAGACTCCATTTCTACATTTGGCCTGAGAGGATTGAAGAATGTAGGAAATACCTGTTTTATGAATAACATGATCCAGTGTCTCTCGAACACCAAGGTTTTGTTGGAATTTTTCAAGAATGGTTTTTGTATGGAGGATTTAAATACTACTACATCAAGAATGAAAGGGAATTTAATGAAATCATTTATATCTTTGATGGAAAATATCTGGAGTCCTGATTCTTCTCGAAAAATGGTGGATACTTCACATTTCGTCCGTCTATTCAGAAATTTTGCTCCTTCCTTCAATCATAACGTCCCAGCAGATTCGGAAGAATTTCTAAGATACCTTCTGGTAGGTTTACATGAAGATTTAAAGAAGGCGAGTGCAGAGATTCATCCATCACCAAACGATTTTGTCATCACGAATGATAATCAGAAAGCTTCCATTTCTTGGACAAGATATCTGTCTACTCATTATTCCAAAATTGTGGATACATTTGCCGGTCAGCTGAAGTCTATATTGAGATGTACTTTTTGTGATTACTGTTCCGTTACTTTTGAACCTTTCTGGGTACTTTCAATCCCTATTCCAGACTGGCCAAACGAAGTCGTGAATTTAACACAATGTATTGAACTGTTGACAGAAAAGGAGACTTTGACTAACGATGCGAGCCCATACTGTTCAACTTGTGGAATGAAAACGGAATTCAAAAAGATTATTCGTATACAAACATTTCCAAAAATTTTAGTTATACATTTAAAACGTGTTTCTTCGACTGATGGCAGTAAATTGGACAATGTGATCAATTTTCCCACACAAAATTTGAATTTGGACCAATATTCTGCTCAGGATGGAATGAATACTCTTTATAATATCTACGCCATATCTAATCATAGCGGCAGTATTTCCAATGGACACTATACTGCATATTGCAAACACCCTTATTCTAATTGTTGGCACCTCTTCGATGACTGCCGTGTATTGTCCAAGGTTGATTCTCTCAGATCCCAGGGAGCATGTGTCCTTTTCTATGAGAAAGTTGATGATCTGATTTCTGATGGTGTTGTGGGTTTTTCCGGGTTTTCCTCCAACTGAAACAGCAAATGCGCCCAGGCTTCAATCAAGATTTTCATCTTGATATTATTTCATATTTAAAACTTTGCTTCTGTATTTTTTAATTCTGAATAAAGTTGTTGTTCTATAGATAGATCAATTTGGTACCAACAAGACGGAGCTCCACCGCATCACAAACGTATTGTTAGAGATTATTTGAACGAAATTTTTCCCAATAGGTGGATTGGAAGACGTGGAACGATTGAATGGCCGCCTAGAAATCGAAAGTATATTTCAATAGACCAGAGAATATTGCAGATTTGAAAGTTAGGATAACGGAAGAAATTAACAACATAACCTGAGGTCCCACAAAATGTTGTACGAGAATTCCAAGATCGACTTGCTTATTGTCAAGAAGTGAATGGTGGTCATTTTGAACATTTAATTCAATTGTAAAATAAATTGAAAAATACTTCCTAACATTATGTGACATTAGTTTTTCCCAGTTATGATTGCAGCAAATTTGGAAAACTTAATATTGCTGAACAGAGAATGAAAATCCCTTCCGAACAAGGTGCCACACGACCCCCCTTCTCATTTAAATTTTTTAAAGGGGTGCGTATAATTCAGAGGTGGTGCAAGGAGAGGGTAATATTTGCATACTGTGAATTGACAATAGAAATCGACATGTGTCAGGTTTTTTAAACAAATACATAATGACGCTAAAAATGAATTTATTCCATACCTATACACCGCACTGTATATAGGATTTTCTCCTCCTCTTCAGAAAATTACGATGGCATAGAAGGGCCAACAACAAAATAATTTTCAATAACATTTGGAATTGCCACTTTCAACTGACAATTGTCACTTTGAACTGACGATTGTAACTTTGAACTGACAATTCCAAATGTTTCTGAAGAATATTTTGTTGTTCGCCCTTCCACTCCTTCGTAGAAAATAGAAACTTGATTTCTATCAACAAATACCACCAAACACTCTATTCGTTATTTTTGATATTGTCGATAATGAATGAAATAAGAGAGGTGATGTCTCTTAAAATAGTATCACGTTGACTACCTTTAAAGTAATTATAATGAAATAACTATACAGAATATTTTCAGAAGATTCCGTTTTATAAAGAATACTTATTGAAAATTATTATCACTCCACGCTGAATCTACTATAAGCCATTTTTTATCATGATGGTTTCGAACAGGTGATCAAACCCACCCGTGTTCCAGATATTACAGCCATCATGCTCATATTATTGATCTGTTCCTCTCCAATAACCCAGATCATTACTGCATAGTTATATATTAGTCTAGTCAACAAGTGCTTTTTGGACCAACTTTTTTCAGCAGTCTCCGAAAATTATGATCAAGGTGTCATTCGATTCGGAATGACATCAGGAGGATTTTTGAAAAAAATGAAGTTTCGCTTGCAAAAATTGTGAAAGTTATTAACAATTAACTAAAAAAAAAGGGGGCTTTAGTTTTTTGCGAATATCTCAAAAAATAATGAAGATTTTTCAAATCTGAAAAAAGATTCAAAAAGAGGAGGAAATGTCCTAAAAAAAGTTTTAATTTCCGGAATTGTAGAATCAATATTTATAATTTTCCCAGAGGGATGAAAATACGGCCGAAAACGGGTGCTCTGGCTTGGGCAAGCCGCGCCCACTTTGGACACTTTAACAATAAAAATTATTTAAGCATAATAAATATGAAAATAAAAAATTGAAAAAATCAAGACACCAACTGAACAGATGCATGAACAATAATCCGCTTGAAAAAAAAATTTATCACGATTTTTCAATTAATTATTCAATAGTTAATTAATAATTTTTTTCTGCTTGAACATGAACATTGCAAGTGTGATAATTGTTAAACTATGAATTTAAGATTCTTTTCCTCTCTTGGAGCAATTCTTGGAAGGCTTCAGAATAGAACCCCGTTGGAAAAATTGAAAAAATTTCATTTTTCAGTTTTTTATTAATAATTTTCGTTGTTGCAAAATTAAATACTTAAATTAATCATTGAAAAAAAATGTTTTTTTTCAAATATTAACAATCCGTTTTTATGTTATCAGAAACTGCATAGAAATAATTAAAAAAAAAATGTATCCATTGTTTAGAAAATTGTTATAAACAAATGCGTTGTTTATAAGATAATTGACTTTTTTTTTATGGAATTTTAATCTTTGATACAAATAATGATTTAAAAAAAAATTGTTTCATAAAAAAAATGTTTTATTGCTTAAAAACGCATTTGTTAATTAACAATTATTTTCTCCAACTTCTAATTAATATTAAGGAACCTTTTTCTTTAAAAATAATTTTTTTTCTTTTGATATAAAAAAAAATTATTTAATTTTTCATTGTTTATGCAATAAACAATTTGTTATAAACAAATAAAGTTTTACTTTATTTTTTTTTTCTATTCTACTTTCTGTCACAAAAACAGATATGATTTTTTTTTTATTATTATTTTTTAATTTTTAAATATAAGTTCTCTGTAACTTCGTCATTCTTACCTGGTTTTTCATCCTTAAAATTATTATAATTTATAAACTAATCGAGATACGATGAGAATATTCGGGACTTATTCATTCTCCATTAGATAAAGAACAAATTTAGCTGAAAAGTTTAGTTGTTACTTATTTATTTATTAAATTCATAGCAATTGTTGATGAAAAATACTTAGGGAGAATTTTCTTTTGCTTTAATGCTTGAAAATCTTCAACTATTGAAAATATGACTACCTCATTCAAGTATCTTATCAATTGTTGTTCATTATTCAACAATTCTACCTTTTAGATTTTGATATTACTTAATTATACTAGGAAAATTCACGAATATCTAGATTTTTATTTTCAGGTTCCGTTTCTTTAATGTTTGTAAAAGTTTATGAATGACAATCTTATTTTTTTTCTTTGAAATATTATTGGGACAATAGAGTCTCTGCTAAATTTAAGTTATTTATCAATGAACAGAATATTTTATGCACGTTCATATCCATTATCATTAAAATCTCATTTTCTTATAATAGACCCTCATGTCTACGAGTAATTATCGACCGTCACCTAATAATAATTACAATTACTTTCTAACATGCCTTGGTAACAACGATCTCAATCCGGAAAATTGGGGCTGGATAGAGACAGAAACAATGTTTTTGCCAGTTCGAACAACCGATATTTTTATCCCTCTGGGAAAATTATAAATATTGATCCTACAATTCCGAAAATCGAGACTTTTTTCAGGAAATTTCCTTCTCTTTTTGAATCTTTTTTCAGATTTGAAAAATCTTCATTAGTTTTTGAGATATTTACAAAGCCCCCTTTTTTTTCAGTTAATTGTTAATAACTTTTACAATTTTCGCAAGCGGAACTTCATTTTTTTCAAAAATCATCAAGATGTCATTCCGAATCGAATGACACCTCGATCATAATTTTCGGAGACTGCTGAAAAAAGTTGGTCCAAAAAGCACTTGTTGACTAGACTATATGCGCCGATTGGAAACTTCAACCACAAACTGATTCGCATATTCTGCCGACTTGCTTCCCTGGCTCCAGAGAAACCACTGCCGCGAGCCGTTTGGCAGCATAACTCGACCAATTGGGATTGTCTCGGAAGAATAATTTTCTCAGAATTTCCTTGGCATCGAGTTTGTTTTAATACGGGTGACACCTCTCGGCCCTCTTAATCAATCACAGATATCATATCGCTAGGATTTGAAACTTACATACCTAATAATATCAAGTTATAAGTCTACGAATAATGTCGGTTAGACAAGGGATGTTTGAGAGCTTTATATGAAGAGTATGTCACCGATGATTCGTACTTGAGGACAATAACATATCGAAGCCAACACTAAAAGCTCATTTGCTAATCATGTAATCAATTCGGAGCACAATTTTCAAATCGACGAGGATATAAAAATATTACACGCTTGCGAAAAAGGCAATAAACTCAATCTATTAGAAATTTTTGAAATCAACTCCTCCATGAATAATAGTAATGTTACTTCGTTGAACGAACAGATCAACTTCGATTGTATTAGTTTCTTCAACTCCCTGGTTTTTCAAAAAATAAACAAATGCTGTATTTTCTAAATGCCAAACGTGTTTTATCTACTCCGCAATTTCCACCTGTTGAATTCTAATATCACTTTTGGTTCCTTCCCAATAGTTTTATCCCTGTCAGCTAGATGTCACGTTCAATTTTTAAAAATGTTTTAAAATGATATATTTTGTTTTGTATCTTCTCTTTTAAATTTCACGTTTAGATGTCAGTTTTTTTTTTGATGGATGGCATGTAATGTCTTTGTGATTGTTCTTTTTTTTTTTTATCTGATATTTGTTTTTATTTCTATTGTGACCCCTCACACCAAACATGATTATCCTTCAACGTTTTTGAAAATGTTTTAATGTTCAAATCTCATGTGAGTAAATTATTATTTTTTATATTGAATCCATACATTGATGTAACCCTTTTTTCAGAATTTTGTTCTCGTTTTTGGCTGATGATGGACGTTCATAGGTCCGAAACATGTACCATCCCTATTTAAGAGGGTAATAAACTTTGTGAGGTATGATTAAGAGTTTTCTTGGAATATTCCATTCCACTCCACTTTGAGATAAGATGGACTTTTTTCACAAATAATAAAGTAAATGGAGTAATGAGGCATTAAATTCATGAAAAAAATACAGTATGTCAGAATAAGATCCAAACTAGCCAAAATGTTCGGCGAAAATTATTATCTAGATCCACAACTAATTTTCTGCCAACAAACCATTTCAGGTATCATTTGGATAACAATAAAGCTACAGTATCCAGTTTTCACCAATAGTTCTCAAGAGATGTGCTACCAAACTGACATCAGTCCTGTGTCAACCATGTTTTTTTTTTTTTATTTATTTAACGTCGGCCTATTTCTGCTACCATGTTATCGTACAATTAAGATGTCTCAAAACCATGGTGTACTCACTTATACCTGTAAAATATTGGGACACACTGGGGGACACCAGCCTACTTAATAAAAGGAGTTATCTAGAGTTTCAGATGGCGCCGACGTCGTTTCTTGTCATAATTCAGTAAACTGCAATTACAGACCACACAGGGTGTTTTTGTGATTTGTGTATCTGTAATTGTGCTTTTGTCGCCTTTAAGGTTATGTCAACTCGTTGTGAAATATTTTGAGGTTGATCGATCGATGTAACATATTTTAGAACAAACTACTCCATGTACTTATGTCAGTGTTATATAGAATTTTCGAGAGGTGTTCCGAAATAATTCTGATTTGTATGGTTAATTTATTTTGTATGGTTGATTTTCTATTGATACGGCTCCACCGAGTTGGTACTTATGTATTTCTGTCCCTGTGTGTGGAACCTTTGCTATGGTCATCGCCAATTCTGATATGGCACATGAAGAAGAAGACTGGAATTGAATCATTCATCTTACTTGAGAACTCGAGGCTGATTTAACGGGCTGAAACGAGTATACTAGAATTCCAATATCAAATCACTGTATGTTGTAAGCTCAAAATAATATATATAAACATTTTTGCATTTTTCGCGTGTTTTTTTGAATTGTCGACCAAACGGTTTAAGTCCTGGTTTATAACACCCTGTCTGATATTTCGTTGAGTTTTAATGAGTAATACATTTGCGTATCATCCGCATACATGGGGCATTTTAGTTTATTTAAGACAATGGATAATTGTGTTGTATAAATTGTATAAAGTATGGGCCCGTGGATAGAACCTTTTGGTACGCCTGAAGATGAGGTCTTACATTCTGATTTAACATTATCTATTCTTACTAGTTGGGATCTATTCAAGAGGTAGGATTCAAAGAATTCAACAGGGTTATGTGACAAAACCATTGTAGTGAAGTATAGAGAGGAGAAGTTGGTGATTTATGGTATCGAACATTATCTTATCTATTCTTACTAGTTGGGATCTATTCAAGAGGTAGGATTCAAAGAATTGAACAGGGTTATGTGACAAACCATTGTAGTGAAGTATAGAGAGGAGAAGTTGGTGATTTATGGTATCGAAAGCCTTCCTGTAATCGATTAAAATTAGAGCAGTGACCTCGTTATTATCTGAAGCTCTTACATTATCATCGAGTATGTTTAATAGGGCAGTTGCACTACTGTAATTCGATCTAAAACCAGTTTGCATCGTCGGTAAAATGTTATTATTATAGAGGCGATCTCGGAGCTGATGAGCGATAGCTTTCTCCAGGATTTTATAAAGAAAAGGGAGTAGGCTAATAGAACGTAAATCTTTTAGAGCCTTGGGTTCTTTAACTTTTGGTATCGGAATCATAATCGATTCCACACTTTGGGAAAAACTTGTTTTTCCAAACAGAAATCAATAATGTGTAGTATATATAACAGGTAACAATAAGGGACAACATATATTTATTAAGAAACTGTCTAAGTCATCAATTCCTTTAGACTTACTTTTGATTTAGGACATGTAGTACAGTAGCTGAATTATTGTAATCGATGTAAATACTAAAGATGCTGTTACGGAATCATTTATATTACTTCTATAGAATTCGTTAAGATCAAAGTCGATTATGTCACCGAATTGGGTAGAAGTCGTTTATTACAGTAGCATTGCATAAGTGGTCGGGAAGGTTCGGTGATTTGGTTTTTCGTGTATATCCAATTTTTCAAATCTGAACCACAAATCTTTCGATTTATTTTACAAGCTTTAATTTAGTTTCACCTGTCCCGATGTTTGTCATCAAATCTTGCAAGTTGAATTTGACCCCTTTCTAGTTGTTCGATTAACGTTAAATTTGGCAGGTGTTCATTGTTTCCGTGACAATGCATTATGCATTTGTTAGAGAAAGAAAAAACAGAATGACGGCTCCAAGATGGCGGACGATATTTGTGTTTATGGTCCGATTCGATTCAAAATTGGTATTTTCAGGGTCGAAGATTATGAATTTTCTGACAAAATTCATAGAATCAAAATGGCGGCTCCAAGATGTCCGACGATTTCTGTGATTATGGTCCGATTCTATTCAAAATTGGTATGTGGGGGTTTTCGGGATCGGAAATTATGATTTTTCTGTCAAAATTCACAAATTCAAGATGGCGAACGAGTTTTGTAATTATGGTCCGATTCGATTCAAAATTGGTATGTGGGTGTTAGGGGTACTTACTAATAAAAAGCACAAAATAAAATAATTAATGAAAAAAACCTTTTTAAAAACAAGCTTTTATTCAAATACCTTAAAAAGTAGAAGATAATTGCTTTGGATGTGTGACGTAGGTTATTCCGTGAGTTATAGATTTAAAAGCTTGTCGCATCTGTATTCGAAATGAAAACTTTGCGCGACAAGCTTTTGAATCTAGAACTCACGAGATAACCTACGTCACACATCAAAAGCAAATATTTTGTACTTTTTAGGGTATTTGAATAAAAGCTTGTTTTTAAAAAAGTTTTTTTATTAATTACTGGCATTCAAAGTTATGTGTTCCATATAAGCATTTCTTTCACGTTCAGTAGCCGACTTCGTGTAGTTTCTAAGTGTTTTGTAGTAATCCCAGTCCTCGACTTTTCCCGTCCGTTTGAACTCATTCCGAGCCTTATTCCTTAATTTCATCATGAGTTTGACATTATCGGTGATCCAAGGAGTATAGGGTTTATTGAAGCTTCTTGTGATGTAAGGGGCATGTTCATCGAATAAACTGAGTATGTGGAGATTGAAGTAATTTATTTTATAATCTATATCGTCCATTATATACATAGGAACCCAAGGAACCGAGTTCAGATCTTTTGAGAAGTGTTCAATATAAATGTTTTTAAAGTTGCGAGAAGTTTTCCGGGTTTGGTCAGCATATTTCATAAGCCCAATATCACAGTAGACCAAAAAGTGGTCTGTTAGATGATGTAAGTCTGTCGTTCCCCAATCATCTTGTTTTAAATTTTCGTGAACAATGACATAGTCCAGCAAAGATGAAGAAGACTTTGTAACCCTAGTTGGAAATTATATTATTTGTTTCAGTTCATAAGTTCCTAGAATATCGTTGAGTTGAATATAGTTCCTATCTAAAATATCAAAACCATTGATGTTGAAATCGCCCATACATATGATATTATACAGTGACCGGCAGAAAGTAAGCACCATATGGGAAATTATTTTATTAATAAATTTTGACAAATATCGATACGTGCAATCGCTTCTGTATCGAAAGAAACCCCAAAAGACGATATACAGTGCCGTTCGTCTTTTCGTGTTCGGCGGGAAATTTAAAAATGTCTCAAAACACACTTATTTGAAAAAATATCGAAAAATGTTATTCGAAAAAGTTGTTCAGAATATTTCATACCTATGTACATGTTTTAAGAGAAACTGAGATGAAAAAATAAAAATAAATTTTTGCCATAAAAAAAAGTATGGAAAAATACATTTCAGACAAAGAAACTCATTAGTAAAGCCAACGGTAATATTTTGAATAATATTTTGTAAAGATTAGTAAGCTATTTCTATTTTAATCGGAGAAAATTTGAAATCTGTGAATTTGCCATGCTTCATCAGAGGTCACTGAAATATCTCCAGGAACAAAAAATAAATTGATTTTTGGAAATTGTTGGAATCATACATACCTATAATATTATCATTGTTGATGCGTGCAACGACAGATTTCCTCATGATCGAAGAGGCCATGAAACAATTGACTAATGATGCTAATATGTAATTAGGAGTTCTCAAACGATTTAGTAGTGTTATTATTTATCCAGGTATTTTAATCGTCTTTCATGTATAGTTTTTTTCATTGTAAAAGTTATTTGACGTTGTGTTGTACGTTAACAATAATTAGAAAAACCCCAAGAAAAGCTAATTTTGCAAGAAAAAATTGAGCTCGTCCTAAATGTGGTGAGCGTTTTCATAGTTCCAGAGAAGCAGTAGATGTATTCAATGCTAGATATTCAAATAATAATATCTATGAATCTACTGCGTGTTGCGTATTTTATACAAATTTTAAGCTATAGGAAGTGTAGAAAATCGTTACAAAATTCCTCATAGTAAGCCCGTTACTAATGAAGAAGGTACCTTTAATGTTTTGTTATCGGTCACAGAAAATCGTAGAGGCAGGAACAAACTGGTACATCTGAAAAATACATAAGAAAATTTTTGAAAAATAATAAATTTTGTGCAAACCAAAATTCACCTACACCTTACTCGAGAGATTTCGATGCTCGCTAAGATTTTTCATTTTGGTTCCAAGGCATGATTGAAGAATGCCGAAATTTTCCTACAAAAATTTCATTCACTGATGAGGCGACTCTCACATCAAACGGTACTTT
Organism: Gonioctena quinquepunctata; assembly: GCA_018342105.1. Lineage (NCBI taxonomy): Eukaryota > Metazoa > Arthropoda > Insecta > Coleoptera > Chrysomelidae > Gonioctena > Gonioctena quinquepunctata. Next base: position 48,168 of record JAFIRS010001266.1, on the reverse strand, counting down.
CAGTTCCCAGAACTGTAGATGGTGGGCTAATGAGAATCCAAATTGAACGATTAAGGCAAAAAGTCAATTTTCATTCAAAAGTAATGTTTGGTGCGGCATATAAGATACGCAGATCGTTGAGCCTTACTTTTTTAGGGGCAACCTTGATTCACGAAATAATTTAGAGTTTATTAAATAACGAGTTTTTTTAGAAAGAAGAAATGATATTTTTTTCTAACAAGACATACCATACATAGAAGTCAGATCGTGGCTTAACGAGCACTTTTCTCATAAATGGATAGGACGATATTCAGAAAACCCGTGGCCTGCAAGATCCCCAGATTTGAAGCCCTTTGATTTTTTTATGGCAAAATATTTATTAATGATTTTAACTCAGATTTTTTCAAAACACGTACATAACTATATAATGTCGTTCTGAACAACTTTTTCGAATAACATTTTTTGATATTTTTTCAAATAAGTGTGTTTTAAGACATAATTTTTAAATTTTTTAAATTTCCCGCCAAACATGAAAAGTCGAACGGCACTGTACAACGTCTTTTGGAGTTATTTGTCAAAATTTATTAATAAAAGAATTTCCCATATGATGCCTACTTTCTGCCGGTGACTGTATGATTGAGGAGCAACTAAAGTGAGGCTTTCCTCGAATTCGCTTAAGGATTCTGGAATATTCGAGGTCTGTAGATGACACCAACAATATAAGTAGTTGGCCCATGTTCAATATTCACCCATAGCTGTTTCACATGATTAGACATTTCACTTATCAAGATATTGAAACGATATGATTTTCTGAAAGAGACTCCCACGCCCCCTTCTCTGGTATCCCTCGCTAAGTGGATGAATTTGTATCGAGGTATTTGGAACACAGTTACATCACTATTAGGTTTTAACCACGTTTTTTCAATTACTACCGAAAATGACAATGAAATACTTGAGTTCTTTTTTCAGGTTTCCGCCCTCCAAATAATAGTAGGCTCAATTCTACTGGGTGCCATAGTGTTAATAGTAGGTTTAGTCCAACTCGTGCCAAACGCCGCTGATGCTGACCACAGATACATCTTCATCGGTGCCGGAGCCATACTGCTCATAGTTGGCTTCGTTATGACGGCCGTCAGATGTTTCTGCATGCACTGTGCGAGAAACGCGAGGATCGTAATGGCAGAGCCACCTCCTCCCTTGGACACCCTGAATAGTATAGATGTTCTTGTACAAAGGAGAGATACGCAGGTGAGTGATCAACACTGTAATCATCAATTATAGAGTAAGTTCCCAGACCCGGAAAACCTACGTCATTTCAGAAAAGCTGAAATTTTGAATGAATAGTGTGATATGTAGTTAAGAACGTATGCATACTTGTTAGCTCGAAAGCGGAGCCTTTTCACAGGTAGCAAGTACAAAAGGTACATAAAAACATTACTCACCTACGTTGAAGTATGGTCATATTTTGACACTTAAGGCGCCAGATTTAACAGATTCAAGCTCTGGATCTCGAAACTGAGCGTGGGTTCAAACCCCTCCCACCATGGTTAATTTCGAAGTTTTTCCCTTCGAAATTGAGAGATGATTTGTTTTGGGCATATATTTATAAACTACCAATATGGATAACACTCCATAAGACGCCATGTTAACAAAGTAAAGTCACGAAAATCAGTCTGTCGTTTTTTATTCGGGCGCTTGAAAACTTTCAAACATAAATATTCAAGGTTAGATTATCTATTTGACATTTTGACCAAAATACCGAAGGCCACGTGAAAAAAAATATCACGTTTTTGTGGTTATGTTACCATAATGAGAATTTTCAACAAATGAAATAAGCTTGTCATACTCCCAACATTTTTCCACGTGAAATAATGACTACTAGAACGAAATTGACGAACAAAATTGCGTCTTCGATAAAATACGTGTTTATTTCTTGGCGCATGCGCATTCACATTCAGCGCCCGATTTTGAAAATTGATGTTTAATTGTTTTGGCTTGACATAGGCTATCCTTATTATCAATATTTGGAGTTAATAAATATATTGTTTTGGGACGAATATTCCAATTAAAAAAAGCAAAGCATATTATTTCTTAATTTCGAAGGGAAAAAAGACCTTCAGGTGGTAGGAGTATTCAAACCAACGCTTTCTTTCGAAATCCAGAGCTAAAATCTCTTAGAGCCTTAGACCGCTCGGCTGTCTCAGTATATTGAGTGTCAGAATATATTACCATACTTTAACGTAGCTGTAGCTGAGTAAGGTTTCATGTACCTTTTGTACCTTCTACCTGTTAAAGGGCCCCGCTATCAGGCTGGCAAGTACGCTTACGTTCTCAACTACATATCACACTATTCATACTGAATTTTTCAGCTTTGCTACAAATGACGTAGGTTTGCCAGCTCTGAGATCTTGGACTATTATATTTTCACCTCAGTTAGCGTTTTGAAGCTCAGAATAGTTGGTCTGAAGCAAGTTGAGTACCTTACTTGCTGGCCAATAATAGGCATATGTTTTCATCTTCTATCGGTTGTACTCCATAAACTACCAACATTAGCAGATAGAGTATCTCCAGAAAGCCCGACAAGTAGTAAACCTGCCACTCACAACGTCGATGCGGGAATCCATTCAAAATTGAACTCGAAGAAAGTGAAGTTTTCCAAATAATAGATGTAGTACCTGTTTGGAATGTTAGTCCTAAAAAATAGCGAGAGAAAAAAGTTATCGCAGAATTTTGCTAGATAAGTTGACAGGAGAAACATTTCAATTATCTCAAAGGAGGTCAGGGGATGCGTGCGGAACATCTGTAGCCAGGCAGGTACCACCTTGCTATGAAAACAACAAGGTTAATAATAAATAGTTTATTACGAAGGAAGAAGACCATTCTCAAAGTGGAGTTGTGATTTTTTTGGGGAAAAAACACTCAAAGTCGTCTCCATTATAGCAGATTCAGTATAACAGTAAGACATGTTTCAAGTGTACAAAGAACTCATCTTCAGTTACAAATTAACTATAGGAGAAAAAATATAGTCAAGAAGAGGGGTTTCCTCCATCTTGTAACCCCTCTTTTTGACTATATTTTTTCGCTTATAGTCAATTTGTAACTGAAGATGAGTGCTTTGTACACTTGAAACATGTCTTACTGTTTTTTATGAATCCCGCTGGGATAATATATTTGTGGAGACGACTTTCAGTGTTTTTTCCCAAAAAAATAGTTTATTGAATACATGACAAAATGTTTATTATGCTGAGGGGTACAATATTACCAAAAAGATTTTTTTACAAAGAACTTACATTCAATAAACTGCGAAGCTCACTAAGGCAACTAGCCTGTGCGTGAGATATAATGATTTATTTATTTTTCATATAATACGATTTATTGTTTATTCTTTCATTATTAGTACGTAGAAACCTATCCGGTCTGAATATTCAACTACTTAAAATCACACACTATACAGTCCGTATTTTTTATGTCGTACCACTATTAGCATCTCGAAAACGGTCAAAGTCAAATTAGACGAAAGTTGCATATTTTAGTGGACAATGAAACGATGTTTCCAAATCGAAAATATCACGAACCAGTTTCAAAATATACGGGGAAAACCGAAATGGCCGGTTTTATTTCCTTTGCGCTGGCGCCTCTATTTTTAGCAATATGGAAACGTGTTCGAAAAACTTCCATCTCTGTTTTGAATTTTCTTCGATAAACTGTGCTTTGATTTTCAATGCGACGTTTCGTTTTTCGGGGGCCACCCTCAACTCAAATTTTTTGAGTTCCCTCCTAGCAACTGCGAGTACTGCCATGGCTACCTTGCGGTGCTGGAGGTTCATCTGGGCGGCCCCTATCATTTGTTCAGCACCCTGGTCTCGGAGAACGCTCGGAATCATATCTTCTTCAGTGCCCTGAATGAAACCGAGAAGGCCAAGAGTTGTCCTCATTCCCTTTCGGTATTTTGTTCCCATGAGTGGGTGAGGAAGAAGGACTTGGTCCAGCCCTGTGGTGTCCCCTGTTTAGGGCTAAGGCTTATTACTCCAAGATTTCTTCCTGTTTTTCGGAGGCTCCGTTGCGGCACCGTTTATTTTGAGACCCGGGTGTCATACATCCGTCGCCACGGTGCTCACAGCTTGGATTTAGGTCTGTTTGCCAGAGCCTCGTTAAAACTGAAGGTGAGGTTGGACTTTAAGGAAGGTTTATGCAGGGTGATTCAAAAGTACTTTGACAAACTTCAGGAGGTGATTCCTCAAAATATTCTGATATGAATTGGCCAAATAAATATATGTCCGGAAACGCTTCGTTTCCAAGATACAAGGTGATAAAGTTTTATTTTTATTTTCGTTTTTTTTTAAATAACTTTCGAAATACTGACTTTATTTGCACGAAAATTGGTTTTGAGGAATTATTTGAGGTGTCGAATTCGATGTTATGCTTGCTCCTGCTCATAGGGGGCGCTACCTACACGTCTTTCTCTTTTTTGAAGATTCATAACTTTTTTAAGCGTACTTCTAGCACATTTTTCAGTAAAAAAATCAATTCCTTTATCATATCAACGTAAAAAAGCTACACTTGTCGCTATAAGCAATCGTTTTCTAGATATTTGGACTTGAAAATTTCAAGTCGATCATTTAATAATCGATGCGTGTTGAAGTTATTACCATTTCTTGACATGTTTTTTGGGTAACCTTCCACAGTCTGAAAATGAAAATATAATCAGGAAAATCTATACAAGTGTAGAAAGGGCAAACTAATTAGTTCACTCCGATAAGTTTGCGTTCACCAAATTATATTTCCTATAGAAAAATGATTCAATTAGTCGATAACTTACCGTTTTCTGAATTTGCCTATTAATTTTTTTTTTTTATTCAAAAGATACTTCTCTATATAGTTTTTGATTGACGTTTCGGTGAACGCAATAACTTATCGGGGTGAACTAATTAGTTTGCCCTTTCTACACTTGTATAGATTTTCCTGATTATATTTTCATTTTCAGACTGTGGAAGGTTACCCAAAAAACATGTCAAGAAACGTTGTTCCTCCTCAAAAAACCACATTCATTCAATTATTACCATTATTTTGCATTTTTCACAAGAATGCTTAAGAAATGAATTTGATGTTTGAGTAAGTAGTTTTGGTTTTTTGTAGGGGGCGCCACCTATCCTATTCATTTTTACTCGTTTGAAATAGTTATTTTGGTATCAAGGGTACAAAATCTGTATTTGTTTCAATAAAATTTGCAAGAAATATAAACATGTTATTTCAAGAAACTTTGAATATGTAGAATAAAATAAAATAAAGGAAACCAAATTGTATTCAAATAAATTGTTCAAAGTGTCCACCTTCAGCGAAGATACAGGCATTCAGTCTTCTAGTCATTGAATCTCGTACCCGCTCAAAAATTATTGGTGTGTTTCTTATTGTTTCACAGGCGTCTACTATTCGGTTTCTTATAGTCTAAGAGCTAGCAACGTTTTCGAGAGAGAATTTCAGGTAGGCCAGTTTTTAGATATGCTATCTCTCTCACTCTCCCGGACGTCATACGGGCTACCTGGCTGGCGGTAGTGTTTGCGTTCATCAGTGCGCATCGTACCTGTACAGGTAAAATATCAATTTTTCAAATAATTTTAAGAAGGTTCCTTTTTGTTTTATTATTCTAATTGAACTTTTTGACACATGAATCTATTATTGCCAGATATTTTTATTGTTGTTTAAACTGTGCCAGAAACTAATTTTCAATGAAAAAAAATTTTTTTCAAAATATTTTAGTATGGCTGAAATTTTTATATGATAAAAAGCCAAAATTAATTTGCCAAACAATAATTCAATTGCTAAACCTTCAGCCAGACCGATCTAAAAGTGAAAAGTGATTGGGCTTGTTGGAAGAGTGTCACGCGCTAGTTGCGCAAGCGAGATAGACGACAACAGCTGTCTGTAGTCAAGATGGTGTCAGTTTAGTCACATTGGTGTCAGTTAAGTCACATTGGTGTATTCGTTGCTGTTATTTTCAATGTTTTTAACAGAATTGTGTTACAATGAAAAATAATAACTTTTGTAGAAAATACATTAAAAAAGTGTAAAGAAGTTTTACAAATACGTGTAAATTTTAAACTTCAAATTCGTTCACATAATTTTGTAGCTGAACTTAAAAATATGTATTTTAAAGAAGCCCTTGTTCATTTTTTATAGACCATTAGGCTGGTGATGAAATGGCTCCTTTCATTGGAAATAAAATAATTTATGTGAACTTCAACAAGTGCTATTCATACCGGGTTGAAAGTAATAAAGTTATTAAAACTGTTGAAGATTCATTATCTTGTGAAGAAGCCGATTCTCGAATAATATATTACATTTGCCAAATAAATGTCGATGCCGAAGTTGTGATACGCTGCTCAGACACAGATATTTCAATAATACTTCTTGGTAACATGGATCATTTGAATGCATCACTTGAACTCTGGATAAATTTGGATGTGGGGAATAATGAGCGATTTATAAGCGTAAATCAAGTATACGAAATTCTAGGGAATTCTTTATCGATAGCTCTACCGTGCTTTCACGCACTCACGGGATGCGACTACACACCAGCTTTTTTCCGGAAAGGTAAACTCCGACCTTTCAAACTGTAAGAGCAATCAGAACAGTATCAATCAGCCTGTCAAAATATTATAACAGATGATGAAGATTTGCTGCATGAGACATTTAAGATCTTAGAAAAATTAATTTGTCATATTTACGGAGCTCGTGATTCTTGGAACGTCAATGACGTTCGGTTCTCAAACACTTACCGGTCCAAAAAATCAAACGATAATTTTGAAAAAAAAACCGTAATTTTGACCCATCAAGCCTACCACCATGTAAAGCTGAATTGTATCAGCATTTATTACGAGTTCGTTACGTCACAAAGTTTTGGAGAAATGCTCATTTAAAACACCCAACATCTCTATCACCTCAAGCTTCCGGCTGGACCATAAACGACGATAAATATGATTTTAACTGGTTTGTTGAAGAGCAATTACCATCATTAGTTGGCGACATTATTATTAAAGGTAAAAATTAGAAATGAAATACTAATAAATTTATTTGCCGAAAGATTATAAAATTTTTCATTCTATTACAGATAATAACTTATTACGAAACGATAACACTTCGAAAGACGATGATGACAATGAAAATGACAGCAGTGATGAAGATAATGATGATTATCAAGATGCCTCCGTTTTTTGTGATACAATTAAGGATTAAAAAATCTAACCTTAATTTTCAAGTAACCATCCAAATTTTGGATTATTTTCATACTTGAGGTTGATCGTTATCTTAATTTTGTACAACAATAAATTATTATTTTGATACCACAAATTAATTCAATGGTTTTTAGTCCTTTCTCTGAAATTTATTTGACAACTATTTACCACTACCATATCACTTTTCACTTTCAGATCGGTCTGGCTGAAGGTTAAACAATTGAATTATTGTTTTGGCTTTTTAGATACTTAAATTACATCATATAAAAATTTCAGCCATACTAAAATATTTTGAAAAAAAAAATTTTTTCGTTTAAAATTAGCGTCTGGCACAGTTCAAACAACAATCAAAATATCTGGCAATAAAAGATTCATGTGTCAAAAAGTTCAATTAAAATAATAAAACAAAAAGGAACCTTCTTAAAATTATTTGAAAAATTGATATTTTACCTGTACAGGTACGATGCGCACTGATGAACGCAACCACTACCGCCAGGCAGGTAGCCCGTATGACGTCCGGGAGAGTGAGAGAGATAGCATATCTAAAAACTGGCCTACCTGAAATTCTTGTTTTCCCGACGTTGCTAGCTCTCGTACTATTAGATCTTCCTCGTTCGCTACTGGAGTTTTATATCAAAAATGAAAATCTAGCGGGTTTATACCTGGGAACCTTGGTGCCCATGCCTGGTTAAGTTAATCTACACCCCTACCGATCCATCGATTTGGATAGACAGTGTTAAGTAATTCCCTGGCAACAACGCTAAAATGAGCCGGAGCCCCATCATGCATAAACCACATGCGGATACGAATTTCTAATGGTACATTCTGTAGTAGTCCCTGCAATTCATTTTCTAAAAAGTCTCTGTAAGTTGCGCCATTCAGTCGGAACGGAAGAAAGAAAGGACCTATCAATTATTGCCGCCCATACATTTACAGAAAATTGATACCGATAATGTCTTTCACTGAGTGCGTGCGGATTTTACAGAGCCCAAACATGGTTGTTATGAAAGTTTGTGATAGCATTTCGGGAGAAGTTTTCCTCGTCCGTGAAGTGTACATATCGTCCTCAGACCCCAGGTATAATATATGATACATCAGGTTTATATTTTATTCCCGGCCTCCAGCTCCATTTAGCCGCACGTACTCGATGGTATCATATAGAATACCCTGCTAAATATGCGCCTCATTTTTTGATGCGATGTTGGTTGCGTACGGCGGCAAGAAAAGTCAGTCGATTGTTTATGTTTACAAGTGCACGTGCTAAGATGATGCCTCTACCGCGAAATAAAAGTAAGTAATTGTTTTTTTGATGTTTTATTAATATATATTTGTTGAACGTGTACTACAGAACATATGGAAAATATGAGTTCTGTTTTAAATATTACAAATATTTCGCAATGGGGGATTCGGTTAACGTATCATGGGTGATACCTTGGGTCTCACTGACTACAAAATTTAATTTCAATGTAAAAATCAGATTTTGGGGATTTTCACGAGGAAACAAATATAGTTTACTTTTTATTTGAAATATTTTTTTTTTAGGGTCTTTGACCGAGTTGGAGCTCGAAGAGATTGCTCTCAACTCAGACCTCGATCAGTCGGACCTCGATGATCTTTCTTCGGACAATGATGAGGATGAGGTTGATCTAGGTTTGGAAAATGTGGTTCCGGATCCAGATGATATAGAGATCGCAGACAACATGAGCGATTCATCGGATGAGGAGCCTCTTGCCCACTACCTACCAGGTTACCAGAAAAAATGGCCACGTACTCGTCAGTTTGAACCAAGTCAATTCAATGTTCAAGGAGAAAACATAGACACTGAGTTAGAACAACCAATTGCCTACCTAAATAAATATATTTCTGATAAGTTTTTCGAAGACGTTGCCCTTTTCACAAACATGCGCGAAGTTGCTAATGAAGGTCGTTCCCTTGAAACATCCGAATATGAGATGCAAATATTTTTTGGAGCTTCCAAGTTGATTGGAATTTATGGTCTACCGAGGATTAGGATGTATTGGGCGCGAAACACAAGAGTACCTATTATTTCAGACAACATATCCAGAAATCGGTATTTCCAACTCCGATCGCGCCTAAAACTTGTGGAAGATTTCCAAAGAAGAAAGGAACTTGGACAAGTTTTGGAAAATAAGGCCAATGGTAGACACGGTGCAAAAAGGATGCCGCAATAATGAAAGGACTCGATATGTATCAATAGATGAACAGATAGATACCATTTCATGGGCAAGTTAAAATGCGTCAATTTGTTAGAGGCAAACCCAATCCCGAAAGATTGAAGAATTTCGTCATGACAACGCCAAAAGGGGTCCCATTAGACTTTTATCTTTACGAAGGAAAGGGATCGTCTGTGGACTCGTGCTTGGTGAAAATGCCCGAAAAACTTGATGTAGGTGGTAGAATGGTACTGAAACTCACAGAGACTCTGCCAATAGGAGTTTCAGTCTACCCCGACCGATACTTTACCTCAATTTCGCTGATCGACTTACTCTCCTCGAGACAAATAACTCTAGCTGGTACAATTATGGCTTCTAGGATTCCGAAAAACGCAGCATTTTTAAACAATAACCAATTGAAAAAATCAGGTCGTGGTTCACATGATGGGTTAGTTAGAGAAGATGGAAAGATTATTCTAACGAAATGGTTCGATTCTAGGCCAGTGCATTTTGGTTCCTCTTCCTCTGGCATTGAACCTTTAGGTAGTTGTATTAGATGGTCTAAGACTGAAAATAAGTACATTACAATCAAACAACCAGCAATTGTAGCCGATTACAATGCTAAAATGGGAGGTGTTGATTTACTAGACATGGTGATTGGAAAATATGCAATGCGTGGACGTACCAAAAAATGGACAATACGTGCAATCTACCACTTTTTCGATTTCGCAGTAGCTGCATGTTGGCTCGAATATCGTCAAAATGCCAGTACAGAAGGCTTGAGGAGGAAAGACACTTTGGACTATCTTGATTTCAAATTATCCGTTGCTCAATATTTTATTTTAACTGAAAAACCTTCTGAACAAAGTGAAGGAAATTCGGAACAAAGTGAATGTGAAGAAGAAGAGACACCACCTCTGAAACAAAGGAATGTACCACCTGTTCCGGATAGAAGAGTCAGGACCGTTGGTAACATCCACCTACCAGTATTTACGAAGAAAGAACAAAAAACAAGATCAAAATGTCGATTTCCAAAATGTGGTAAATTAACGTTTGCCAAATGTTACGCATGCAATATTTATCTTTGTTGTACCGTTGACAGAAATTGTTTCGCGCTTTTTCATCAATAAAATGTTTTTATAGATCTGTTGTTTTTGTATGCCTCTAGACCCAACGTATCATATAAGATACCTTATTTTTTACAGAAAAAAAAGAAATAATTTTTTTTTCAACTATATGGTGTTATTTGGACCCAGTCTTCAATAAAAAAGTAGGTTTGCTGAATAAATATATTTACCTGTTGGAGCTGAAGGCAGTACTCCATTAGGAAAATCGCTCCTGGTAAATACGTCTTTCTTCGCGCGCATTGCCATCCGCAAGACCATAAACAAAATGCATATCGGCTAAATAAGCATTATTGTTTAAATAATCCATTTTTTCAAACTTAGTGTTTTAAAACTAACAGAAACTTCAACAAAACAACGAAACTTTTAACTGTCACATAATATGTAATTACCGAAACAACTTACTTTAACGTCAAATTCATTTCTAAGCATTCTTGTGAAAAATGCAAAATAATGGTAATAACTTCAACACGCATCGATTATCAAATAATCGACTTGAAATTTTTAAGTCCAAATATCTAGAAAACGTTTGCTTATAGCGAATTGTAACAAGGGTTTTTTACGTAGATTTAAAATTGTTTTTTTTTACTGAGAAATGTGCTAGATGTACGCTCAAAAAAGTTATGAATCTTCAAAAAAGAGAAAGACGTGTAGGCCCTATGAGTAAGAGCAATCATAACATCAAGTTCGAATTCGACACCTCAAAAAACTTCTCAATACCAATTTTTGTTCAATTAAGGTCAGTATTTCGAAAGTTATTTAAAAAAAACGAAAATAAAAATAAAACTTTAACACCCTGTATCTTGGAAACGAAGCGTTTGCGGACATATATTTATTTCGACAATTCATATTAGAATATTGTGAGGAATCAACCCCTGAAGTTTGTCAAAGAACTTTTGAATCACCCTGTAAATCGACAGGTGTTTTACCAGAGACCCTCTGGTAAAACACGTGCCATTCTCCAATTTTTATACTCATCGGTTTTGATTGGCAGGATAATTATTGCTGTAATTGATTATGCTCCAGATACTATCTAGGCCATTGTCCAATTTCAGACTTACTTATTGTTAGTTCTTCGCTCAGTTTGGTCGACTGACGTGGAAGTTGCCAGAGACAGACATTGTCAAAGTGACAGTGTCTGAAGATAGTAGAATAAAGTTATATGGAGATAAAATTACGCATTACTCATTGTAACAGGGCGTATTCAATATTGCCGGAAAATCATCTAATAATTTATTAATATATTCCATGACACCGTACAATACGATCTCTGAGGAAAACATTCTAAGTATAATTGTACTCTGTAGTTATAGAGAATGCATTCATAGTTTCAGAACCCCTGAAAAAATATATAGATAATGGTCACATGAATGTTTAAACCACTCACATAATAATACTCAATAACTAGCTTTCTTTTTTGCATGTTTATTACATTTCTTCTAAGCCTTGCCTTTTTTCTCATAACTTTCCTCTTTCTTTTCTAGGCGGAAGGATATCTTCTCTTAACCTATCAAGAAGACTCAGTTAACAGGCCACAATATATCGACTTAAGTTGAACTTTTTTTTATAACTTAATTGACGCACAAATTATTCTGTGATTGATACATAAAGGACCATATCTTGACAAGCATGTTAATTAAATTTTGAAAAACTGGGTGACCAGATGATCCAGCATGTGCACGATGAAAATGTTTTGTTTCTCCCGATAGAAATTAGATCCACTCTTGACACCAAGAGTTAATGCAAAAAAACTTTTATCTAAAATCATAACCAAACGACATATCATTCTTGGATATTATCCTGTTATCATGTGCAGAAAGTAATATACAACTTTCTAGAACAACTAAATCTGAATAATTTAGTGGTAGAATGAAGGTGCCGAAGCTTAAATCAATCCAAGCGCAAATATTGATAGTTCAATTTTCTTAGAGACTTCTCACGTTCATCATACTCTTCCAAATCAAATTTACATTCAGTATTATTAGGTATTCACCTTCATTAATTCATGAAACATGTATTATATTGTATTTTATTATGCTTTAATTTAATAAAAGTTTGAATATATCAGCTTCATGATTTCTTCCTATTTTTTTCGGTTTTGTATTCCAATTTCATTAGTCATATTATCAATTTTTGTGTTTGCATAAAATGAACGACATTTTTTCCATATTATTCACCAGTTTGCCCGATAAGTAACTGTCATTGTTGATAGGAAAATTGAGCTGATCTTATGGAATTCCTATTAGTTTTCTTAACAACCAAAGTACACAAGCCGGTAAGTGCAATAATTGTTATAGTTTAACCATTTTCAATTGCAGAAGCTGTTTCTATAGGGAGCAAATCAAAAACACTCCGCTAACACGAGCGTGTATGCGAAGAAGCGGAACTAAAAATAATGTGTACTACTCGTAAATATTCTCCGTCGGCGAACGGTAGATCAAAAGAACCGATAGTCAACGTTGGTTTTAGTGACAGCTGTTTGAGTGACCGCAAGCCAATTAAAATGCTTGTAGGTGTGTCTATACGTTCAGACTAATAAAACACCAGTTCCAGGAGGTCTGAGTGAATGAAAGCCAGTAGCGTCTCTGGTCTGGGATCGAAATAGGTTTTGAAATATTCTATAGTTGTGATGTGTTTTGTTGGAAAATATGACTTTTTTTCGACAATGTGAAAATGAAATTATGATGATCCGATTGCTTATTAATACATACTTCCTCGTTTATGGCATAATTTTTTATTTTAACGTGGTTTTAAAATATTTAAATATCTAAATAAAATCAGATATCTCCGCCTCTGCTGCTCGAAAGATTGCGCCCCAAGACTGTTTGTTTTTTATTCTTCTGCAATTGATAATGGATAAATGTCATAACTAGATTGATTTATTTGAGAATATTCATTTATTTATTTATTTATTTATTTATTTATTTATTTATTTATTTATTTATTTATTTATTTATTTATTCATTTAATACATCCAGCAGGCTCATGCCCATTTACAGGTGTATATGATTATTACACTATTAATAATTTGTAGTAATTGCTAAATATTATGCAAACAAGTAGATAGGAATAAAGTGACCCTAACATTACATAGCTAATTCTGTAAAATACTAATAATTTGATTTTTAAACTCAGATAAGGAGAGAAAGAAGATATCGATACATTGTAATCTGTTATAACTACGGCACATGGTTGTGAGGGGACAATGAAAATGATGTTGAGTGTTGATTACAGCTATATGAAACGTTATATTAGATCTCGATACAAATCTAGGTACGTTAAAATCAATCAGTGATAGTAAGGAGGACGAATCAATATGATTATGTATAATTTTATATATAAAAGTCAGGTCGATCATCTCACGCTGTTTTTTAAGTGAAACTAAATTGAATTCAAGCAATAATAGGTTATAGTCGAAGTGCCTCTGAGGATAAGTGCCATGTTTTTTATAGAAGGCAAATTTGAGAAACTTCCTTTGTACATTTTCAATAGCATCAATATATTTTGAATGGCAAGGATTCCACACCACACTGCAATAATTCAATTTACTCTTTACTAACGACACATAGACACAGCGCAAGGCATCAAATGAACTGAATTCCCTGCAAGAACGTATCAAGAATCCTAATGATTTCATGGCCTTGTTTATGATATTCTCTATATGGTTGGAAAAACTCAATTTCTGATCGAAAAGTATTCCCAAATCTTTGAATTGGGTAACTCGCGATAAATATGAGGTATTCAAGTGGTAGTTGAATAAAATTGGGGTTGGTTTTCGTGTGAAGGTCATACTTTTACATTTATTAGTGTTTAAGGCAAGTTTATTTTCAGTACACCAATCGTTAAGTGATACAAGATCTCGTTGTAGCAATTCACAATCTTCAATCGATTCAATTTCTCGGAAGATTTTCATGTCGTCTGCAAACAACAGTTTATTACATTGTATCTGGTCGCAAATGTCATTAATAAAGAGCAAAAATAGTAAGGGTCCCAAGTTAGAGCCCTGTGGCACTCCAGAAGTTGCTGTGAAAGTAAATGACTTGACTCCATCATATTCAACGAATAATTTTCTACTCGATAAAAAAGACTGTAAAAGCAACTGTATTTTGTACGATATTCCAAAGCAAGATAATTTTTTCAGCAGTTGTTTATGTGATACACGATCAAATGCTTTGTTGAAATCAGTGTATACTATATCGACTTGATTTCTACGGTCAAGAGCATTGGACACATACTGAGTGAGAGTACAAAGATTTGTTGCTGTACTACGGGATTTAACGAATCCATGTTGAAACTCAGAAAGAGACGCTCGTACGTGATTGTATATTGAGTCGAACAGGATTATTTCTAATAACTTAGAGAATACAGAGATTAATGTGATGGGTCTATAATTTTCAATTTCAGCAACCTTACCAGACTTGAATACCGGACAAACACGTGACACCTTCCAGACTGCTGGAAAATTACTTGATTCCAAGATCAAGTTGAATATGATGGTTAATGGTCGAGACAACAGTCCAATGAATTCTTTGACAATTTTTGCTGGAATGCCATCAGGCCCACATGTTAACTTGTTCTTGAGTTTTTTTGCTGCACTGATTATTTGTTCCTCAGTTATTTCATTTATACAGAGAAATTGACTGGGATTCAAGAGTTCTTCGTGAATTTGATTTTCAAGTAAGTCAATATCATCGCGATCATCATCAAACACATTACTGAAATTTGTTGCAAATGCATTGACAATATCTTGGGGTGATGTAATATTCTCATTTTTAAAGTTCATCCTCCCCGGAATACGTGATTTTTTTTTTTTGGAGTTTATATAGTTCCAGAAGTTACGAGGGTGTTTCTTCAAGTCGTTTTCTGATTTTTTTATGAAAGCACTATATGCCAATGAAATGCCACGCTTAATTTTTCGTCTGAGTTGTTTGATACGTTCTAGATAAAATAGTAACTTGCGCTGTTTATACATTTTCAAATAATGATTTTTAGTTCTTATATTCCTAATGATTTCAATGTTATACCAACTTGGATATTTGTATGACTTAAATTTTTTTAACGGGACAGATTCATCAATTGCGTTGTTCAGAACACTGATGAAAGACTCACATGCACTATCCGCATCAATGGAAGAACCCAATACTTGTACCCAATCAATTTCACTAAGGTGGTGTGAGAATTTATCTACATTAACACGAAGGAAGTTATAACGTTTAACATCAGTGATGAAATTCTGTTTGTTACATGTCTGGTTTGATAATTCAATTGAAAGAGCAGGATGATGTTGGTCAATTGGCACTAATGGGTCACATCTTATCACTTCACATGCAGATTCTGATGGTGAAATCACTAAATCGAGTAGTCTGTTGTTACAATTCTTTATTCTGTTTCCTTGCACTGAATCACAGTATTCCAGAAAATTGTTGAACCTAGAGACAATATTTGACTGGGTGCTATTGTCATAGAACTCTTGGAGGACAGGAATATTAAAATCGCCCAAGATGGTAGTCTTATCGATGTTTTCAAAGTTTTCCAAGAACTCGAAGAGATCTTCATATTCCACACTTGTTGAGTTGGGGGGTATATATAGTAGCATCAAGTAGAAGAATTGGTGATTATCATCTGAAATTTTCACACACAGGAAGTCAATTTTTTCATCGGGACAGGTTAACTCTACTAGTTCTGAGTGGTAACAATTATTATCTACTGCGAGAATTATTCCACCGCCCCGACTTCCAGTCGAACGATCTTTCCGATAGGTAAGGTAATTATCAGGAAAAAGTTGAGTACTAAATACTCCATCTTGTAACCAACTTTCAGTGACCGCAATAATATTATGTTGATTGGCAAGGACATTTTGGAAGAATATGTGAGTTTTGGTATTTAGCCCTCTGCAATTTTGGTAGAATATTGAAATATTTTGTTTTGGTCTGCTGGATGTACTTAAGCGTTTTTTTTAATAATAGATGGGAATCCATTCTTGTACTTTATAACATATTCACCCCCTCCAGTCTCGTTGATCTGCTTCAATTCCCTTCGTAGGTTAAAGTAATGGTCACGCTGTATTGCTGTTTGGTCAGGTCTGATATATATTTTGCTGAAACCTTCCGTTGATTGCAGCTTTTTGCCATTCATGACGAGAACGGGAACACTCGATTTGTTGGGTAGTGTAAGTTTAACTGGGCGAGATTTATGAGTAGAGAAACGACCTAGTCTGGCAACTTGAGAACTCTTTACATCAAAATCTGGTATAATAACAGATACTACATTTCGCACAAAGTTTTCCAAGTTGCTCACATCTTCCGGAATACCAAAAAATAGTACATTGTTTTCCCTCTGTCTCATGTCATTTATCTCCTTCATGATATCAATGGTATTTTGGGAATTCCCAGGGAATTCCGTTACTTTTTTCCCTAAGGTGTCGATCTTATCTGTGAGTGTTTTTACATCCTTTTTATGATCATCCTTAATCACCTGAACATCAGTTTTCAATTTAACCATTTCTGCTTCGATCATACCGAACTTTTTTGTCAAGATTTTTTCGATCCCATCCGATACACTATCCACTAGACTTTTTATAAAAGACTCCTGTTGACAAAGTTGTTTTATTGCAACGTCGGCGGCAGCTCTCACTTCATTCAATAGATCTCGGGTGATCACTGGCATGATGATAGTTGAATTAGATAATTTTGAATATGAACGGGGTGTTCATAAAATCAGATGTGGATTCATCTGCGTCTCAAAGATAAACTTTAGTCACTATCGTGCATCGTTCAAGATAACTTCTTGTGGGGTATTCATGTTGGAAAGGGGAACATTCTGATTGAATGTTTTCTTTTTCATCATAACAAATTTTTTTTTGAATTTCGAAATGTCTCATTATATTATTCAACTAATGTTGTTATTCTCTAACACGTTTTTGGAATTATCATCCTTTTTCTGAAATTTCTTGAATTATTAGGATGTAAATTCAAATTGACGTTAGTAGTGACAGAGATATCGCACACACACTACAAAACACGAAACCATCGAAAAGAAACATTTCACGATTAATTCCTGCTACTGGAGGCTCTCCGAGGAATTGAGGATATCACAATCTTACCCGCAGATGAAAGCAATGCAAAGGTACTCATGAATATCAAAGACTATAAAACCAAGATGATGGTTATATGGTATTCACAAGATTCATTAATCATGGACATCACTGAGACAAATTGTTAATTCAGTAAGATCTCCAAAGTGCTTCATTTGCATGCAGAGGAAGTTGAATAGTACGTGCGAAATGCAAATCACTTGATAGAGATTTTCACTTGTCTATTCAATCAGTGGAGATCTTCGTGAGCTCTAACTTACATCTTTACTCATCTGGGAAAAAGTTCTACGAATAATTAGAAATAAGTATAAGCCCAAAGAGCTTATAATCACATTGTATCATTTATGATAAGCAACGATACAAGCAAATGGAATGAGCACTGATCGGAACACCATTATCACCGGTCATAGCAAATCTATTAATGGAGCCAGTAGAAGCAGCATCAACCTTCATCCTAAACCTTTGGCTGAGATATATTGATGATGTGAGCCTTTTCACGACAGGTTACGCGCAAGCGCAACCGCCATGTTAAAAAAGCGGTAATATGAAAATTTCGGACACTTTCAGTAAATATGGCTGGTCAACGCGGGTATTACCAGCACTAAAACGCCCGTATGCACCCTAGGCTAATTTCGCGGATTAGTTACGGAAACCTGGATTAGATTGTTGTTTATTATGCACCGCAAGAAAAATCTGGTTTAAGCTTCAGATTTTCTAATCGGTCAACGAAGCGTGGTTTAGCGAATGACGTCTATTTCATTTTGACACCGATTTTTCGAGTGTTGAGTTTTTTTGCAAGTTTTTCATTATTTTGGGAATAAATGGAGGACAAAATATTCATTGATAATGACCTAGATATCCTCGATATCATCAACTTTGGCTTTCCTCGCAGAGTCTACGAAAGGAGTGATTATTTCGACACAATGGACAATTATTCATTTTTTGAAAGATTTCGACTTACAAAACCTATAGTTCTCAGTTTTCTGGAAAACATAGGAGACGAAATTGAATTCCAAAATGATTTGTAAGTTGATAATTGCAAGGGGGTGTCTTTCTTTGGGTTACGTTGGCTAGTAGATTACCCCACCTCATGCACCTTCACCCAACACAACTTATTTCATGGATATTACTCCTTGGCTACATAAATACTTTTTCGGTGATTAGAGGTGCGGTGGTATAACGGCTACTCACAGGTATCTATCTACTTGTTCATTTTCATCAAGTTTCTTCCTCAATTATTTTTATTTTTATTTTCGTAGAGCCTTTTTAACTGCTCGACGGTCGTATAACAGAGAATAGGTGTAGTGCTGTTGAATTGTTCCGTAACTCGCTTCCAAGCTTGAGATTTAACATAATTGGAATCTTTGTTTGTTTTTTTTCTGTCTTCGATAATATTAGCGTCTTTTAAGAGTATATCCTCATGACTTTGCTTTTCTTCCGGGGAAAAATTGGAGATTCTTTTTGAGTTTTCACCATCAGTCATTTTGAAAAAAAAAATCGAAACTGACAATTTTGACGTTTTATCATCTTCAACTGTCAAAAATCTTGCGAAACCAACGTTGTCAGATTTCCGAACTGGATTATTCAATCTGCTGACGGTGCATAGCTACAGGCCAAAAATTACAAAAACGGGATTGGGGAACTAGGATTAGAATTGACAAACGGTGCATTCAGGCGTAAGTTGTCTAAAAACCATGGTGTATTCACTTATACCTGTAAAATATAGGGACAAACTGGGGGACACTAGCCCACTTGATAAAGGGAGTTATCTAGAGTTTCAGATTCTGCCGACATCGTTTCTTGTCATAATTTTAAACTGCAATTACAGACCACACAGTGTGTTTTTGTGATTTGTGTCTCTGTCTCTGATCCGTTCTGTAATTGTAATGTTGTCGCCTTCGAGGTTATGCCAATTTGTTGTGAAATATGTTGAGGTTGATCGATCGATGTAACATATTTTAGAACAAACTATTCCATGTACTTATGTCAGTGTTATATAAAAAATTTCCGAAGTGTTACGAAATAATTCTAATTATGAACAATTGTAGTGCGTACCAATTTTGTATGGTTAATTTTCTATTGATACGGCTCCAACGAGTTGGTACTTATGTATTTCTGTCCCATGAACACAAATGCATAGTCGGTGCTTGTTCAAAATGAATGTGGATAGTGGAAAAGACCTAACAAATTTCATAAATTATGATTAAGATGTGTCTTGAATTTCTAAAAAGGTGGAAAAGGGGCTTTACTTGATCTTTGAACCCCCGAAAGTATTTGAGAATGACGCGTTTTGACTTCGAATTCGTGATCATTGGGCAAAATTCTCAACTCGACAATCCCGCTTTTCTCAAGAAGTTGAATTTTATATTATTTTCTCTGTTCAAGATATTCAGTCGTGTCTCAGGAAATAACTTACGTACATGTTTTGTATAATTTTCAGCAAATGACATGAATGAATGCATGGATGTCTACTTCTTTTTCAAAATAATTTTGGACAGTTTGATAATAAAAGGAATACCAAAATTTCCCGTAAGATTAAGTGTTGGATAATCCTCCTCTGTTCAATTTACAGTATTATCAGGTGAAAAAATTCCTTTTTTGTTGTTGTCTTGTGTGACACTTGGTATTCTATTTCGTGGGTAGTCAATTCTTTCTCCTTTATTCTGGAAACAGCAAATGATCAGAAAAACTTGATGTAAATTTTGACATAGAATTAATTCATCATTGAGTAACAAATTAATGGTTTTTTTCAAAAAAAAAGGAAAAAAAATTTTTTGGGAAATTAAATATATTATGAGAATATGGAAAATTTATAGAGATTCCTTTGATTGAAACATACCTATATATATTTTCATAGGGATCACCGCATTCGATGTGTTATCTCATTGACAATCAGTTTGTGTATTCCATTGTTTATAATTATTGCCAGATTTATTTTGGAATATAAGTTGATTGTTACTTATGAATATACAATACACGGGAAATTATTTTCAATAAGTGATGATATCGGAATAGATAAATATGTTTGTACTAATAATTTCAACAAAGAAAATATTTTGAGAAATTCAACATACATGATGGATCTACAATTACAAAGGACTGCTGTAAATTACATACAATTACTCAATTCAGCTTTCAAACCAATAAAAGTATGGGAGATGCAATTTCTTTCGCTTTCTGAAAAATCTATATTCTAGTCTGAAGGAAGTGAGCGGTGCAGTGTTTTTCGACATATCTAAAGCTTTCGACTGTTATGTAAGCTTCATCTCTACAGCTCCAGAGGACGAAGCTTCAATTGGTTCGAGACCTATCTGAGTGGAAGAACCTCTCAGCTTTTGCAAATTAAGAGGTGTTCACCATTTTGGCAGACAACACGACTATCTTATCGCAAGAACTCAAATTGAAATGACTCGTATATGTATACATTAATTTGAATCTTCTCTGAACTACCCTTGCCCATTGTAATAATTTTTTTCAACTTGTGATTGTGATGTTTCTAGTAACTAGCAAGTCAAATATTTTTATTATTACTTTTATATCTATTTTTTATATCATATATATTTTGTACAATTTTTTTTCCATGAGATGACAATTTTCTGACTAAAAGTATTGGAAAATTCTAAATATAGTGGATATTTTCTTCCAAAGAGTCATGGGAACCTCTTTGACGGTTCGGAATTCAATAACCAAAATCAAGATATATTCATAGAATGAAAAGTCCACGCTTACTTGTGAAATTCATGTGTTCATTAAAAAATTATCATTATCCTAATAATAGTCATTAGCCTTATCGATCTTGGGAGAGGGCCTTGTTCTTTCGAACAACAGCTCGGTTTAGATCGCCCTCCTTCTCCGATTATCTCATGCGGGGTGCTACTCACTGAAAAATAAAAGAGAAGCTGATTTAGAATATTGTTTTCCTAGACTGTCGCAGACCAGGATTCATCGATTTCTCGAATTCATCAACATATTTTATGATATCTACAATGAACTCTCTGATTTTGTTTAGGTCAAAAGGTTGTTAGAGAGGTAATAGTCCGGCAGAGATATGCAAACAATGGCTTTAATAGTTTGTAGGGGCAAGTTCAATGGAACAATGTCATCGGGGACATTTTCCAATCCCCTCAATGTTCAAGTTATTTCGTCGTCTAGAGACATCAGTCCACTCTCCTACCTTTTCTCCTTCCTTCGTGGAAGTTTTCATGGCCCCTAAAAAACCACCTGAGAAGAAATCACTTTGGAAAAATCGCCAGGTAGACTTAACGAAAAATCGGATTTTTGACAGACAGATGAAAACAGTGTAGTAAATTTCGAGGATTTCATCTAATTTTCGCGGCAACTGTTCTGAGCGGGATCTTGTTCTAGAACTATAATCTTTGTAAACAATCAATTCACAATTTTTTGCAAAAAATATGCAGTAATGTTAACAGAAAAAGAAAATTTTATAGGATTGACATTTAGCGTGATACAAACATTCCTTAACCGCGCCATCTACTAATGAAGTTCTAAGCAGAATTTAACGCCAGTCATTTGTTCTTCCCCAAAAATTCTAAACAAAATGAATCAGTGAATACACCAGGGTTTTTAGGCATCTTAACCACAAAACTAATACATTAACAATAAATGGATCAAAATTACCTGATGAAATAGAGCTGGCTGCAGAAAACCTGGCCAATTGAGTAACAGAATCAAAATTGTGCCCGAAAAACACATGGAAGTAGAAGCATACGCACAAAAAAAATCTAGAATGGAAACGCCTATTCCCGTGATTTGTCCACATGGACATTAAAAACTTTCAACATGTTTTGATTATCTCAATAAAATGAATCCACGGATAGATTTAATATTGAAGATTGTGAGAAGAGGAGAATCCGCTGGCTTTCCTAGATGTTTTGATCATGAAGTAACTGACGACGATGGTACCCTCGGTAGCATAAAGTATCGCAAAAACTCACACCAATAGATATATGAATGCAAACTCACATCCTCACCCACGATGGATCCTCTCAGTGGCAAAAACACTAATAACACCATCGAAAAGAATGCCGACCGCATACAGGAGTCATTGGAAACCATCGATAGGTACTCTGAGATAACTATGAAAATAACATCCCAAAATAGACAGAAAGAACATTGAAACATTTCAAATGAAAAGGATGGCGAAAAATGAAACATCTAAACATGATACAGCGACCTAATCAGAGTGTATATACGACAACGGATACAGCTCTACCGGCTATTCCAGGGAAATCAATAAATTTCATAAATATCAAATCAAACAATCTACATGAATTATTTTTAAAGCA
The DNA here is from genome assembly GCA_018342105.1 of Gonioctena quinquepunctata. Classification (NCBI taxonomy): domain Eukaryota; kingdom Metazoa; phylum Arthropoda; class Insecta; order Coleoptera; family Chrysomelidae; genus Gonioctena; species Gonioctena quinquepunctata. The sequence goes on along the minus strand of JAFIRS010001266.1, from coordinate 25,260 downwards.
ATTCCGGTTTTCTCAAGTGGTTTAGGATAACAAATCACTGAAAAAAAATTGCATTGTTGATAGTTATGAACAGAAAAGTTCCAGGACCAGTTAGGTCACATTCCTTCAAACTTATTTGCCTGAAAGATTGGAAACATTGCAATTTCTTAATGGGAATTCAATAAACTGATATTATTAGACAGACAGGAGAACAGATGGCGCAGCCAGTCGAAAAGGTAGATTTCAGAATAAATGTATCTTATTTATATTATGTTAATGTCATAATGTTCATCAACAACATAATTAGAGATAAGTGCCATGTGAAGTGGAATGAATAGAAAAATCGAATTTAAACGGTTTTCTTCACATAAAGGATTCAATATAAAATTGAACCAGAGAAAGATTCAGGTGAAAATACTTCTGGATACGCAGAACGTTGAGATATTCACCGAAAATCATATTTCATTAATATCATGATTGATGAAGTTTTTTCTGATAAGCTCGATTATTCATTTATATCGTAGTACTACATTCAGTTTGTTGGCTCAGATGGAGATACGAAGTCATAGAATCCTGAGTGGAAACGTAAAACATCATCGATCTGAACATATATCGTGAAAGATAATTTTAACTGGTGGTACTGGACAGAAAGAATTCTCCGAAATTCATCGATATTCTAAAAAATCTTTCAGTAGGAAGTCGTCTAATAGTGAGATAGCGCCAGTGAAGTGGAATGAATAGAAAAATTGAATCCCTTTATGAAGAAACCGTTTAAATTCGATTTTCTATTCATTCCACTCACATGGCACTTATCTCTCACTATATGCTAGACGGGCTTGCCAATCTACTGAGAAGGAATCTTTTATTTAGAAACCTATCGAGGTGGGGAGATTTTCGGAGTGTTTTTCGTCACTCAGGTACCGCCAGTTAAAGTTTATCTTTCCGGCGTACCATAGGTGTAAAGATCGATGATGGTTTTGTTTACGTTGTGTCTCACTTCAGCCAGAGTTCTTGTACCTTTGGCTGGTGACTACTCCGTACTGATGAGGGCCAAGAAGCCTGAAACCGGTATGCGGATTGTTAGGTGAACACGACATGAATTGAACATAACCGAGCTTATCAGAAAGAAACATTTGCATTCAATGTCCATTGATATTATATGGAAGTATGCATGGATTTTCAGGTGAATATCATTCAACGTTCTGCGTGGTATTTGCCAGGAAAGTAGTTGTTTTTCACCTGAGATCTACCTTTCTCTAGAACAACATAATTGACGATCACAATGCTCAATATCTTATGTATGCAGATGACTTGAAAATAATCTCCATAATCCATTCCACTGAAGACTCCAAAACCGTTTGACTGAATTGAATACCTGGTGTGATCTCAATATGTTACCTCTGAATCCCTCTGAATGTAACATTCACGAAGAGACTGAATGTAATCGAATGTGACTACCAGATACAGGGTACCGTTCTCGCCAGACCGGAAATCATCAAAGACTTGGGCATTTATTTTGATCAGAAGCTCGCCTTCACAAAACACATATGGGTTTAGTGAACCATACCCAACTCATCACATAGCTACACAAATTTCTTGTCAAATGCACCACTTAGCTTTAAAAAAAATTATTCAGAACTCAATAGAGCGAGCCATTAAACTTGCTCACCCAAATTTCAGAAAAAGTAATTCAGAAAAAATATCGTAAAAGAAAATAACTACCAAGATCACTTCGTGGATTAAACTATCAAAAAATGATACATGTTATTCATAATAATAACAATGGAAACAAAAAAAACACATACGTACAAAAATTATCCAATAAAATCAGCAAAATAGTAGAAAAATACAACATAATAATAGCACATCGTTTCTGTAGGTATTGTTTAAATTGGCCTATATAATTACTTTCGCAATCTTTACATGGTATTTCATATACGGTGTGGGTTTGTTTATTTTTTGGAATTTCAGGTTTTAATTTTGGGTATAAAATGTTATTTCTACATATATATGAAATTCCATGTAGAGATTGCGAAAGTACGTATATAGGCCAATCCAAACAATACCTACAGAAACGAATTCAAGCCCACAAATACTCAAAAACCACACAGCATTGTCTAAACATGAAAAGGAAAATTAACATAAATTCAATTTTGACAAGGTTGAAATTTTGACAAAAGAAAAAATCCAAACGTCAGAAATTTCCTCGAAATTATTCACATAAAAAAGATACAAACAGTATTAACAATAGGAATGAAAAACCTCAATGAAATCTACAGTTACTTAAATCAAACTCTCACTCCACAACAAAAAATATAAAAGAAAAAATAAATAATCTTTAATTTTTACACGGAAAAGTCTTACATGAATTATAACAATAGAGCCTACATGTATTATGTTTTAACTCAACTTTTTCAACTACATGTTTAGGAATTTACCTATATATACAGTGTGGTCCATAGGTATGGAATAAATTCATTTTTAGCGTTATTATGAATTTGTTTAAAAAAACCTGGAACAGGTCAATTTCTATTGTCAATTTGACAAATTACAGATTTTTTTTTTTTTTTATGTTCTGGTTCCCACGAAAAGGGATATCCTGTAATGTTCAGAGAACATCGTGGGAACCAAGGGAAAGAAGGTAGGAGTTGGTGTTCTTCTTAAACTTCTGGAGGTTGTATGCCTCGGGGAACACCTCCCTAGGCAATGAGTTCCAAAGCCTCGCTGTTCGTTGGATGAACGAGTCTTTGGAAAGTGATGTTCTGCAGGTCTCCAAAGTGACCACGAAGGGGTGTGATGACTGAACTTGACGGGTTAGTCTCGAAGAGACTGCCAAAGCAGGAACGATTGTTGATATTTCAGAAGAGCATCGCCCATGAAAATATCTATAAAATAGAGACAAATCGCCAACTTTTCTACGGTGTTCCAGACAAGTGAGCGAGTTTGTAAGCGAGGCATCACCGACGAGACGAATTGCCCTTTTTTGGACAGAATCCAATAGCCTCAGGATATGTTTAGGTGCCGCGCTCCAAATATGGGAACAGTATTCCAGGACAGGTCGGATCTGTGCCTTATAGATCATAAGCAGCTGAGTGGGGGTGAAATAGCTCTTGGCACGAAACAAAAAACCAAGTTTTTGGGATGCACTTTTGGCAATTGACCTCACGTGATTTTCCCAGGAAAGGTTATTGCTGATAGTAATACCAAGCATCGATATGGATGACTTCAGTGGTATGGTTACTCCTGACAAAGTTATGTTAGGCACAGTGAGATCGGCTTTTCTAGAGAAAAGACATGCTTGTGTTTTGTTTGCATTGAATTCTACCAAGTTATTAGATCCCCACTCGAGAATTGTTGCTAAGTCCATATTTATATTATTAACATTTCTTCCTCGTTCATTTCTGGTTTCACGGGCTGATATAGGGGCCCTGGAAGAGAAAGCGGTATGGAGGGTACTATCATCGGCAAAGCTGTGTACTGGACATGAAAATATTAGCCCCTTCTTGCACCCCCTCTGAATTATGAGCACCCTCTCAAAAATTTTAAATGAGAAGGGAGGTCGTGCGGCACCTTGTTCGAAGATTTTCATTCTCTGTTCAGCAATATTAAGTTTTTCGAATTTTGTGCTATCATAACTAAGAAAATTTATTTTGAAAATGTAAAATGAAGGAAATAATGTCACATAATGTTTAGGAAGTATTTTTCAATTTATCTTACAATTAAAATAAATGTTCAAAATTACCACCATTCACTTCTTGACAGTAAGCAAGTCGTTCTTGGAATTCTCGTACAACATTTTGTAGGACCTTAGGGTTATGTTGTTAATTTCTTCCGTTATCCTAAATTTTAAATCTGCAATATTGTCTGGTCTATTGAAATATACTTTTGATTTTCATAGTGTAAATTGTCAAATTGACAATAGAAATCGACCTGTTTTAGAGGTTTTTTTGAACAAATACATAATAACTATAAAAATGAATTTATTCCATACCTATGGACCGCACTGTATATATATACAGGGTGGGGCACCCCATACGACACGGTCCCTGTAAACCAAACCATTGAATTTTTCGGTAATTTCTTCATTTCATTATATGTATATTGATTAAGGCTGCAAAAGTAAATTATTTTGGAGTCTACAGGGTGGCTCAAGAAAGTGTGACATATCAAAGTTGTGTTTTTTTTAATGGAACACCCTGTATTTCGTTACACTTTTGAATAGGTCAGGAAAAAATAATATGATTTTCATTTCAACTATAACCGTTCTCGAGTTATTGATTTTTTTATGAAAAAATTGAAAACTAAATAACATCGAAATGTATAGAAATCATCCTTTCGAATTCTGACCAAGCATAAAAGAGGTTTTGGGCTATTGATTTCTATAAAACCCGTTCCTCAATATCATACAGAATGTTCAAAAATCATTGTCACTTTTTTATAATTTCGGACAAAGATAACTTTGTTATTTCAAATAGAACACCCTGTATTTTTTTTGGTCTAAATAATATAAAATTCAGTTATTTTTCATTTCATATTGTTTCCTATACCTAACCTCAATAGTTTTTCAGATATGGGCTTTTTCAAATAGTAGTTCTTATTTCAATGCATTCTTTGAATCAAGATAGCTTTGAAACGACATTTATTCAACTTATTGAAAGAATTATTATTGACAGTTGTTGTGTTTTACGTTATTCAAAACATTCACTGAATTATTAGCGTCAAAAATGAAAACTTATCCCATTCCAGAGCGGATAGATATGATTTTAGCGATTGGTGAGTGTTTAGAGAATTGCCTTTTGGCGTCGAAGGTGTATGCCCAAAAATATCCAGACCGGAATCATCCAAACAAGTTGGTTTTCAAACGATTGCTACATCAAGTTCGAAGGACTGGAAGTGTAGCTTATGGAAAGGCAAATAGACCAAAACCTTCCATTGGAAATGAGGAAAATGAATTTCTTATTATGGGATCAATCATAGAAAACCCTCATACGAGTCAACGTACGATCGAAAAAGATACAGGGATAAGCAGACGGGGCATTTCTAGGGTAATAAAAAAATACAAATTTCACCCGTACCGTATTTAGATGCACCAGGAATTATATGAAATAGACTTCCATCGACGAATCGAGTTTTGTCTATGGGTTCTGGACAAGTTTAGTGAGGATAAACGTTTTTTGGGTTCCATTTTATTTTCTGATGAATCTACTTTTCATAACAATGACTTAGTGAACAGACACAACTTCCATTATTATAGTGATGTGAATCCTCATTTTTTCCGCACTCTGGATCACCAGAATAGATGGTCAGTTAACGTGTGGGGAGGAATTATAGGTACACAAGTTATAGGACCATACTTTTTTTATGGAAACTTGAATGCTCAAAAATTTTGACAATTTTTACGAGATGATCTGCCTGAGCTTCTGGAGAATGTGCCGCTAAATATCAGACAACGGATGTGGTTACAATCGAATGGAGCTCCGGCACATTCCAAATTCAGTGTCAGACAGTTTTTGAATATGTGCTTTCCGAATAAATGGATTGGTAGGGAAGGACCACAAAATTGGCCAGCGAAATCACCAGATTTGACTTGCCTCGATTTTTTCCTATTGGGATACTTGAAGAAGGAGGTTTACGACACTCCTCCAACCACACTGGAAAATATGAAGGAGAGAATAAGGGCTGCTTTTCGAAGAGTGACGCCTCAAATATTATTGAATGTTAAGAAGTCTTTCATAGAGAGAGTGGCTCTTCGTATTCAACAGGATGGTCGTCATTTCGAGCACCTACTTTGAATTAAATACATTTGTGTTTCATATTTTGTTGTTGTTTCAGTTGAATAATGAAAAAAAATTGTATAGTCTGTTTAATGACCTACTGTCAGAATATGAATGTGAATGATGACTTCATCTTAGTGAACAGTAAATATTTTCGATGAAGTGAAGTATAACAACTGTCAATGAGAATTGTGTGAGCAAATCAAATAAATGTCGTTTCAAAGCTATCTTGATTCAAAGAATGCATTGAAATAAGAACTACTCTCTGAAAAAGCCAATATCTGAAAAATTATTTAGGTTAGGTATAGGGAGCCCCAATATGAAATGAAAGGTAATTGAATTTTATTTTGTTCCATTTGAAATAACAAAGTTATCTTTGTACGAAATTATAAAAAAGTGACAATGATTTTTTAACATTCTGTATAATATTGGGAAACGGGTTTTATCGAAATCAATAGCCCAAAACCTCTTTTATGCTTGGTCAGAATTTGAAGGGATGATTTCTATACATTTGGATGTTATTTAGTTTCCAATTGTACCTAGCATTTTCATAAAAAAATCAATAACTCGAGAACGGTTATAGTTAGGTACATAGTACCTTGTATGAAATCATATTATTTTTTTCCTGACCTATTCAAAAGTGTAACGAAATACAGGGTGTTCCATTTAAAAAAACACAACTTTGATATGTCACCCTTTTTTTAGCCACCCTGTAGGCTCCAAAATAATTTTCTTTTGCAGCCTTAATCAATATACATATAATGAAATGGAGAAATTCCCGAAAAAATTTATGGTTTACAGGGACAGTGTCGTATGGGGTGCCCCACCCTGTATATATATATATATATATATATATATATATATATATATATATATATATATATATATATATATATATATATATTAAAATAAATAGTATATATATTATATAAACTTGTAGAAATTCTTGAAACTCAAAAAGTTCCAAAGCTACGTATGCAACTTGCCGGTGTTACGGCGGAAATTGCAGGTTTCAGATCAATAACGCCTCTGCCATCTGACAAAGAGGCGTCATCTGCACGCTGGCGGAACTATTACGAACGGGATGTTGAGTTAATGGAATAGCTCTCTACTCATTCCAGAAAATCCAACTATTTGATTTTCCCTTGGAAGCCTGATTTTCATCTGAGCTGCCTTTGACACAAAGGAATTTATAGAATCCTATTATCCACTTTGTGTTAGCCCCACTGTTTTGTTTGCGTGTGAAGAAACTCGATTTGAGATGGGTTCTCCCATTTTTTTCGATTTTTTTCAAGAAAAATGCACACATTGCTCCTACATGTGTGTAATTAGATATAACATGAAGAAATTTTTGAAGAATCAATAATATAATCATTCAGTTGAAGCATAAAAAATACTTTTCTTGAATCCGTCTCCAATGAATAACTTTTTTTTTCTCCCATTTTTTTCGATTTTTTGCAAAAAAATGCACACATCGCTCCTACATGTGTGTAATTAGATATATCATGAAGAAATTTTTGAAGAATCAATAATATAATCATTCAGTTGAAGCATAAAAAACACTTTTCTTGAATCCGTCTCCAATGAATGACTTTTTTTTTTAAAAAAACCATTATCCTTAAAAACCATCAATGGCTTATAAAAATGGAAATGATTCCTTATAGAGCAAGAGATATGCAAATAAGAATCTATGATTTAGACCATTTGAGTTTTTTTTTTTTAGATGATCGTTACAAATTGTAAAATGGAGAAAATCCAAATGTTTCAGATAGGAATGAATCTTGCAGTTATGGCGGGACCAGCTTATTTGGGTCAACGATTGGGATGGGTAATAATTCCAAATGAAGTGTGAAAGTTCGTGAAGATAGTGTTGATGTAATATAGGATTTCGGAAAAAATACATCAACAAGAATTTTTCATTCATCTTCAAGGTTTTTCTCCATCATATGTATAATGAAAACTATAGTTTATTTGAAATATTATGTGCAACTCTCATTCTTCGAATTAATTTAATGATTTGAAAAAGCAATTCCATTGCGAAATCCCGGAAATAATCTGGAACTGTGGGGATTTCAGTAGACCTCTGTGGGGTATTATATTAAAATTATTAATTTTTCATTTGCAAGGAGATGTAACAAGTTTTTTCGTTCATGTTTCTATAAAATACATTTCATAGGAACATATCCCAAATTAGACATGCAGGATTTAATTTCATCCAGAATATTCAATCCTAATTTTCCACATTTAGCGATACGGGGATTGCTATTGTTCTGCGCCAGGTGTATATTCCATAGCCGCTTTGTTTTGATAATATATTTTTTTCTTTTCAGGTAACATCGCCCTCAGAATTGGATGCTCTAATCGGTCAGTCAAGTCATTCGAGCAATGAAAAAGAAGGCACAAATTCCAATGAACCTTAAGGAGATATAAATAGCCAATATTAGATAAATATATGTGTGCTTCGGAAAGCTTTATATAATGTATATATAACTATTGACCGTTATCTATGAAACCGATACTTGAAACACGACAATGGTAATGGCCGAAGTTTTTCCGTGTATTGAACAAATAATTTCTGTAAAAAACAGATTTTGTCTGGTTAAAGTATAAGATTCCCCTGCATATGAAATGACCAATTCTAGTATGACAACAAATAGTTTCAACTTGCATTTGCCTCACCGAAAAATATAATCTTACTCCCAATATTTTGTTCAATTTTAGGCTAATTTTTCATAGAACGAACTCGATAGAGAAATCGAAAAAATTCATGAAAATTGACCAAATTGCACGTAGCCATGTTGTGACAATGCCAATGTTTCCAACTGAGAAAAGGGAATTTCACAAAATACTGCGAGAATGACAGAAGTTGAGGAAAAAAAGGTAAACCAGTTATATTATGTCATATGACCAATTCATTCATGTGGAAATGGAACTCAAAACAAAACGAAATAATTATTGCTTGGTATCAGTACAATGATGAGAATAAGATACACAGAAAAAGGTCTCTTAAAGCAAATATATACACATGATCATACTAAAGAATCGTCTAATAAAAATTAGAATTTTAGATTGAGCAATATAAGTTTTCAAATTAATTGAGTTGTACATTTCACAGGAGTTTCTTTACATCCGTACTTTGCGCGTTGAAAAATTCGTTAGTCAATTGTATTTCTCTCACTTCAAGAATAACAATCACTTGTCGATGACGAAAGCACTGGAAGGGATAGAGAACGCGCGTAGCACGTAACCCACTCGACCAATAAGCAACAATGTATATACACGTAAAAGTTCCAAAACATTTGACGAAATTTCAAAGGTGATTAGACACTGGGTATTGCCATTTTAGTTCATTTGGATTATTCCATATTTATCGAGCTCGAAAGAGGAGCCTTATCTCATTACCTAGGATATACGATAGTACTCAAATAACATCAATAGAACGAAACTTAGTTTCCCGGTATGACAAATTTTTAACTCAGTTTCTGAAAATTCTCATTTTGAATTTTCGCTGGTACCTACATTTAGTTTTTTGGTAAAGGTAAGTAATGGACTCATTCAACTAGATAAAAACCGTTTGGTAGCACCTACGTATTTTCATTTCCGAAGTCAAAAGGCGATACTATCGAATACTTTCGAAATACAGCCTTCCAAAGGTCGAAACACGGAAATTTTCAAACACTTATTCCACATTAGTGAAATCTGGGTTGTGATTATCGGTGATGATATGTTGGTTTAGGGCGGTACTTGAATTTTACTAATACTAAAATACTAGCCCATGAAAACAACAAAGACAAGAGAATCGTCAAAGAAATTTTATATATAAAAAAATCAATTCGCTATGAACAACAGAACAGACATTGATAACCTTAGCCAAATTTATCAAACTATCATTTAAATGATCAATAATGAATTAAAAATAAGCATGTCCCTTATCTTTCCACGAAACACACCACCCACTATGTAGCTCCTACCTACCCTAACATTCTCAGAACTATTCAACCGAAACCAATACAAAGCATACCAAACAAACATTGATAAAAACAAATCCCCCAAACTTTTCACTCAACTCCTTCATCACAAATTGGTCCATTAATTTAAAACAAGAAAACACCGTCCATGACACCTTGAGCAGTGTTCACAAATATTATTCCGAACATTCAACAAAAAAGCCATTCAAAAGTTAATGAAACATAACAAGAAGATGAAACCCCCTATTAACAAGTGCAATGTTTGCCGAGGTACGTAAATGTTATACCATCTAACACTAACCCCGACATGTCCCCCATACGAGTTTTTGATTATAATGTAGCCTGATTCTACTCCTTTTTTCAGCACCAAACATTATACTATCTACCATGTATTTATAAATGATTAATATGAAGAAAAAAATACGGAAGAAGCCCCTGGCCCAGAAGAACTAATTCCTGATTTTACTTTTAATCCAAACCCCAAGAACATCCATACTAAATATATACACCAGGATTCAAGAAGTCGCATATTAAAAAACACTAGATTATAGTTAAAAATTTAATGTGAAAAATTTGTTTTTCATATGCGATAAAAAAATAGCTGTATGTAGATTATGTCGAAAAAAAGAGCGCGTGTAACCCAGTACACGTGACAGAACTGAAACTTCTTTGGCGATCTAAACTTCGATTTGATAATATATCGTGAAGTGTAAAACGGTAGAGAGAGGAAGAGCGAGAGAGAGAGAGAGAGAGGAAGAGAAAAATATTCTTAGAAACTCATAGTATTTATAGGATTTGAGGACAAAATATTAGTTAATTTTTTTAATTTATTTTCTCGATATATACAGTATTATCTGGTTATGTTTGTATTGGTAATGTTGACACTATAACTTTAAGGCAACTAAAATACGAAATATACGTTCTTGACTCTATACCTTCCAGATGTCGGGTAAAAACAGCAGTGTTCACAAATATTCCAAATTTAGTATAATTATATTATTGTCATGAACCACACTTCAGGAAGGAATTCTCACCTATGAACGGTCAAATTGTACAATATAATTTGAATCATCAGTAAACAAATACCAGATGCCACCCACAATTACTAAGTAACCTCATTGACTACGATAACTATGAAACATTCGCGGAAATCAATCAATTTCTGATAAAGCGGCCATTTGAGCTCAAACAAATTCACCGCCGAAAAGCTGATGATTTCATCTAAAATCAATAATTATTGTCAACCTCTGACCTGGCGGAATCGGATATCAAAGAGACGGTAAACAATCTTTTGATATAGAAAAACCAAAAAAATAATCAGAAAATTCGTTCGATTCAAGTGAGTCAATCCAAGATATCAGTGTAGTATTCAAATCAGTCGTTCAGTGAAGTCTATGAAGACTCTTAGTCAAATCTCCATCAAGTATAGTTGAGAATCAGCCTAGTGTAGTTTTCAAAACGCAACATATTATCACAGTGAAAGTTATGCTCTAGAAGGTTGCATTTATCAAACTAATTTTAATAAACCTTAATTTACTACTAATTATATGTGTGACTCTCTGATAACCTAAGGTATGCACAGAAACTGAGGAGACTTCACTTACCCATGTTCTCACTTTCTCTATAAACTCGATAATCTTAGCCGCTCAAGAACGCAGAATTAAACCATCAAAACAGGTGAAAGTGTGAGTTGCTACCCTTGCTTCTATAGGTCTATCGGTTCCTCAGTGGAACACTGAGGTAATTGGTAGTAGTGGAAAAGGGTGGGTATCAGAATTACATATTCTATGAATATATATATATATATATATATAAAGATATAGATAAAGAGAAATTTGTTACGAATCCAAGAGAGCTCACCATCCGCCAACAACTGTTTCATGGTTTCCCAATCATCAGGACGGCTTGTGGTCTCTCTCAAATTCGTATCAAATATCTCGTAGTGCTAATACCTACCGGCAAGTACGAAAATGTGAAAAGCATCAAATTATAGATAGTGACACCTATAATCTGTGCGGTGAAGCTTAGACCTAATATCGTGGAATTTTAAGGCACGAAATTTCGTGCACATTAATAGGTTACCAACAGATGTCAGCATTACGACATCAATAGTCGTACTCCTAGTGCGTTCAGAGTAACGCAAAACAAATAACAAGATGAAGAGAAATTTCTCTTTATCTAGATTTTCTATATCTGCTTTTTTGTTCATATCAAAATATGAACAAAAAAACAGATATCGAAAATTTTAGCAAAATCTACAGTTATCTTTTACAAATGGATTAAAACTGATGATTCTCAAAGAATATAATATAAAAATTAACACACCCACTACATATTTTATATTTTTCTGACGATTGATCATTAGTAATTTCAAATCTTTCAATGTCACTGAAACGTCAAAGCCATAACACCATTCCGACAAATATTTACTTATATTTAAAAAAAAAGTTAATGTTCATCAATCAACCACTCAGATTAATGTAGGTACTTCCTTCATTATAAGTATGTTTTCTCAATAATGTAATTTACATATTTTAGGACCCTGAAGAAGTTTCAAAATTAAAGAGTATTAAAGAGTTTTTCATAATTCAACACTTGCTGACTGAAGATCCCCGTTATTCCCCACTGTTTGTATATATATATATATATAGTGAACTTCGCCCCAATTGATTTGCGCGGGCATTACAACAAACCCACACGTTATATTAAGATTTTTAGGTCACCGACTATAGCATGGAAACAATTTCAATTACAATTCATACACGCAACTTTCACGTATTTTATCCCCAACCACTTTTAGAGTATTACTTAACGTTACTGTGCAAAATCGTGATGCTATTCAATAACAAGAAAGCGTGGCACGGGTATTTTTGGCTTTTGTTTTTTTAAGAATTTGATAATCCTAACCTCATTCATATTCACTAGAAATTTGATTAAAATGAAAATATATAAATGGGCACCGGTAGCTGGTCAGGTTGACGAGAGTCTTATCGATATCTGAGTCAAGCAACATCGGGCGCGTTTAGTACTTGGATTGGTGACCACCTGACAAAGAAGGCTCCCGTTGAAATGCACTGACAGCATAGTAGTATATTCACAGCGCAGGCGTCTTATCAATGAACACGAGATAAGACGATAGATATGCCGTCCTTCAGAGGGGACGTTAAGAAGGCGGTCCCGCGTTCATAGATATTGAGTTCGTTAAAGGATTCAGCAAAATTTCCGGTTGGGGGAGTATGCTCACCGGTCTCAGAAATAGGCAATGAAAAAAAATATAAACATGAATTGATAAAAATATTACTTACACTGAAATAACTTCTCAGTATATAAACAATTATTAATTGATCAATGAATATACATTAACAATAAATATTACTCCCTGTTGAAATACGTACAGCACATGAACAAATTAATATCATACACTTTCACTACAAAACATAAGATATTCACAGCTAACTGTGTAGGATATCTATTTTCTACAATACCTGCATGAGTGTGACAACGAATGATGGCACAAAGAGCATAACAAAAAATCAATGTGGGTGATTTATGTCTGAAATTGAGGTTTGAAAATGTATCTTATTAAACATTTAAGGGGTCGGGAAAGTATTCGAGTGTTCCGCGTTTTGGCTTCGGATTTGTATTCAGGAGCCAGAAATATATTAGTAAGGTGGTACTTGCAAACGGTTTCTATCTACTTGAATGATTCTACTGAGCCTTCACTTATTTTTCTCAGTTGAGAACCCATCACAATATGGTAACCCATGTTGAGGTCAATTAAAAAAAAAAGGAAACTGCTGAAAGTGTATTACGTATTCACGTGTTTGAGCAGTGGATGTATGACCACAAGAATCAAAGGGAGCCTGAAAACTTTCCCCCACTTTTTCACTAAGTTACGCAATGACTTCATCTGGCAAATTACAGGACCCAAATAATTAATTAATCGAATTGATCAATATTTACTGTTCTATTCAAGATGAGACTATTTGATGTACAAATGACTTTCAGCGTGAAGAGCGTCGATATTGACGGACTCAAAATATTTTTAAGTTGAATAAATAGCACATGTATTTTTTCCTTTTACAAAGATGTATTTTACTCCGCCAAAGTGAAGTAAAATACATTCCAATGTTGATATGAAAAACTCAAATTAACTAAACACAAAACGTCATGTATTCATAACGTTCAAAAAGATGTTTTACTGATAATTTACCAAAAACATATCTTTCAGGTGAACTGATTTTCAATTAGAGAACATTACACTCCTTTTACTGTGAAATTTATGTGACAACCTTTTAAATAGCAAGGATATTGAACTGGTCATAAAATATATGACTTACTTGTTAGAGAATACCTCCTACTATAAGACTTTTGTTGCCAAAAAATGAAAGAAAATATTGTACAAATGATATATATTATACTTCCATGTTCTGGGAAAGGATATGACACTGAATTTATGGGATGTTTAGTTCTTCCAGACTAAAGTAGAAATTTATTCTTGCGGATTTTATATCCATATATTTTTGAATGGTGACAATTATAAAAAATATTTGAAAATATTTTCTATTTCATAACGTGAAATATGAATCCACTTCTCCAGAAGTTCAGGAAGTTTATCTGAAAGATACCAAAAGTTGCCATCATTTTCGAAAATACTTTCGATAATGTTCTTCAATTAATCGTATCACTATTCCTACCAGAAGTGTCTGATCCTTTTTCAAAAAAATTATCCCGAAAATTGTAAAGTTTTATATCAGATGGGTTCTACCCGCCCATTCCTTTATATCTATCACCCTAATTGGTGGAGATTTCATCCAGTTTTGGAGTGATTCCAACAAATTGAGATTGAGAGGATTGTTGCATGAATTATTTAAAAAAAATATATCTTTACAAAATGTCAACTGAATGGATCTTGAGAACTGATGTGGAACTGACAGAGTAATTCGCTGAGGGACATAATTTGTTGAAATCACCTCATAGACACAATATGTGAAAAATAAACTGATAAAACTATATTTATGCACGCCAACTACATTGAAAACAATACATTCTACTCAGCTCTCAGGACGCTTTGAATTTGAGGTTCTGTGAAACTCTTCCGAATTTTGTACAGATACATTCTCCAATTCTATTTTCATAACGAAAAATTTACCCTCTCAACTATTGCTCTTTCACAGAAACTCGAAAAAATTGTATGCACCTTTGAGGCTGGTATGCTCAATGCTAGGTGAAGCTTGATGGTAAGTAGTTTTTTGCTCCAAACATTTCGTTGTCAACCGTCCTGATCTAGTATTGAGCAGCATCTCACTCAATGAGGATTGAGAATTAGCAGCACAACATTCATGGCATTCAGTATGTTGGTGCGATCGATACATTAGTAATAGAGTTTGTAAGTTCAAAAGGTCTCATAGGGATCATTTTTCCCAAACATATAGGCTACAATGAACATTACAATTCAGTGAAGCCAAATTTGAAAGAAAGATCCGCAGGACCCTGTATAAATGTAATGTTCAGTATAGTTCCTGTTCACCCATGAACACGCGAGCTTGGAGTATATCACAGGTCTCATCAGTGATAGCTGATCGGCACTGATTTGAGAAGAGTATTTTCTTCCTCATAGGTCTTTTGTGTTGACGTCAAGAAATAGAGTCCTGAATATATATTAGTTATTATTGGGCATCTGTTGCTTATAAACTACGTATAAATATACTTTATGTATACACAGCCATGGATGAATGTCAATGCACATTCATCAATAATTCATGGTGTTTAATTATCAAATCAGCCTATCAAGAGCCAGGAATTATTGAATATGCAATTATTATGCTCAAAATTTCGTTATCTAGATGCAGAATATTGCCAACATCCTCAAAATAACTTTTGATTAAATCATACTAGGCTCCAAATATATTTCATAACGGGACTTTTTTCCAATCTAGATAACATTCTTTACTAATTACTTGTTTATGCTATGAATCATTTATGGTGAAGTGAAAAAAAATTGCAGAACATGTATATGAATCATATCTCATTGCATTCATTTGAAATATTCGTGTATGCCATATATAATTTATGTTACTAGTATTCCCCAATATTCTGAAGCCATTCACATAGCCCCAGATTCTTACTATCCATCTGCTTCAGGTTTTTCTGATTTTGCGTAAATAAAATGAAACATCCATGGTTACAAGTGTAGTTAGGTCCCGCGCTTCTGATAAAGTCGATGTTGACGTTCGGTGATACCTTTTCGGGCTCCAATTGTTCGTATCCAGACAGTTAAATTTGTTTTCTAGTCCGTTGTATCTGCACAAGATGTGCTTTGATGTTTTCTTACAATTTTATGAAGATGCTTTCATGGTCTGTCAGTATTCCTGTTATGATCCTCAGGTTTTTCCTATTCAGTTCTAACAGGGCTGCCCTTGGTCCACTTCTTTGGGTGTGCTCTTTGTATCCCAAGGATGGCTCTGGTCCTATGAACTCCTTCATGGTGCCTTCTTCTGCCAGAAGATCGGTTTTCCGATTTTCTTCAAAGTGATTGTGTTCAGGAACCCATAGGAAATCCATTCTATTTTCCCATTACGTAGTTCCCCACCAATCTGGATTATATTCCACTTGATACCAAGGCTTTGTTATGACTGTTCGTTAGTTGTTAAAGCTAAGCCTCAACTATGAACGTTATCAGTCTATTAATAACTGGACAACCCCCAGAGCGGTTTGGGAAAGTTATCACCCTCAGTATATAATGAAGCGTGGGCCTTAATTTGACAGTACAGTTACCAATCTCAGATAGTTCAGAAACAATAATACACTTAGGACTTTAAATTATATATATATATATATATATATATATATATATATATATGTGTGTATTTTCTAAAGAATAATAACAACAACTTATACCCATGGTATAATTTACGGAGAAAATGTAAAGAACGTCAGAATGAATTTAATATATAAGATATACTTGAATGTGGATCAAATATAGTATGCCTAGTAGAATAACTGTTATTTAGTTACCTTGGCGATTGCCAATATTACTACTTTTGTCGAATTATTAGTTGACTGGACTATGAAATCAAATAACTTAATGGTTCCTTATTACCATATAGATACCTTGCCAAATAAACAGTTTTATTTTCATACCCTCGACTGGAGAACACACAGCATTGTAATGTTACTTGATTTTTATTTTGGATTACTGATTTTTATTACGCGTTCACTGGTTCGTAATATGATTATTTCGCTTCTTTGGAAAATTTGAAATCTATTCGTTGAGTTATTACTGAGATAATTTCTGTTGTTTGCACTTCCACTATTCTGCATATTTTTGAAACTGCACTTTATGAATAATTTACGAAGTCTACACTTGTTTCGTATCAGAAGATAGCTATGCATCTTCACTAGATGGAATTTGATTCTACTCTGATGCACTTCATACTCTGAAGGCTATTACTGAACTGAACTCTCTTTCTGAACTCTGATCTCAACTCCCTCCTTTTTACCTTCAACTTTGTTCTTATATAAAATCTCCCCACTATGACCCCTTTTCGGTCTTGAATATCGGCGGTGTTGTTCCCACAGTAATGGTGTATAACTTCGGATATCAATTTCCTCCGCGGTATATTTCAATCGCATTCTTTGCGCGTTAATATTTCATCCCGGCTGTCGGAGAATCGTTAATTATATATCGCGGCGTGGAGCTCAATAGTAATAAAAATAACTGTTCTGTCGTAATTATTTCGGTCTGTTTTACTTTCAAGTCGTCGCTGTCAGCGTAATATATTTATGAGGTTTTTTGATGGGTGGTGTTATCATATCAAATAATTTACGAGGTTTTTATTTCTTTTGTCGGAACTCGTCCGCACTCCTGCCTCCCAATTCAATAGCGGACAAGTAAAACAGTCGTTCACCTTTATGGCGTCGCGTTGCTTCAGTCAATGGTATTACAAAATTTGATGTGTACCACACACCTCACATCTTCCTCACCTCAACATATCTTGGCCAATGGTCACCCCTGTTGGTACGACGGATATCAGGTGGAACTGAAAAATAGTGTTTTTTTTAGAAGGTCTACTTGTATCATCAAATGACGGTCTTTTTCTACCTAGTGATTCGGACTTTTTTTGTGTCATCAAACCTAAGGCGAATGACGAAAATCCAGCAGTGGAATTTTTTCATGATATGAATAGTAGATAATGAAAGCTTTGACGAAACATACATCCAGCATACCCCAGAATAGTTTGTGCCACCATTTCATTGATCTCGTTTTCAACCCATATGCAGATCTGAGTTGAACAGCATCTTTTATAACTGTGGGGCATATTACCTCTACGGAAGTGCGTCTTTCTGTTTCCGTTTGACTCACTACCATGATAGTTTGTGATCAAAGTAACGGTTTTATTGTCTTGCCATTTGAAGAACCCTACATCAAAAGAGCTAAATCAGTAATCGTAGTCTCCCCATTTAATTTCATTATCATCAATTAAATTCTTCGGGAGTCCCTTTCTATCATTCCTAATTTGTTCCGCAGGCAAGTGTTTTTTCGGCTTTCTATTTTTCCATCAATGATAGAGAAGAAATAAAAATATCAAAATGAACCACTCTATTTTTTCCAACATTCCTTTTTGTTAGGTTCAGAACTACTTCCTACGTTCTAATGTTCATTTTTAGCCATTAATTCATTTCATGGTCGTACTTATTATCTAAACTGATTGAAGAAAATATCTTCTTATCTTATATCAAATTATATAAAAAAATCGCTTACCACATCATAGCACGAACAAAAACTGACTTCCGAGAGGGCATCACATGCACCGCACAGGTCATCACATGATCTGAATCATTTGACTTTTTGAGCGATATCTACATGATGTTTAATCTTACGTCGCTGAGATATGTGTACCAACAGACATTTATACGTCTACACGATTGCATTATGGTTCAACTACTATTTACAAATGGTCGTACTAAGGAGAACCGTCAGTCGACAAAGGTTTCAATGTATCTTGCCGTATATTTATTTATTGCACAGTTTCCTACTTTCCTCTATGTCAAATATTTTTGGCTTTCATCAACAAAGAGCTGAGTGACCTTTAATAATTGTTTTCCAGTTCTTCCAATTTATCAATTTCTTCACTCATTCTGTTTCTTTCTATTTCCATATATCGTTTTCAACTTTAATAGTCTTGTTATCCCTATTTGTTAATTACCCTCGTATTTGCCTTTTTTGAATTCGTATGTATTTAGCTGAATTCAAAGAGTTCAGTCAAAGCTAATATGTTCTATGATTATTCTTGTGCAGAGTTGATGTGACTGTTTTTTGTATATTTTCGCATTATACCATAGGTGTTCCTTCGATTTTGCTTCAAAAACTACAGAAATAAAACATTTTTATTTGAGCATCATAATTGGAATACAAATATCTTATAGAAAAAGTCAGGGAATTTTATTTCAAGATAATTTCAAAGAGTATACACTTTCTGAATAGTACTTGGGTTTGGTATGTGGTATTTTCAGACGAAGTGTCATATAAAAGGATCAGTTCTTTCAAGGCCATGAATGTTATAGTTGCATCATTAGTATATGTACTTATGCACTATTTCATAGCCAAGCTTTGCTTATGTTGCTATCGGCTCAAATTGATATCTCATATTCCATTCAAATCATTCTTCTGAGGTTCTGGAATGTTATTATCATGAAATAAAATATTCATATAGAACTTGATTTTGGTAAAGTTATTTTCAATTCATGCTGAGTAGCAAAAGACGAAATCAAGGTAGGTACTAGAAATCATGTCAAGAACCTGCATTCCTAATATTAATCGGCGAGTGTTTTACGGGATCTAAACTTGTTATTTTTTTCATATCATCTATGTGAGTAAACGAGAAGTGGTGCTGCATAATTCAAACCTCGTTACTACCAAACAACTTCATCATATTTGTAAACGGAGTAGAATTAATCGAGAGAAGGTTACAAATAGAAAGTTTAGATATTTCCACGAAAACTGCTGTGGACATATGAAACAAAGTTATCAGATGACACACTGATTTAATTCAAACCTCTTTGAACTCAAAGGTAGGAATAGCAACAGACAATGAACATTCGATCATATTATTGTATTTTTTCATAATTGATGGTTTATCAAAATATCTTATTGAACTCGAATGAAAGAAACTTTTAGAACAACATTCAGGTTTACTCGAAACTCTTCATGGGACAAATATCCTATTGTTCATCTGGATTACATTGAAAATCATATATACGCAAGGTAACTGAGAGGCCTGGCCTCCCAAACATTTTAAGATGTGCAAAATTTCAATGAGCTTCAGCCCTCTTTCCAAGGGCCAGTTTTGGAAGCAGTAGCGATTGAGTTGTGAATAAAAAATATACTGCTATTGTTTTTTCCATAACGTTTGTATCCAGTCGTATTACATCCAAAACAATAATTGTGTTCGTTTTCTATTTGTAATCTGTCCAAACATGGAATACAATTTTAAAATGTCGTAGGATTTCCCAAAAGATGCCAAATGATCGAAATTGAAGTACCAAATATAGCTGTCTAACTGGATTGGGGGGCAATGTGTGTTTTTACTGCTTCAATTATACAGAGTTATATGGCAACAAATAAATATTTTATTACTCTTCATATACTCGTAGGCATTGCCCCACCAGAATCCATTTTATATTCCGGCATTGCCGCTGTGTAGGTTAATTGAAATTTTAATACTTCCTATATTGTTTATCTATGAAACTGAATATTTTATATTGTAATTTACTATACAATGAAAATGATTAAAATGTTACACTTAATATATAATCTAACTATAAACACAGGCTGTCCAAGCATATTTTTAAAACAATATATAACAAATCCTCAATACTCTTGTGGAGACATCCTGTATAGAAAAATATACACATTCATGTTGAACATGCTTTATGTAAATGGGTATTATTTTTCATATTTTTTAGATCAATTTTCTCTTATACTGACACAAACTATCGACAAATTGTTCGTATGTAAAAAGATTTAATAAACTGTTTTTCAAAAAAATATGGTGTGTTTTTATGGTTCCTGAAATGGTAAATTGTATTATGGGCGACAGTCCTCCTCCGGAGACCAAATGTAAATTAGTTCTGAGTTGAATATATAAATCAATGTTCTCCAGAAAACATTGGTTTCACCTTAAAAAAACGGGTATTTGACTTTCCGTTATACCAGAGCCTCACTTATTCATTTGGAATTGAGAGAAAATATATATATATATATATATATATATATATATATATATAATAGTTAGTTGTTTATTTTCTTGAACCACTGTATATTTTTTTTTCTTTCTTGGACATAAGGTTAATTTAAATAGCAGAGGTTGTTATTTCATGTTATTTATTAATTAAATCCAGACGTTTCAGCCAGGGTTTTGGCCTTTCTCGAAGGGTCAGACTAGAATAAAAAAAAGTTTGTCAACGATTAAAATGAAAGTTTAATCTAGATCATCTTTTATCAGACACTCATCATTAAAATACAATTAATGAAACTAATGTGCCCGTATTGTAAATAGTTTCATTAATTGTATTTTAACATGATGCATGTGCTGATGGTAAGTGATCTAGATTTAAACTTTATTTAATCGTTGACAAACTGTTTTGCTTATATTTTAGTCTGACCATTGAGAAGGCCAAAACCCTGGGTGAAACGTTGGATTTAAATAAATAACATGAAATAAAACCTCTGCTATTTGAAATTTAAATGAGCCTTATGTCCAAAAAAAAATATATATATATATATATATATATATATATATATATATATATATATATATATAATGGAAGAATTATGGACATAGCTCGAGAAAGAGTTAACTGTAGAATGTCTTCGGCTTCATCAGTGGTGAAGGAGATGAACAACACTTGGTAGAAACGACAAATCAAGTCAACAAACGAAGCCCGCTGTCATTTGTATTTTGGTCAGCAGACGACTTCGGGAACTCAAGTCACCACGGAGGAAGAAGTACCTGCGGACATCCGAGTCCCGGAATATAAATATGAAGAGAGATATCGAGGGACTGTTAACAAAATGGAAAGAATTCAGTGACATAGCCCTCCGAGAAAGAGTTAACCGTAAGTGTTCGGGCTCTCGGCCCTCATCAGTACGGTGAAGTGCGAGGATGAACAACACTTGGTAGAACACGACAAATCAACGGAGTCAACAAACAGAAGACAGCCGCTCATTTGTGGTTTCGGTCAGCAGACCCTGACTTCCAGGGCAACAACCAACGTCACCAAGTGTTGTTCATCCTCGCACTTCACCGTACTGATGAGGGCCGAGAGCCCGAAACACGTGTCTACGGTTAACTCTTTTCTCTGAGGGCTATGTCCACTAAATTATTTCCATTTTGTTTTTAACAGTCCCCTCGATATTACTCTTCATATTATATTCCTGATCTCGGATGTCACGCAGGTAGCTATAGCTGCCTCCGTGGTGACGTTGGTTGTTGCCCTGGAAGTCAGGGTCTGCTGACCGAAACCACAAATGAGCGGCTGGTTTCTGTTTGTTGACCTGCTGATTTGTCGTTTTCTACCAAGTGTTGTTCATCCTCGCACTTCACTGTACTGATGAGGCCGAGAGCCCGAAACACGTGTCTACGGTTAACTCTTTCTCTGAGGGCTATGTCCGCTAAATTGTTCCATTTTGTTTTAACAGTCCCCTGATATTACTCTCTTTCATATTTATATTCCTGGACTCGGATGTCACGCAGGTAGCTATAGCTGCCTCCGTGGTGACGTTGGTTGTTGCCCTGGAAGTCAGGGTCTGCTGACCGAAACCACAAATGAGCGGCTGGCTTCTGTTTGTTGACTCCGTTGATTTGTCGTTTTCTACCAAGTGTTGTTCATCCTCGCACTTCACCGTACTGATGAGGGCCGAGAGCCCGAAACACGTGTCTACGGTTAACTCTTTTCTCTGAGGGCTATGTCCACTAAATTCTTTCCATTTTGTTTTTAACAGTCCCCTCGATATTACTCTCTTTCATATATATATATATATATATATATATACGGTACGAAAATCTAGGGAGTGATTCGTTAGGTCATTTGACAAAAAAAAGTTCCCATGAACATATGTCCGGAGTTGCTTCGTTTCTGAGATACAGGGCATTGAAGTATTAAAAAAAAGGTATTTATAAAATATCCTGAATATCCTGGAACTGATGTGGTTGAAATGTGGTACAGCTATTTGAAGTAATAAGGCAATTATTTGGCCCCAAGTAGGTCCAGGGGCGTCTCAGTGGGCACCACAGCCGAAAATACTGAGAAAAAAAAAGTACTTTTTTTTTGTAGTATTTTATTTTTTCAGATTGAACAACTGAAAATACAACTCTTTGGACCCCTGTGTTTTATTCATATCAAGCTTCGTTTTCGAGAAAAAAATACTTTAACTTATTCTACAAATTATCCATGGACAACATAAAATACAAACCTAAAGTAAAAAATAAACAATTTCGACCTTGAAGTAAATTAGCAAAATGTTCACCGTCTGATAAAATACACGACTGCAATCGATGTGTCATTGATTGTCTGACACGTTCAAGAATACCTGGAGTATTCCTTATGACATTCCAATTGTCACTTATTCGATTCCTCAAGTCATTCACATCTAGTATAGGGGTTTTATAAACGAGAGCCTTCAGATGACCCCATAAATAGAAATCTAGAGGATTCATATCAGGACTGCGAGCGTGCCAATGTTGAGGTCCTGCACGTCCAATCCAGCAATTAGGGTAGGTGATGTCGAGATGCTGACGAGCAAGAACACTAAAATGAGCTGGAGTCGTCGTGCATAAACCACATTTTGCCTCTCACAAGTACGGGTACCTTCTTCCAACAAAATGGGTAAAATGATTTCGCAAAAAAGCCGTGTAGGATGGACCTGATAATCTTGCTGGTAAAAGGGTCCAATTAGGTATTACCAATAATTCCTACCCAAAACGTTCAGCGAAAATCGTTGCTGAAAATGACCTTATCTAATAATGTAGGGATTTTCGTCGGCCCAGAAATGCTTATTGTGAAAAGTTCATAATAGAATTTCGTGAAAAATTTGCCTCGTCCGTAAATAAAATATTTGGTAAAAAATTATTATTGTGTGCCATCGTATGAATCAACCACCTGCAAAACATTAATCTTGGGTGAAAATCCCTAGGCAGTAGAGCTTGGACCCGCTGTATGTGATATGGGTATAGGAGGTTTCTTTTTAGAACTTTCCAAACTGTTTTTGGGCCTACTTCAAGCTGCAGTGCAATCTTCCTGGTACTATTTGAAGGATCTTCTTCTATCGCATCAAGTATAGCTTCTTCTAGTTCAGGCGTTGTTACAGTTTCTGGTCTTCCACCACTAACATTTTTATTAAAACTTCCAGTTTCACATAACCTTGCATGTAGCGTTCTAAATGTTTTAGCACATGGAATTACTCTGTTAAGATATCTACCCTGGTTGATTATCCGTGCTTCTTCCGCATTTCATTTGCTAATCCATAAATAAAGTGCATGTCAGCCATTTCAGCGTTAGTAAAAGTATTCATGATGGAATCACTGCTAATTGACAACTCTGACTTTTACTGATATGACAATACTATATCAGCTGGTCTCCATAGCAGGTTATCATGATTGTAGAGTGCCTTCATTTTTTTTGTTCTCGAAAACTAAGCTAAATATGAAAAAAAACACAGGAGGCCAAAAAGTTGTTTTTTTACCACGCTTATAAAAAACTTTTTAGAACCCACGCTTATATTCAAATGCACTGAAAAGGAGAAAATAATTTTTTTCTCAGTATTGTTGGCTGTGGTGCCCACTGAGACGCCCCTGGGCCTACTTGGGGCCAAATAATTGCCTTATTACTTCAAATAGCTGTACCACATTTCAACCACATTGGTTTCAGGATATTCAGGATATTTTATAAATACCTTTTTTTATACTTCAACGCCCTGCATCTCAGAAACGAAGCAACTCCGGACATATGTTCATGGAAACTTTTTTTTGTCAAATGACCTAACGAAACACCCCCTGAAGTTTTTACCGTAGTTAAACCCTTATATATATATATATATATATATATATATATATATATATATATATATATATATATATATATTGTTATAATATGGTATATATGTCAAATAAAAAATAAAAATAGGGGACAATGATATTTAGAAAACTGCATAAATACCTGCTATGATTGTTTTTATATTTTTTTTCTGTGCGGTTTGCATCTTTCAAAACCTTTGGCAATATTCTAGTCCACGCAGATAATTCAAGAGGGTGGCAGCTATTATCATCATTATGTTTGATCAGTTATTAATTGGAAAATTAAAAAAATATACAAATCTAAATGTAGAAACAAACATTCAGAATTCAGCTACACATTATATTTATATGCAAATTTAGAACCAAAAATAACATGAAGGAAATGTAATATTATTTTTTTCTAAAAAGATAAAAATAATAAAATTTTAGATGGAAAAATGGAAAAAGTCAAAATTTAAGAAA